>OU795043.1:31616854-32216854 GCA_917208275.1 Patella pellucida
CGATTAAATATAATTAATTACATTATTTACATAAGTCATTCCGTAAATGGCCATGGATATTGTTATCTACCCTTATATAAATGAAGGCGAAACGATTGGTTTGTAAACTGTTTTCTGATTGGTTCGTAGACTGTAGCTCCCTTCTAGGCCAGGGCAGATAATTTGAAATCGTGGAAACCCTATGGACTAACCCAGTATAGTGGAGTAGAACGGAATGAGTACAATGGGTAACCGAAGATGTGTTAACATGTACACTCCAAAATTCACACCCATGTGACTTTTAATCAAACCTGCAGTTCGCCTTAATATTTAGACCGAATATCAAAACATGATAGGTTTATGTGACACTCATTTCTTACTTTTTTACTGAGTGTTAACTGGTTTCTTTCTTTTCCAGTTGAAACCATTTGTTTCCTTCGTATTATCTCATTGTTTTTTATTGCATATTTATCCCCAGCTTTACCAACGAAGTTTGGATGTTGATGACCACAAAAGTTTTGAGATACACAACCTTGAAGTAGTAGACTAAAAACGCGTTAAACCGTAACCGAGTTCTTAACTCGAAAATATGAATATTTACCAAAACCAAAACAACTAACAGATATGGGTACACAATGAGGATAAGAGAGAGAGAGAGAGAGAGAGGGACACACAGATATATAGAGAGACATACAGAGAGAAAGGTAGGGGGAGGGGGGAGGCGAGGGTGAAATTTGTTTGATAGTGACTAGAGAAGCCTAGTCGATACGTCGCTCAGTTATAAACAGTAATTGTATTCCATAGAATTGTGACCTGTATACCAACATGCCGATAAAGTCCATTTCTATTTGCAATCACTACTGTAGCTCAGATGCAATATGTTACAACTCAAGTAAGAACAAGGTAGCCACGCAACACAGCCGCTTTTTCGAAAGGAAAACCTGAATGGTGTTGACCAAAGGCTAAAGTTTATCATCCAAGGGCAACATCTTTACGGCTTAGATAATCAATCTGCCGCTAACGTAATATTTATTGTCTGGCAACGTATATTTCAGGGAAAAAAAACCTGAAAATATAACTGGTTGTAATAAAGACACGTTTACAACCAATTTAAAGGAGATAAATCGCTAACATTTGGGACCTAGAAATTCACAAAAGTGGTTCGCAACGCATATAATACTGTAATATGAATGTATATAAACTGATTTACATTCAATGGTTTCCGTTTCTACTCCAGTTTCAAATCAGTTATGTTTGGCGAAATAAGCCAGCAATGTCATTCATGTGCAAAAGTCGAGCGTCTATTTATTCCAGTCTTCATAACTCCGTTTGAATTTATGCAATGTGTCTAGCCTCGTCCCTCGAGTCTCTCAATACAACTGGGGCAGAAGCGCATTTTGGTACACGATTCTTGTACCAATGTTAAAAAAAATATTTTATCTTAAATATCGGTTATCAGAAGCTCATCTTTTCCCGGTATATTTACATCATCAATGTTGATTTAAATTGACCAATAATTCTTGTTTTCGATGTCGACGATTTTGGAGGATTTTGAGTTACGGACTTGGGTCCTTTAAACAAATAAAACAAAACAGACAATCAAAGATGGTTTCTACAGTTTAACAATATTTATTAACTGGGTAAGTATCGAGAAACTTCGTAGGAATGGAATTTATTGTTTAATGGAGTTTTTAATTGTGTAATAAATGTAATGATAAAATGAACAAATATCTTATTCTTCAACCGTTTTTTCATCTCCATGGAAATCTTTTGCCCATTGCTCAATATCTGCGAGATTGTGAATCATACACATGCTACTTTCAAAATGTACCAGATTGAATTCTCCACATCGCCCAATATGATTGTTGGCAATAGGATCAGCTTTATCAAATGTTTGGGGACCATCTTCTGTTTGACAAGATCCTGTTTTAAAATTCTGTTCCCATCCATTTTCAACAGGGATTTGACCATCCCATGTCAAGTAACCCTGTAATAATAAAATATAAGTGATTTACGTCGATAAAAGTAAAAGAAATTAATATCGGGCTTTAGTATACTTCAATGTTATAGAGCGTAAAGCTCGTATGGTATCTTGAGGGTGGGGTGGGAATAGGTTAGCGCGTGTGCGTTGCATCATAAGGGCCTGACAAGGACAGCTATCTAGTCGTTCGGATGGAACGAAATACCGAGGTCCCGTGTACACATTGGCGTGGTACACATAGGCCGTAGGGCCGCTGGCCGGGTAAAATTTCAATCATAGCACACTTATAGCATATGCCCGTCTTCATTAGCCCAGTTTTTTTTCTGGTACTGTAGAACGTTAAACCCCTTTGCATTTCACTTCATTTCATAAAGTTTATCATTGAGTCTGTGAACTGGTGTGGTTTCGATTCCCCGGCTGTAATCTTTATGGCTCTTCTGGTTTTCTCCCACAGATAAAGACCCCTACGCGAATGGTTAGCCCATGCGCGTTGCATCACAGGTTCTGTCATTGAGTAAACTGGCGTGTTTTCGATTCCCCGGTTGTGCGTGAAATGGATTATATGGTATTTTACTGGTCCTCCGGTTCCTCCCACTGCACATGACCCCGACGCGCAAGCGAATTATTGAAATAAAAAGAACAATATGTTAGTCGCGACTCCTTAAATGACCTAGCTTGCGTCGAGTGGACGTTAAACCCTTGAATTTCTCTCTTTCTCTGAAACTCAACTTTGCCAAAGTAAGTACTGTCGAGTCTACCATGAGTTGAAGACACAAAGCATTGTCGAGAAGATGTCGCCACCGACTTGATTCGAACTGCCCCCTCAATCCCAAGTAAAGCACACAAAAATTAAAGCCTACCTTGAATTCGAACCAACCGTCTGTTGTCTGGCTACAATCCATATCAACATCAACTAACCAATAATGTCCAGATTGTACATTAATGTTATAATAGCCAGCACCATCTTGACCAACAACGGAATCATAATTCCTGAAATAACCATTATATGGAGCATGCTTTGACATTAGAATCGACGTACCCAGTTTTCCAGATAAAGCCAAGAACTTAAACCCATTCATATGTGTGCGTCGTGGTGTGCACAGGTGGGATTTTGAAAGGACCAGCTCAAATGTCTATGTATTTTATAGGACATTATGTAACTACATGTAAATGGTTCCGTCTTAATATTGGTGGATCGTAAGCGCCTGGTCCCAAGTACCCTTGTTTTGTTCCATTAATAAGGAAGCCTTTCCTACAATGAAGCAAAGACGTTACTATTATTTTTCCAAAAATCTTAATTTTTTTTATTCGATTATGAAAGGACTAAACTAAGCTCTTTCGGGCATATTTTACGAATGCTACATTGGTAATATTTTTTGTTTCTCATTTGCCTACCGCCACGTTGCTTACAAAGAGGTTCTTTACAATGAGGAAACCATACAAAATGGATCATATAATTTAACTTACCAACAAATTCAAAATATATATGTTAAAACAAGAAAAATTTTTGATAAAGAATTTACAAGAGAGTTAGTAACCACTTTGGCTTTATGTAAACTTACTCGTCATTTGTTGTCCACATCATGGGAGTACCTTGTGGGGTGATGTTATCTTTATATCTTCCTTGGTTAATTTCGTTGCTACCCCAATCTAAATGATCATCCCCTTGTGATGTTGAAGCATAGAAACTGTCTTGGTCCTCGGGAGCAATTCTGTGTTTGATGTCGATTGGTTTTCCTTCTGGACCACCGCCTCGGAGATATAAATATTGGCCATAGCTGGTTTCTTGTTTAATGGCAATAATCGTTCTTCTGTAAGGAGAATTAACAACAGGAGCTTGAGTTGGTTTCATTTCATCTACATCAATTTGAGTGTTGCTATTCACAGGAACAAGCACAGTCGGGTGAACAGGAGACGTTTGTGGCTCTTGTCGCCTTCCAAAGAGAAATCGAATGCCATCCTTTATGATTTTCTTGAATCCAGTAGCAAATCTTTGTAACTTAAAGGCGTCGACCTCAACTTGGGTAGCGGCGATTAAAACGAAGAGTGCAAGACATATGAACCCCAACTTTGCCATTATGACAGTTTCTTTGGATGTGGATGTTCCACCGCGAATTCTTGAATTTATAGGACTGTGGGGGGTTTCGTAACATATGACCTTGGACAAGTTAGCTGCTTACACGTGTGTATAAAAATAGCTTTTTGAACAATTCGATAAACAACCCAATTTCCATTTTATTTATTCAGTATTATTTATTTTGTGTCGAATATCCTGAATAATATTAAAAACGATTTCTGTAGTCGAGTGTTTGTATACTTAAACTTATCTACAACAATACTAAATCCATTTACAGTGTTTGTTTTAAGGAAAATTCGACGTTTGCTTTAGTCTAATGTTGTCATTGTGGTAGGCTGTAACATCTTTCTTACAGCACTGCTTAGCATTGGTGATTATCTTAATATATACACATATCCATAACAAACAATAATAAAAAGTTAAGGTTAAAATACTTAATCTGCCTTATCGCACTCATATAATAAACTACTACCTCTTTTACGTCAAGATCGCCCTGTTGAAAATCAGCTGTATTCAAGATTTGTGAAATTCTTTAAAACATCAGTTAACAACAAGAACCTTTGTATCAGGACTTGTATACATGCTTTTTATGGAGGTGGTTCTAATATTTGTAATAATATAAATTATATTTGTTTTAAATACAGTATTTCGAGATTTAACTTTTTAAAGTGCAAACACACACTTTGTTCTAATACTGGCAATGATATTGTGAATCTTCAAAAGTCAGCAACTGTGAATGATTTATTATATTTATTAGAATCAAACAACACAGATATAAACCGTAAACATATACGTGCATTAATTCACCACCTATGTACTGACTTAATCTTTACATTATTGCGATTGTATAAAATTGTAATATATGTATGTATTTAAAATTTAACTGTAGGCTGAGTACAAATAAAATATTTTATCACTATATCCCAAAGATATCGGTTCCTTCGATATTTGCTTGTAACTGTCCGCAATTTCATGGATTATGGCCACTGATTGTACGAACAATGACGTCTTTAGCTTGTGGACGCAAAAGAGTCACAACTTTCGGATAGCATCTCAGCCTCGATATTTAACCAGGTGGTATACTCAATAAATAATGTATTCAATTCACAACCACAGGCATTACAATTTTAAACAATATGTAATGACAAAGAAATATTTCTTTCTGGAATAAGATTTCTTTATTTGTAAAGCACCTATTTGTGACTACCGTATTAAATTTTGCTTGACTTTTTACAATATAAATGTACCCACACTGAAATTTCTTGTGACACACAGCCGATCATGACTTACACGATACTAGCATGGGCGTGTATTTTTTAGTCGGAAGGGGGACGGATAGCTTTGTCTCTGCCCCCTCCCCCCATGATTTTGATCGCCAGGACAGATTATCAGGTTTATATCCACATGAATGTCCCGTTCTGAAGGCTATCTAACCACTCAAGGTCGGCGGAAGCAATTCTTGATTGGGGGTGGGGGGGGGGCTTCCATCATAAGTCCCTATAGGTCGAGGGTCCACGGGCCACAATAACCTGAAGAAAAGAGTACTTGCCCCTAGCCCCCCTACTCCGCCGGGCCTGCGCGCACTGCCCTGAGTCTCGCCACAGTAATTGATCTTCACGATGCAATCTTTCCATATCGTCATCATATTACCTCTAGTTACAGCTTTCATCGAAATAACACTGGTACATTTACCTGTTCGTAGGCCTAATTATTAATTGGTAATGAAAGGTTCCAGGGTGCCCCCCCCCCTAAAAAAAGTTATGACAAATCCACGCCCTTGTATACTAGTATGATACAACGTTTGAGTTTTGCTTTCCGTTTATTATATTAGTTTGTTTTGTTTTCATTTTTAGTGAACTCAGTGAAGTCTGTATTACTACAGGTCCGGCACTATATATAGCGCAGTGGGCGTATACAGCTGACCGCCGGATCCTTTCTGACCATTCACTTGATCTGATTCGTGCGTTTGTATTTTTGTGGTGTCTGTATATTGTGTAGCCTACTGTCCGTAGGTTTGCCTTGTTTGTCAAACTGAATCCGCAGGGAATATTTGCTATAGGCCGCTACAAATACAATATTAATATTTTTCCTTCTACAAATTAAATTCTAGAACTTTGTTTTGAAGTATTAGAAAAAAAAAAACCAAAGAAATGGAATGGGGTTTAACGTCCTACTATTCTTCTCCTAAACTGGGCTAATGAAGACAGGAGACAAATAAACAAAGATATTGAGTAAAAGGCATTATTCTGCCCTGACAAGTTTATGTCACATGTAGAAGGCATTTGAACTTATAAAGGTCAGTCATCTTATACAATACAGAGTTATAAAAAGGCTTTCGCAATACCTCTACTATTTATAACACATCAAATCTTTCAAAGTAAGTTTTTCTGGGGGGTTTTATTCTCTACTCCTGCAGACTGAATCATTTGCACATTTTTAGTACCCCGGCCTGGTAATCTATTCCCGTCTGCATTATAAAATATTATTTCAGATTTACGGAGGCACAACAAGGCACACTATTTTTCATGGTGGAATTAAATTTGTAATGCACCGTCTCTCGAAGGAGGGATAACTCTCGCATAAAATATCATTTTTCATAGCATTAAAACGACAACAAAAGAAATTTCTGTGAAATTTCTGACATATTTACAATAATACGACTACAATGTCCTTGTATTTAGGTGCTAAAAATAATCCGATTCAGAATGGAACAGAAAAAGATGAAAACGACGACAGCGGTAACGAAAACGACAGTAATGTTGAAGATGAATACGATGACTTTGTTGTCATGTGCCCATCCTGCTGTCAAATATTTTCAAATGAATCGGAGCGGCTGCTGCATGACTTTGACAACTGTAAAGAACCGGTCAGAAAATCGTTGAAGTTATCTCCAACTCACGACTCTGGAAAATCAAACGATGAAGTCATGCACGAAACTAAAATAAAAAAAGAAGCTAACCACACTGAGTTTACTGATGACGTATTGTCATTGCAATCAGAATATGGAGTGATGAACAATGTCAATGATGATGAATATAATGGTGATGCAGTTTATAAAAATAATAAATCAAAGTCTAATGGATTCAATCGTAAAGACATTGACTATTTACCCTCATACATTAGGAATCATGTCAGTACTGCTTCCTCGGTTAATACTATTAATAATAGACACATGAAGGAAGAATTTCAGGACAACTATTTCCATTTTAAAAAGAATGAATTGCAGAAGAAGGGCAAAAATGCTATAGTTAAAGTGAAAGGTAGGCCTACATATGAATTCTAGATTAATACACCTTCATTCAAAATTACCAATCAAGCAGACTACTAGAAATGGTTCCACTACTACTGCTGTCTTCCGTCTTACTCCAGTCGCAGTAGTGGTTTTTCCTACATAGTTCCTTTGCGCAAGTTTTTTAGTCAAATGACTACAAAAAGTTTACTAGCCTATAGCTCGCTTAATTTACAAATAAACTGACCCAAAGCACTACTGCACGCAGCTTAACATATAATAAATCAATTCTTCTTGAAATAAAGGTGAGGCCTTACCGCATAATTATATGATTTGATGAAACCCATCTCCTACGCGAAATTTCAACTGGCCGACCGTCATGGCCGAAAGTTGCGTAATACGTCATTAGGCCTACAACATAAACAGCGCTATGCAGAGAAAAACTGTTCGGTAACTCTTTTAATGGTGCAGTCTTCACTATTTGTGATGGAATTACTTATTTTAATACAAACTGTAATGATATGTGTTGACAATTGTGCGTTTGAACCTATTTCAACTTGCGTAAGGGGTCTTAGACTGTACCAGTTGTTACCTTAAACACAGTTTAAGGTAACAATTATAGTTACTAGCAGACTACAACTATGTCAGTACGTGTATCTTTTGATTTTAAGTTGTGCACATTGACACATGGTTGAATTCAAGTACCGTGATTAATTCAAAATTGTTAGCTCTGGATGAATCTATCATTTTAATTTTTCCTGCCAAAAAATCTCAAAAATGAAAGCCTGATTATCATGGTTTAGTATAATCTTATATTGTACTGCTTACTGTGTGTGTTACATATTCCAAGAATGTTGTTGGCAGATAAGCATTCTTTAAGCTTATTGATTACATCAAAGCAGGATCCTTCATTTATAAGTGCCAAATATATCGATATGATTTTATACTAGTATGGATTGTAATTTGTAAAACACTAATTTTGAAAGTTGTATTGTTGTTTCAGATGAAAGTACCACTTCTATAATAACACCTGGTTCCAGTATAAAAACAAAATCAGCAACTTATCCTTGTGATCATTGTGGAAGAGAATTTGTTAATCTTCAAGGATCAAGTCATCACAAAGTAACACATAGTGGAAGCAAACCATATTCATGTTCATGTGGAAGATCCTACACAACATCTGGTAATCTAAAAGCCCACCAAAGAACTCATAGTGGTATTAAACCTTATAGTTGTGAACATTGTTCAAAAACATTTACCACAAAACAAGGGTGGATTTATCATAAAACATTACATACAGGCCATAAACCTTTTAAATGTGATGAATGTGGTAAAGCATATTCATATGATGTAGCTCTTAATGCACATAAAAAAATGCATGATAGATTGAGAGACAATTTTTAAGAGAAATCTCCGGTTTATTTTTAAACATAATTAAATTTAATTTATTATTAGGTTTGTGTATTAATAAATTGGATATCTGATTATTTATATACGCCTGGGTGAGAAATGTGTTGTGTGATTCTTGTGCTACACTTAGAAAAAGAGTATTAGAATTTATTTATAATATAAGTAAATATCTAATAATCTGGGTAAAATTTACTTTAACCACTTCCCTTTGTTTCAGACATTAGTACCGGTAGTATCAGTTATAGATTGAATTTTTTTAGACTGGCAAATTAATTATTCATAATGTTTTTTTTTAGATGATTGAAAGAGAGAATTAATGGTTATTTAAAAACAATTTTTGAATTCTTTTATTAAAGGCATATTTCATTGATGCTCTAGTTTCTAATTATATCAGTATCATTTTTAAGGGAATTGAAAGCTTTTCCTGACTGGGCATTACACGAGGTGAGCTTCCACACAAAGTGAAAATGAAGAAGTGTAAGATAAAATGTACCATTTGGGCTTCAAAGCTCATCTGAGACAGTGAGTACCTAGCATAAGCGAAGGACTGCAAGGTGCTTCTTGCCACAATCTTTCTCAAGCTACTAATAAAAACAACATTTCTTCAAATTCCAACTGTTATTTTATATACACCCCATTGTATACGCAGGTGGGCCTCATTTATTTCTTCCATCTGAATGACTAGGCATCACTTTAGTTGTCATCTCTGCAAGCTCCGCTCCCTCCACCATGCTCGAGAAAGCGGACTTGAAAATTGAAATTACTTTGAATAATTAATTTATCATGCTCTGTTTAGTTAGGTGATATAAGTATATTATAATTACCTGTATAATCAATGTCAAACTCTTTACTTAGCATTATAAACATGTTTTATTAGCTTTAAACAAAATCTTTAATATTGATTTTTTTTATAATACAATGTTCTATATTAAATATAATTATATTGACTAGTCTGTTTGTTATTGTGATAAAACTTTACAGTAAGCCAATGTATAGTTTGCTTAATGATATTGTTGTTAAAGGTGTTCCGTCAATCAATTATTCCCAACATTTAACAGTGTTGAAATGTAACAAAGGCATTTTGTGCATACCTAATAATATATCCCGTCCTTTTTTTTTTCTACCAGTATATGTAATGTATTTTATTTGAAGCATCTACGTTTTTAAAACGAAAGGGTCCATTATAATCACTGGAAATGTTTGCTAATTGCAATGTTCATTGTTAACATGGATATATCTGCCAATTCCAGTCTTCCCCAATGTCCCAAAGGTCTATTCAATCTATTAATATGGTTTCATATGCAATCCTCAAAGTCAATATCTATATTTGGTTGCCAATTGTGTACCCTACCTTAAATTTTATTTCTAATATTGGATGCTATTTAGTATATTACATATGTTATCTATAACTATTACATGTCATATTTATGCATCATTTACTTGTATGAGCAATATTTGAAACCATTTTTATGCAGATTTTGTAACATCTTAACTGTAGATTGTACATTTCTTTTTTAAAGAGACAATTTGCAGTCTGTTGCTTAATTACAAATGTAAAATGTGCAATTGTTACATAATTTCATGCTTTAAAACCAGCAAAGGTAGCTGTGATAGTGGTTATGGTTTTAATGTTCAGAAACTTTATAGTAATTTGTTTGTTCAGTTTACCAGATGTTCCTGATTTCAAGTCCTCAATATGTTGAATGTTTGAGATAGTTCACTAGCATCATGTAGAAGCTGCCCTTTTTCACAGTAGTTTAACTTAAAGCCCCAGTACCAGTATTTTTGCAACTAGTAATATGTTCCAATCTTTATTCTGGTCAACAATTTGTACTATTTTACAATATTTCAATTAAAAATTATACAAATTTCATCTTATCACACCTAATTTTAAAAATTGGAAAAATTCAACTACATGCCGTAACATGGTTTGAAAAGCCTTACGTAAGCACTTTCAAATGCAACTTGGATTTAAACATATTTTCGAACCCTCTGTAATGGATAATTAACACAACAGGTAGGACACTAAAACATCTTGTAGTTAGAATGAGGCTAATTTTTTTTTCTGGACCTGTCAAGCCAGGAAGAGTGTTATTGTCCCTTTAAGCTGATTTAGTGTCAACAATTAAACAAGGTTGTATCTGGATAACAGAAGAAAGAAAATAAGATATGTTCCATAAAATCTCAATAATTACATCCGTCTTTAAAGATGTCTTCCCATGAACAAACTGTGTGAATTGATATTTCTTGACTAAAACATATACAAATCATTTTAAGTATCAAAAGTATGCTTCAAATTCCCCTAAGGCAGTAACAAATTTTAAAGCGGCTTTATATTTTTCATGAGACTTGACTGAAGGAAGATCCATTTCAGTTTGTACGTGACTTGTCGTACTTGCTGTCCATTTACCATAAATACCAAGATTATCCTCTGCCCACTTTTTAGTCTGTTTAATTCCCAAGTCTGTTATGAGCAGACAACAGGCTGCCAATTTGTAATACCCTTGCTTTACATTTTTTTTTATTGTGGGTGTTTTTTTCAGGGAATCCAGCATTTTCTAGTAAGATTGGGGGTTGTTTTCTTTCCATACATACTACCAAATTTGCCACAGGCTACTTTTATTTTAAAAAGGTACCCTATAGATACTTTGTTGGGAACCCATCTTTAATATTTTACTGCCCTGTTTTTGAAATCATGTAAAAGCTCTAATGGTTAAAGATTGGGGTTCTTCTGTTAATCTCAGTGTAGTGTTTAACATTGTATGTTAAAATATTCACAGTGCAGAGATTACTGCCTCTCCAACATTGTTTAACATTGTATGGAAACATCTCATTATCTCCCCATATTTAGTAGTTTTATCATCTGTTTTTATGAATTGTATTATTTTATTATTAATTGCATGTATATTATGACTTCCATTGAATGTATTTCATGTGTCTGCAATGTTTTATAAATCTTTCAGTCTCTATAAATAACTTTAGAAATCCATTGTACGGTATGTAATATCAGATATTATTTCAACTTTTTTGTTGATAAGTTTGCCAATATTCATAATATGAAATATTAAATGTAATAAAATAGTAGTTTAATGCATTTTAATTTCGTCAAACTATAGTGTACAGTAGTTCAAATTCCATGATGTGGGCCTTCAAATTTGAAAGACAAAATTATAATTGATATGACTAAATACATAATT
The DNA here is from genome assembly GCA_917208275.1 of Patella pellucida. Lineage (NCBI taxonomy): Eukaryota > Metazoa > Mollusca > Gastropoda > Patellidae > Patella > Patella pellucida. The sequence goes on from OU795043.1 coordinate 31,628,728, forward strand.
AAGCTGAACTGTACCTCCTATCTATTTTTGTCTCACGGTTTTGCCTAATGTTGCAATCTTGATTGTCGGCTTAACATTTTATTATATTTTTTTATATTCTACTACACAGAAAATGACAACTTGCTTATTACCCTATTGCTGGCTGGTATGAAACAGGCTCACGGGGTTGCATTTGTGGTTAATTGTGGGAATTTTGAAACCCATGCATATACAAGTAATTCCATTTGGTGTAACTGGTAGTGTGAAAAGTGAAATTCATCATTTTGTTGTTAATACTTAAACAGAATTGAACTGATATTCCTTTTAGAGAGTCAAATTTCACAATATTGTAGAAAGAAAGGGAAAAATGGGGTTCAACCAGGTGATTTTGGGACTAACATGGTTCAACTTTACTTAAAAAATTTGCTTGCAAGTTATTATGTCTTTAATTTAGCAGTTGGGGGACCTAAAAAAAAAACGATGAGGTTTGACAGTCCAACAATATTGTAGTAATATTCAGCAACCTTCAATAAAGGATGAGTGGCTATATACCTCTTTGTAAGTACACCGAATATTATTTAAAGTCTCAAAAAAATGATGTGAACACCCCTGAGGCAGGAATGTATAATTCACAATTCACACACAAATTTGTCAAATGATAAAAGTTTACAAAATTGATCTGTTTTTATCTTTCTTTTACTTTTTCTATCATAATAAAATTCAAATAAAATATTTTGGTAACGTGTCATGATACATAGAAGTAGATTTCATATAATATTCAATATATTTATCAATATGAACACTTTGTTCTCTTGACATAATAATAAGAAATGCCTTAAAAAGACAGACATTAAAAAAGATTTCTGTACATAACAATTATTAATACACAATTTATACAAAACGCCTTCAAAATATATTCATAAAACTGTCAGTGGTTCAATTCTCATATCACCCATAATTATTAGTAGACTCCTAAGTCTAGATTATAAATATGAAAGAATAAAGCCAATAGATTTTTTGTACATATTTACAGCAGCAGTTATAATAGTTAATACACGACTGTTCCAGTATTTACAATTTAATTTCTATCATAGATATATCTGCATGCCAAATTATCGATGGTTCCCACTGTATTGTTAAAATCACATTGTGTATAACAGATACTGTAATTATCAAACCCTTAAATATAAATAAACAACCAGCCATTTTAAAATATGCAACAAATTAATCAGAAAATTATAAATAAATCATACATTTATAGGTATACAGAATATATAAGTATTAGACAGGTACTGGGATAACTATAGGATATAGAGCCTTTTTACGTCTCAGGCCCAAAGATTTAAAAAAAAAAAAAAAAAAATTAAATTTGACTGATACGATTAAAAACGCATATACAATGAATGTTAGGGGGTGTGGTTGAGGCCCAACAGGAACCAGCAAAAGCCCTGACCCGAAATTATTTAGGCCCACACAATTTTAAACAGGCCCTTATAGGCCCTCCAGCAACTGCCGCCTCAGGCCTTGGTGGAGCTTAATCCGCCACTGGGCATGATCTTCCAGGAGACATTCTTTATTCTTAGTTTTTTCTAGTGAATATAACTGGTAATAATGTGTGAAACGTCTAATCTATTATTCTATATCCCAGTTCCATGCAACTTAACTTTGTTTGACTTTTTCAATTAAATAAACCAGCAGTTTTCATGCTTGATTGTCAACAAACATTCTCTTTGCACAAGATAAATGCATTACAGACCACATTAAATAAAACTTTCATTAAAGGTTAAACATTTTGGAGTTTGCTTTGCATACCGGTATTAAGATCAAAACATAAACAGTTCCTTTCTTAATTTTGAACACTCAATTACCGGTAGCCAGGAAATCATCATGTTTAGCTAAGATTAATCTTTTTACATCTGTGAATTGCTTAAGTACCCAAAATTGCTCAAATCCAAATATATAGTAATATATATTGATTTCATTTTTGAAATTATGGTTCCCATATCCACTCCACACAGATGTATCAAAGATTAACTGATTGATGTAAAATTAGGTATTACACTAACAATTGAGAAACTGTTTTGGCATAACTAAAATGTTAATTAACTTTGCAAGAATATACTTCATGTCTTAATTCAACAACACTTGTTACTATATTTATTAAAGACAACTGTAGAACAATATTTTAGTACATTACTATTTGACAGAAGGAAAGAAGAATAGGGGAGTGAAATAAGAAATATAGTACAATGGTAGAGACAGAAGTAAATAGAGGTATATATATATAGAACAGATAGGGTTGTCAGGCAATGAAAAATGCCCACAGCAGCAAAATCATCAAAAGTTGTTGCATATTTTTATAACACAATAAAATCTGATATGAGAATCAGCCCATTAGGTATCAGAAATCATAGAATTTATTTGGCTTCTAGTTCTTTACTATATAAACATTTAATATCAATTGGATATCGTCAAAAATCAGTAGCCTTCTTTGTCTTATGACCTTAGACACTGCGTATAAATTTAAAGTCAATAGGATATTAACTTTTTCATCAAGAGAATTTACAAGATTTTAAAAAGTGATCAAGGGCCATAACTCTTGCAAAGATTATCGGAAATCAATAGGGTTCTCTTTACCGTAAACACTGTGTAGAGGTTTAAAGTCATTGAATATTAACTTTAGCATCTTGAACGTCCACAAGAAATTTCAAAGTGACCAAAGGTCATAACTCTGGCAGTATTTCGTCTTGTTGAATATTAACTTTAGCATCTAGAGCGTCCATAAGAAATTTCAAAGTGACCAAAGGTCATAACTCTGGCAGTATTTCGTCTTGACCTTTTAATGTATAAATTTAAAGTCAATTGGATATTAACATTAGCCTGAAGAGCTTCTAAAAAAATTTTCAAAGATGCCAAGGGTCGTAAATCTGGCAGTATTTATTGGAAATCATTGAAAATCAATATGCTTCTTTGCCTTATCACCTTAAACATTTTGTGTAAATTTAAAGTCATCGAATATTTACTTTAGTCTAAGAGCTTCGACAATGATAAAGAGTCGAAAAGAAATAGGATACTTTGTCTCATGAACTAAAACAATGTGCATAAATTTAATGTCAATTGGATATTAACTTCTAGAGTGTTCACAAATAATTGTGGATGCCAGCCGGCCTGACTGATGACAGACAATATACAGTTCAATGTGGGCTTGTAAAAATTGTACTAACGAATAATATCAGCAAATTATCTAAAAGTATTTGTTTAACTAAAAATAATATAATCTGTGTCAAATGTAAAACAATTAGAATTGCTATTACTATACATGTAGTTAGTATTAATAATTATTAACAATTAAATATTATGCTTTCTTCTTTATTAATAAGTTTTATATAAACAAAACAATATTGACTAATATATTAACGATGACAATCTTTTATTTAACACGTTTGATGACACTTGATTAATGAAATGAATTTACTTACAATGAACGACATTTTTGATACCGGTAATATATAAAACTTTGTAAAATATTTATACAATGAAGAAATTATTAGTAATTAAGACATACATTCCAAAACATTCTTTGAAAATCACCACAAGGTAGAGTTTAACTTGATGGATATAATATAAATGTGGTTATGAGATATTAAGAATTTGAGTAAGGCAACAGTCAATTTTAACTAAAACTTAATCTTTTTTCGTTCTCTTTTATTCTGATTATCACTAAATTGGACAATTAATATCTAATAACATGTTTACATGAATCACTTTCTTGCTTGAGGAAATTAGTTTAAAAAACCCCAATCATATTTGGCGCATTATAAAGAGTGATAAAGACAGTAAATCATGTCATTAATAAATAATCCCCCCCCCCCCCGACCTTAAAATATTACTAAATGCCATTGAAGCAAGAGATAGGATGACAAGCTGCTGTCATATTGAATGGGTTTCACTGCTATCTGCATAACACAGATCAGCACTTTATAACATATAGATACACCTCTTCACAACTGTCATGTTTTATCCCATAATTTCACTTGAATGCAATACAGTTGTTTATCTAATAAAATAGTACTTCTGAATGAAGTGGAATTGATCAGCTGAACAACATATAGTCAGTCTAAGAGCATGTTTCTACTTTGACAGTATCCGAATCTAGATGTAACTATACAACTATAAGACAAACATGATCAAATGTCCTTACTCTGGTGTAGGTCTTAATTACCACTGATAAAGAATTTGATATACTTAGTAATACAATACAAATAGTATTGTATTTCATTGAATAAAATAATTAGCTATTTGACATTACAGATAGACATTTTTAAAAATATATCTTAAGTTTGACAATCACAACCGTATCACTCCAGAGGGGCAAAATGCAGACTTACGTTGTTCATTGCATGTCATGCTATGTAGCGATTGGATGATGAAATGATCAATAATGAATGTAAATTAAAAGAGCATATTGAATTTTGAACAGATGCAGAAACGGTTGTGATTGATGCAGTTTTCAACAAAGGTATAGGGATATTGATTTATATCAATGAGATAAATAATGCGCCATTTTTACTTTTACTGGGTAAAACTCAATTGCCATAAATTAATAAAGATATCTGTCTTAGTCTTTCAAACACACAACCAAAAGTTTTAGACAATATATCATCCTGTGTGTATGTATTAAATTTTGTTTAATAAAACCAAATATCTCAACCTTTGAGATTTAAAGATCTTTAAAACAAAATGTTACCACTGCCATGAATTTTATTATGTTGAATTTGAAAGACTTAAATCAATTCTGGTCATTTAAGTACCGGTAGACAGTGTTTTTTTAAGTAGAATTAAGCACTAGCTTTAAACCAAATATAGACATAATTCAAGTTTTGACAGTAAAAAACAACGCTACCCAATTAAAAGATGCTCAACTATCATGACCATGGTTCCTAAGTTTAACTTATGTTCAGTTCAATTCAAACTGCACATTAATGAACCTCAGCAGCATACATCAATAATAAAACTGTAGCACAATGTATATATACATACACATAAAATAATATGAAAGACATTTGGATTTCACTAAAAGATTGTACTGTTCTGATGATAATTCTCATCTGTTGTCCACCACAAGAGTCACTTTGCACCAATATAATAGATATAATGCATGATTAATGCTATCTACATTATCCAATAGAAAAATATGCACTCAAGTATGATATGATTCATAATGGCTAAAAAAATTCTTAGACAAAACACACAGTTAGATCACAATTACTGTCAGTGAGAGTCATGTAAAGAAAAGTTTAATGAAGGTATGCCAAATGACCCTGGATGACCTGGCCCGTGAAATGGTGGACCCACTGAACTATTTATACCCTGACCCATTGGCCTAACATCAAAACCATGAGGGTTGTGTCCTAACAAACTATTGATGGCCATTGCATTATGCAGGGCCTGTTGCTGTCCTGGATGACCTCGATTATGATAAAGTGCACTGTTTTGATGATGATGTTGTAAGGAGTTGGGATCCATCCCATGCTGGGGTAACATATGATTCCCATGTGGGAATTTAATAGGTGATATGTTCAATGAATCACTTTGGGAATTGTTCACATCCGTAAAAATGTTACTCAAATTAAAGTTTGACATTATATGCGGTGGCATGGCCACATTACCAGAATGTGGTGTAATTTGAGGAGCACTTGAAGCACTAACATGATTCATTCCAAAACCCGGCTGAAAATTTAAACCTGCTAAACTGTTCTGTGTTCTTGACGGATTAAATAATGGATTAAATGGTACCCCAATGTCTGAGTTTTTGGGACCAGGCCCTGTATTTGATAAAGGCCTAGGTGTACCTCCAAACAGGTTTCCATGTAAAAAGGATGGTCCTTCACTTTGTAAGTTTCTATTAGGATTTGGCGATAAGGTAGGCACAAAAAAGTTAGGGGGCATTCCCTGATTCGAGTCAAATATTGAATGGGAGAGATTCGTGTCCATTTCCGGATTAAAACTTTGGAGTTTGTTCTTTTTACTGTTCTGTTTTCGTGACTGAGATTTTTGGCGTACTGGTTGAGCTGGAGCACTAGGCATATCTCTGTGACTTAATGGAGTACTCTGGGATGATGTATTCTGTGGTGGCATAGGATGATTTGTTGACGGAATGGAACCAGATGATGGATGAGATTGTTTGTTTTGTTTTTGAGGAGGATTAGAATTAGATTTTCGTACATTTTGATTTATATTTGATGTCGAGTCATAATGAACACTACTTGTTGGTCTTTGACCATTGTTGGAATTGTCAAATCTGTTAGCACCAAAAGAACCTGATGATAAAGCTGGACCCCGAGGCTGAAAGTTTGGATCATAAGGTGGTTGATGGCTCAACCTAGAACGTTCATTACTCTGCATAGGGGGATGACGTAATGGAGGTGTCATCAATGATGATGGTGGCTGATTAAAGTTTGCAGGTTGGAAGTAAGAAGAGGCACTGCTTACTTGAGATCTAGATCCAAGGTTATGTTCCATTGGACCACTTGTCATCGAGCGTGCAGGAGTTAAATCTGGAACCCTCTTACTACTACTGTTACCACTTCTAAAATCTTGATGGTTTTTCTCCATCCCAGGCAAATTGAGTCTCGGTGGCAGGGATGACTCTCTAGAAACACAGTCATTCATATCCATCATTCCAAAATTAAATGTGTTTTGATTCGGAGGACCATTGGACATTTGTCGGGAGTGGGGTCTGTTGTTTCTTAAGTCAACACCTAATGGTAACATGTTCATACCTTGTTGTTGAGAGTTTGGATTTTCCTGGGAATTGTTAGGCTGTCCAGGTGGTTGAAGATGAAGTGGAGGGTAGAATGATAAAGGATGATGACCATGAGATGAAGGTAAACTAGCACTATTATTGCCACCAGATGAAGATGATAAAACTGAACTTGCTGGTGTTAAGCTAAAAGAAAATGGTGTTGAAGCACTTGACATGGACATCCCACCTGCCATAACATTGGAAGATGTGTTAGATGTTAAATTCATTCCAATACTAGTAAAATTAAAACTTTCTGAAGTATTTTCTGCGGGTGGTCGACCAAAACAGCTAGAAAGCTGTGAACTGTCTTGAGAAGGTCTGCTATCGTTACTTCGACTTGGACTGGATTGAACAAAGTTTTCTGCAGAGTATATGCTATTTCTAGAACGTTGGGATGGACCATCAGAATTTGATCCAGAACTATTTCTTGATGGTGGTTTGATTGGTGAGGTTTCAATATGAGACAGTTTAGGTATAGATGCAATAGGGGAGGGAAAAAGTGGTTCATTTGAGCAAGGTAATTCAGTAGGTGGAAATATGGGTGTTGTTTCTGGAACTCTGGATAAACTGCTAGGATGGTCAAATGCTTGATGAATGTCAGCACCAGATCTGTTGGTACCCAAGTTGATATTTGGTGGAGATACAATACTTTGTTCTTGACTTGTATTTAATGTCTCATGCATAGTTGCCATAGTGACGTTTGGTGGTGATATGATATTAGGATCAGGATTAGATCTCATGCTTGTATTTAGCTCTCTTCCAGAACTTGCCATAGGCATATTTGATGGGGATACTATATTTTGATCAAGATTATTTCTCATGTTTGCTGGGGACAACATGTTCTGCGCTGGCGAAAGATGAGCTGGTGATTTATGAGTTTGAAAACTGTCCTGTGGTGGTAACATGGTGGATGATCTCTGTGGAGGATTTGGTAGATGAGACAATGGCACTGAAGGTTGGGACTGACTGGATTGCTGATGTTGTGGAGAAGGGTGCATAGACATATGAGTGGAAGGAGAGGGCTTTGATGGCATAAAAATTGGTGGCTGTGACGCTGGCGAATTATATGGTGGAGTTTTGTGCTTGTTGGAATCACTCCGTTGGGGAAGTTGATGTGGTGTTAAAGGTGGAGGTGGTTCCATATTTGAACAAGATGATGGTGATCTGATTGCATCTTCGATTGATGGATTTGGTATCTGAGGAGAAGGCTGACCTTGTGTACAAGCAATTTGATCTTGCAAACTGTTTGTAAGTTGGGGTTGACTATGACTTTGAACTGGAGAAGTAACTGAAGGGATATCGTCCAGTGGATCAATCATCTTTGCTAAGGGTGAGGAGACTAAATCACTTGATGGAGTAAAATCAATATTTTGAGATGTTAGAAGATTGTTAAAGTTTTGTTCCATGGACATTGTTGTTTGAATATTGGCAGGGGAAGGTAGATTGAATTTTTCTGGTTCAACTATTTCTGATTCAGGGGCAGGTTTGACTTCAGTTTTTGATTTTTTCTTTTTACTTGAAGATTTGGATTTAGTTCGAGAAGATTTACTTGTGTTTTTGGGACTGTTTAATTTCATTTCAATACTCTGCGAAAGAACACTATCTAAATCATCCAAACTATCAGCTATAGAACGAGTTTCCTTCATAATTTTATGAGTGTCATTCACAGATTTAGCACTCAGTGAACTCAGAACACCTTTACGTACAGGTGACACTTCAGGTGGACTGTCATCTTGAAAATCATAAATAGACATTCGTGACTCTGGTTGAGAAACAGGCAGTGACACAGAATTATCTGGAACAGTTTGAGCAACATTAGTATTTCCTTTATCTTTACCTGAACTCTTTTTCCTTTTCTTACTTGCAGGTAATTCACTTTCATCACTTTTCGATTTCTTTTTACTTGCTTTTTTAGGTGTTTCAGTGAAGGATGAATCCAATTTTTCAACCTGGTCAAGAACATCTGATAACTGAGATTCTGAAAAGGTTATTTCTGCTGGCAAATCAAATACTGGCTCTGCTATAGTAAGAGCATTGATCATATTTGGTTCATCATTTTTCTTTTTCTTCTTGCTTGACTTTTTGATCATTTTAGGGGTGTCTAAAGTTTCTTCTTTCTCCTTTGTGAGAGCTTTAGATTTTTTTGACTTTTTATTTGGTGTCGCACATGCTTCTACTGTTTCGTTAAAATCTTCCTCGGTTGGTAAATTCATTGTTAATGTATCTTCTGGTGACTAAAATGGATGGAATAGAATGTTACTTAACAGTTATAATTTCGCTTAAATCTAACTGCACAGGGTAATGGTGCCAAGAAGAAACAATAATGTCATCATTTGCCAGATATAACAGTGGCGTGTTAAAAAGGAAAATATGTATGTTTTTCATCTTGATTGCGAGCAAAGCTCAGGGCTCTTGCATAGTTTGCCAGGCCCAGTGTTCGGTTAATCAAGGCACACACAACCTACTAAACTCTTTATGACCATGTAATAACCCTTCATTACCCAGGCTACATTTATTTTCAAACATGCTGGTGGAATTAGTATGAAGTTTACATTATTAATGTGATAAAACTAAATTTATCATTTTGATTTTAATCTCGAGACTGATACATGTATCAGTAGCTAAATATTTCATAGTCACCAAAATCTTGAATAAAAAATTTCTGGAAACACATACAGGTAATAATAATAAAAAAATAGTTACCTTCAACAAAGGTTCCATGTTGTTCAAAACTGATGTGATATCATCTGTATCAGGTTTATCCTCAACAACTGTTTCTCGAGTCTTCGTTTTGGCTTTAGAGGGTGAAGCACTACCATCATCTTCAGTTTCCCCAGCACTAGTGTCTATATGTAGTGGATTATCTTCATTAGCAGGATTATAAAATCCTATGGACTCTGCAGCTTTAGCTAGAATATCTGTCATAGCAGCAGACTCTTCTGAGGATAAGCCATGGTCCATAGGAGTTTCTTCTGGTACAGCTTGGGGTGTTTCATGAGAAGCTTCAGTTATCAGTTGTTCCGGTTCAGCATCTGTTGGAGGTTGTACTTCTGCTGCAGGTGACAAAGATTTGTTTTTAGATTTTTTGGAAGCTTGATTAGGTTTTGGGCATATTCTTGGGGCTTTTTTACCACCAACTGATTTTTTAGCAGCTGTGGCAGGAGTAGTAGCAGAAGTGGTAGTACTGCCAGTTGTAGTAGCAGTAGTACTGGTAGGAGTAATAGTATTCGATGGTGTTGGTTGTGGTACTCTACCCAATACTTGCATTGTGACTGGATCTACTAGTACACTCATTTGCTGTCCATCTATAGGGAGAGTCAATAATATGGATCCATTGGGTCCAATTTGTGGCCCTGGTGTTCCCATTCCTTGAGCTATTGTTGCCATACCTTGTGGATTATTCGTCATGCTACCTTGATTATTTGCCTGGTTATTTTTCAAATCAGGAGCTGTTGCACGTACACTAGCTTGAATAGGATTTCTTGGCATGATACTGACACTTCCATCTGTAGCTGACATAGGTACTTGATTATCAACAGATTTTTGATAATTAAAGGAATTCACCAAGGCAGGTGTAGTATTCTGTATTTGTGTTGTCATGACACTCTGCGTTGAAGAAGTAGGAACAACACTGTTGGTGAGATTTTGGGCTGACGTGGCGATGGTTTGTTGATTATTGGAGTGGTCATGCATAAGAATACCCATACTGGACTGCTGAAGTGGTGCTTGAGAACCCATTTGAAATCCTGGGTTTCCCAACATCATCTGATTATTAAGATCCATATTTGCCATATTACCCATGACTGTATTTGGCATACCAACACCCATCTGTTGTAATGGCATCTGAAGACTTGTGCTATTAGTGACCACTTGACCACCAGATGTTAACACACCAGGTTGATTATTGATCAAACTCTGGGCATTTTGGACAACTGGAATCACCTGACCATTGGGCAGTATAAGTGCTGAAGGTAACTGATTTGGCTGGCTTGGCATCGTGTTGAGAGTAAGCAGATTGCCACTTTGATTTGCAGGTAAAATAATGCCTTGATTTTGACTACCTGTATTATTGGGCTGCATCTGAACCATTGGTTGATTTGGAAATTGCTGCTGAAAAACATTTTGGGTTCCAGGCATGGTGACTTGCTGCTGTCCTTGCATGGGCATAGACGGCATCATATTTGGCTGCTGCATTATATTTTGTTGTAACATATTCATTGCTCCTTGTTGTGGTTGTAATATATTCATTTGACCTTGAGAGGTCATCACAGAGGTCATATTCATTTGATCTGGTACATTTTGGTTTATGACACTAGGTTGAACTGTGTTTGCTTTCTTGGAAGCTTTGTCCTTCTTGCACCCTTTTGGTACTGGTATGTTCTGTTGTGGCTGATCTTGTTGGGGAAGAACATTTGTCATATTGTTGTTCATCCCAGCCATGATGGGAACACCTTGTTCATTTATCATTATTAATTGTCCTTGTTGATTCATAAACATACCACCCATGCCTGGCAAACTACCTGGCAAACCAAAATTATTAGGCGGTAAGAGATTGATTTGACCAGGATTCATAGGCATATTAACCATCATATTACCTTGATTGGCTAATTGATTAACACCACCTGGACCTACAGACATTATAGGGGGAGCTGTCGAAGTGACAGCAGTTGTAGTAATAGCACTATTGTTAACAGCACCACCTGGCCCAAATCCCATACATGGCATACTTGTGGTTATTCCAGTTGTTGTGGGATATTGGACACCTTGAATATTAGTGGTGGCTGCAATAGATGAAACACTGGATGTGGTAGTGTCTGATTGAGCTACAGTTGATGTATAAGTTTGGCCAACTGTGGATCTACTTACTGCTGGCTGACTGGATGATACAGATGTTAACACAGCATTTTGAGGATTAGAAGCCACGGAAGCTAGAGTTTGCAGTGCATGATTTGGATCCTCAGCCATGGATGATGTGGAGGTTGTAGATAAACTACCATTATTTACGTTCGAGGGTTGTGATCCTTCACGCTGAGAAGTATTATCAGGGCTGGGCTGGCGAGAAATTTCTGTTATACCGGCATCCTGCATAGCCATTTGTAGTAGCCCTAATCCATTGGCACTTTTGTCCAGTAACATATTTTGTCCATTTTGTAAAGCATTAGTCATTTGATTCATGGGCATAACAACATGTCCATTAGGAGTCATAACAACTTGATTTCCATTAGGAAATCCACTGTTCAATAGCATATTTTGGTTTCCAACTCCGCCAAATATTCCAGGAAACACATTATTCAAAGCTTGATTATTTTGTTCTTGTTGAAGTTTTACAGATTCTAATTGAACACTAACAGTATTCTTTCTCTTTGATTTTCCTTTTATTTTCTCCTCTTCTTTCGGACTTTGACTTTCATTAAGTTCCCCATTGGGTAAAGGATGACGACCAAATCTTGCTGTTTTCCATTGAGGATCAATAGATATGCCTGAAAAATAAAATTGGACATGTTAAACAATATTTCCTATAAATCAGTATAATTTATGAAAGTGATGTAAAATCCCACAGAATTTACACAGTGGTAATAATAGAGTAAGTTGACAACATCCAAGTCTTCTACATTGCTTTTGGGTTTATTTATACATGTAGTTTATAGTCCTGGCTAGGGCATGTCATGCATGATCACTTAAAAAATTTCTTGAGCAGGGCTACATGTATTGTTCATTAGATCAAAAATCATATTTTGAAATCGAACTGGGAACCTTTTCTTATCAACATTCCATTGCACAGTAAACTTTATTCACAATTTGTAAGATGTTGTTTTTTATATGTTGGCTTCAATCTCAGTGTTAGATGAGAAATTCCTCATCATTCTCCTTGTAAATGGCGCAGGACTGACGGCTTAACAAGGTAAAGTAGGGAATTAAGCCATGTTTCAATTTATATATATTTTAAAAATTTGCCATTTTAAATATTTTTGATAGAATATTAAGTAAAATAGTGACTGCCAGTGATCAAACATTAAAGAGGCATTATTAATGAATGAATGAATGAATGAAATGGGGTTTAGCGCCATACACTTCTGCACCTAACCTGGGCTAATTGAGTGAAATTTTGCCCAGGCAGCAACTGAATTCCAGCTGTCAAGGGATCTTTTACGTGCATGCCAATGTGTACACGGGACCGTGGTTTTCCTCCCATTCGAACGGTTGAGTGGACGTTAAACCCCATTTCTCTCTCTCTCTCCCATTCGAACGACTAGGCGGTTGTACTTTTCAGGCCCTCCATCTGCATTACTGACAAGGGGAAACCATGCCGGAAAAATCAAGGTGAACTTTCTCGGTCAATGCAGGGGTCAAACACCCGACTTCCAGGCTAGTGAGCCAGCACCTTACCCACTTAGCCACGTGATCCCCCATTATTGAGGAAGATTAAATACATGTAGAGAGCTGACAGTTCTCAAAATTATAGTGTAAAGGCAGATAATGTAAAGGCAATATGCTTAATATTCCAGTCAAATTGTTTCACTCTGAACCGAGATATTAGTGTTTGAAGTTTAGGCCTAGCCTTGATCATCAGTACTAAAGATTAAATCTTCAATGAGCGTTAAGCAGCAATCGGATTCAAATCCAGTGAAAATATGACACATAAGATGACTTCAAGAGTTGATTACGGTCTTTTCATGTTAATAAATGGCTAATTAATAATATAGATAACATTTCAGGCCCAAAGAAAGACCTGCAAAGGCAAATTTAGCTCTTGCAATCTTGCATAATGTATGTAAAGATAGTAAGCTGGCACTGCCAGGCAGGATACGCCCACATTTTCGAGAGATGGTTAGAGAACAAGCAAAACCGAAAGTGATTTTTCCTACAATCAAAGGCTATAATTCATTAAATTACAATTTGATATGCGCAAATATCGAAAAGAATCAAGATCTTTAGGTTATAAACATGCATTTCAAGTTTCATCAAAATCGAATCAAAATTGTGACCGATACTGGGTCCACAACCTTGATATACCATATTTTAACACTATTAGAGTACAAACGGCGGCCATTTTGTCTGGCAATTATGGTCCGATTTCCCTGAAATTCAAACTCAACCTTCGGTATGGTGTAACGGTGATAGAGTCAAGCTTTTTTTCAATCGGATAATAATCATAACCTCCAGAGGGACCATAGGTGATTTTTCGGGCAATCAGGGGCCATAATTCAGAAAGACCTACGATATGATATGCGCAAATAACGAAAGGGACCAAGATCTTTGGGTTATAACCATGCATTTTAAGTTTTATCAAAATTGAATCAAAATTGTGACCTATACTGAGTCCACAACCTTGATATACCTTTTTATAACAGTATTCGCGTACATGCTGCGGCCATTTTGTATGGCAATTTTGTTCCGAATTTTTCCGAAATTCAAACTCAACCATCCTTAGGGTGTAACGGTGATATAATCAAACGATTTTTTAAATCGGATAATTATTGTAACCTCCAGAGGGACCACAAGCTCATTAAAGACGATTTTGCGTATAATCAGGGGCCATATTTCAGGAAGTTACAATCCGATATGCCCAAATATCGAAAGGAACCAAGATCTTTGGGTTATAACCATGCATTTCAAGTTTCATCAAAATCGAATTAAAATTGTGATATCTACAGGGTCCACAACCTTGATACACCATTTTTTAACAGTATTCGCGTACGAACGGCGGCCATTTTGTATGGTAATTTTGGTCCGAAATTCGAACTCAACCTTTCTTAGGGTGTAACGGTGATATAATCAAACGATTTTTTAAATCGGATAATTATTGTAACCTCCAGAGGGACCACAAGCTCATTAAAGACGATTTTGCGTATATAATTAGGGGCCATAATTCAGGAAGTTACGATCTGATATGCGCAAATATTGAAAGGAACCAAGATCTTTGGGTTATAACCATGCATTTAAAGTTTCATCAAAATCAAATTAAAATTGTGATCCCTACAGGGTCCACAACCTGGATATACCAATTTTTAACAGTATTCGCGTACGAACGGCGGCCATTTTGTATGGTAATTTTGGTCCGATTTTTCCGAAATTTGAACTCAACCATCCTTAGGGTGTAACGGTGATATAATCGAACGTTTTTTCAAATCGGATAATAATTGTGACCTCCAGAGGTACCACGAGCTAAAATAGGTGATTTTTCGGACAATCAGGGGCCATAATTCAGGAAATTACGTTCCGATAGGTGCAAATATCGAAAGGAACCAAGATCTTTGGAATATAAACATGCATGTCAAGTTTCATCAAAATTGGTTCAAAATTGTGACCTCTATAGGGTCCACAAGCTAAAAACGTGATTTTTCGTACAATCAGGGGCCATAATCCATGAAGTTTTGATCCGATACGTGCCAATATCGAAAGCAGCCGAGATCTTTGGGGGATAAACCTATATTTCAAGTTTCGTCGAAATCGGGTAAGAATTGTGACCTGTAGAGAGTCCACAAACAATTGTGGACGGACGGACGTCCGGACGGACGGACGGACGGACGGACGGACGGACGGACGGACAGGGGCGACGACATAATACGTCCACATGAAAATGTGGGCGTATAAAAACATGTGACGAACTCATTAATACTTAAAAATGAATCTCATAATGAATGTACAGGAAAACTGTGCTATGGTATAAACAATAAGGTCACGGGGAATGCAGAGCTATAAGTTATGCCCCGTTATCTCTAGCGAGGACGCCCTTTGATGATTGTTAAAATAAATGCAATTACGATTTGGGAGAATAATTTATAAAATTTAGAAATTATTTTAACTCAACTGGCACGATTGTTGACTATTGATTGTCTAGTTAACAACAAGTCTGGCAGAATTCTGCACCAATTTCAGCAACAAATGATATTACAACAATAATGCGATCCCAACATAATATTGTATTTACTCTAGGCTATTTATGCTTTTATTATGTTTAATATTTTTATTAGATTTAAGCATGATTATTTGAAAATTATCACGATAAATGATCTCATCATGACAATCCAATCATTTTGAAATAATCGTGATAATTTTGTTGGTGATAGATAACACAACATCACTGTATTTCATATGTAAACCAAATTGCCTGCTTTTCCCAAACATTTGGCATGGCATTTATCTGTTTTTGTAAACATGCTCTCTATTTTACCCTTTAAACTAACTGTGTAGGGCAAGATTATCAGAAAAAACTTACCTGCATTTTTGATAATTTGTGCATAACTGTCTCTTTCTAATTTTGTATCTTCCAACTGTTTTCTCAGCTCCTTTATTTCTTCAACTAAAAAGTATAAAAAGTATAACTTGCATAGACAAATTTCAATCAAGGGAGGCTGGATGAAATATAGTTGTAATGTACAATGTATAATTATCTCAATGATGGGGTTCTCTATCAGAATGGCTCATTTAAAATAGCTAGTTCGATCACAGTGAAGTCATAATATTGGTTAATCTATGGACCTTAACAGCCACCTTGTAATGCAGTCCTTAATGACATACATGTAAATATGCTTATTGACCATTGCTACATAATAAATTTACGCATCTAAATCTACATTCAGCCTAATGTAATGAAAATAAACTTTTCATATAAATACCTTGAACAGAATCTCCCTTTTCTAGAAGTAACTGCTCATATTTTCCTTTGAGCTCAGCTATATATGATGCTGCTCTTTCCATTGTTTCCAATGTACTCTAAAAATACATAACAAACAATGCCCATTAATTTTCAATTATTTAAATCTTATTCATACTGCGTATGACCGGTTCGGATATCAATCATTCGCCTCCAGTGAACCATAAATCATGGATTTTGACGACGTTTCTTAAAATAATTAAATTTGAACTATTTTTTGAATAAATTTTGAAAGGCTACATATTATATACAGTAGTACATGTAGGTTTGTCTGTTAGTATCTGTATTGACAATTGTTGAAATATCATGCACTGTACTTTAATTGGTACATGTACATTCATATATTGAATTATACATGAAGTGGGTCCCACATTTTCTGAGATCACCAAATTCATAAATGTACATGTATTGACTAGATTACAAATATCATTGACAGGAATGGAAAGTTACAATTAGCTATTGGTCGAGATATATGGAATTCAGAATTCAGGGTGAATTTGGTTTGTGCGAATTCATTTTACTCAAAGTGAATCTTAAATCATAATGTTCTCTTATCTAATGAAAGGATTTTGACAGCTGATCAAGAATTTGATGTAAAGGAATTTGGTTAAATGTCAATGAATTGTTTTCCCTAATTTTGCAAAAGAAATGAAAATTGTTTGAAAAATTTGGGAGAGGCTACATGTATATTTACTCTAAAGTATAATTTTTACTGATCTCATGTCTGAACTTGAGTCTTTTTTAATTTTAAATTTGGATTTAACATTGAAGAGAAATTAATTTGACATGTAACTGTCAAAAGAGGGGAATAAAGAATAACTTTGACAGTTTCCTTTTTGGAGTTGTCTCCCTTATATTTGAAACCCTAAAATACAAATGTACACATGTGAAGCACCCAGTCAAACCAAAAATAATGCCTTTAACACTTAATTACTGGTACTAGTTTTGATCACAATATTTAAATCTCTTGCCAAAAGAAAGTGAGAATGAGTGACCACAAAATATACTACATCTTCAAGCATTTCAATGAAATGAGGAACCTATTTTCATGGTATAAGCTTATCCCAAAGCTTCATTCTTACCTTGTACAATGTGTAGTGTCTATCGGATTGAACCTAAGACAGGATGGCCTGGATTTAACCAACAAAATAGCACGCCTTCAATTAACTTGTTTATTCGCCATGCTTCACTACAGGGATCATTCATTATCATATTCCAATTATACATGTAACTAATAAGGGATCACTTATTGTTTTATTGGCAATACACTACATCCCTTTTCTTCTTCCAAAAGAATTAAAATCCCTACCATAGATAGATGTATTTAAGTTTTATATTATCTTAATGTACATTTTCTTATTTACTAGTCAGATTACTTGACAATTAATAAAACATGTAATATTGGATTAATAAGCAAGATTCAAAGTTCCTCACAAGCGCTTATAACTCAAGTTTAGTAAACCTGTAAATTCTTACTACAATGGACAATGGAACTACATGTAAACTCTAAACTATGTGAATATAATTATCTCATAATACTGATGAATATTACACTGGGAAATAATATTACTATACCTAATTGACTAGTACATGCTAATACTGTTGGTATACCAAAATATATAATCATACATATAATACTGATATGAACTTAATGATAAAGTTAATACTTGATAACTCATAGTCATGAAATTGAATAACGTGTACACCTTAACATCATTTTAATCTAAACAATCTTATTGTTAAACCCTAAAATAGGGCTAAATGTCCTATTTCAAAGTCATTAAATCTTGCTGGTTTTTTCTTTTGTCTGACAGGCCTTGGCGAGTTGTCTGTCTTATTGGTATTAGTCTCTGGAATATGTAAATCGTATTCTGATTGATTCAAATCGATCTGTCGCGATATCACATCTGAATTATCATTTTCACTTTGTGAATTAAATGGGATCGGCACATCCACATTTACACTTTCGCTATTTACACTATCTTTCTGCATGAATTTCTTCACAGCAGTAAGATTTCTTTTATACTGAACCCCTTCACTGGATTCAATCACAACACTATTTCCCTTTCTTTCTTTTACAATAAAAGGATTAGGCGCAAACGGCGTAGACCACTTATTCACATAACTTTGCTTCATTAATACACTATCACCGGCTTGAAGATCATTTTCGCGTGCATTTCTTCTTTGATCACTGTATTCTTTACCTTTTCCTTTCTGTTCGCTATCTTTATCTCTCACTTCAGTATCCTCCAAATTAAACTGGGATATTTCTGGAATCTTGGTTCTAATAATTCTTCTAAACAACAACTCTGATGGGGATTTTCCTGTTGTTGAGTGTGGCGTGCTCCTAAACATCATTAAGAAGTGATTAAGTTCATGTTTCCAATCTCTCTTCTCTGCTTGTGCTATCTTGATACGTTTTAAAATTGAGCGATTCTGTCTCTCCACTTCCCCGTTTGCTTGAGGCCATAACGGTGTAGTTTTCCTATGTTGAATTCCAGTTTCTTCCATATACTTATTGAAATGGTCACTGACAAATTGAGGTCCATTGTCGGTCTGCAACGATACTGGTAAACCATGAGTAAGGAATATTTCTTCCAACATTGTAACTATTCTCTCGGCTGTTGTGTTCTTCATTATACGCAGTTCAAAATATCTACTGTAATAATCTACTACGACAAATATGTTTTCTCCGGATGGCAATGGACCCAACAGATCTGCAGCTAAGTGTTCCCAAGGAGACGATGGGAGCTCTGTTCGTGACATGGGTGTTGGCGGTGTTGGTTGAGAAACTAACTGACATCCATGACATGTTCTGCAATACTTCTCTGCTTCTCGATCCATTCCTGGCCACCATACTTTAGTTCGGATCCTCTGTTTCATACTGACTATTCCCGGATGACCCTCATGTGCTAACTTCAAAATTTGTTCTCTCAAACTTGTTGGAACAATTATACGAGTCCCTCTCAGAACCAATTTTCCAATTGATGAAAGTTCATTCCGTATGGGAACATATTGTTTATAATTAGTGTCGTGCCATCTTCCAGTCATTAAACATTGACGAATATTTTCCAGTTCTGGGTCCTTCCCCGAGGCTATCTCAATTTCCTTGGTTGTTAAGGCATTCGGTGTCGACGCTAAGGCCACAAATTTAATATATTCTTCTGTATCTATGGAAGAACTCGTCGGTCCATCAGTCTTTAGTAGACGCGACAAACAATCTGCAATATTGTTCTTTCCTGGAATGTGCTTCACAATGTACTTGTATGGCTGCATACGTAGAACCCAACGTTCTATCCTCGCACTGGGTTTCGATTTTGTAGAGTAAATAAATTCAAGTGGTTTATGATCGGTCAAAAGTTCAAAATCCGTTCCATAAATATAAGGGTGGAACCTCTCACATGCCCATACTAGTCCCAGGGCTTCTTTTTCAGTTTGGGAATATCTTCGCTCTACATCCGACAAACTCTTACTTGCATAACTTATTACACGATTCTCTCCATTCTGTTCTTGTACCAATACAGCCCCTAGTCCCACTGGACTGGCATCAGCAATCACCAATGTCTTTGCAGTCTTGTCGAAATATGCTAATGTCTCGGCTTTTTTCATCCTTTCTTTTAACTCGTTAAATGCATCTCTTTGTTCTGTACCCCATACAAATTTTTCTTCTTTTCTTGTCAATCTCCGCAGAGGTTCAGAGATTGTTGCCAAATTTTCTATGAACCGTCCTGTATAATTCACAAGTCCAAGGAAACTTCTAACTTCACTTGCTGTAGTTGGTTCTCTGGTCTCCGTAATGGCTTTTACTTTTACATCTGCTGGTGCCAAACCTTTTGCAGACAATACATGGCCCATAAATTTCAACTTGGGTAACTTGAATAAACATTTCTCTGGATTCAAGGTCATTCCCTTACTCCGAATAACGTCTAAAACTTTCTTCAATCTACGATCATGTTCCTCATCAGATTTAGCATGAACAATGATATCATCCATTATATTCTCTGTACCTTCACAGCTTTGAAGAATCTGCTGAAGTACTTTCTGGTACATCTCAGGTGCACAGGATATTCCGAACATCAATCGTTTATAGCGATATAAGCCTTTATGAGTGATAAATGTAGTTATCTCTCTTGACTCCGGTGCGAGTTCTATTTGATGGTAAGCCCATTTGATGTCTAGACGACTGAAGATGTTGCTTTGGTTCATATCCTGCAGCACTTCATCTATCGTAGGTATCGGGTGCCTTATGCGTTGTACAGCTTTATTGGGCAATCTCATATCAACACAAAGTCTGATGTCGTTCTGCCCTTTCGGGACTACAACTACTGGTGAAACCCAGGCACTCGGACTATCAACCTTTTCAATAATGTCTAAGTTCTCAAGTTCATCAAGTTTTTTCTCCAGGCGATCTCTGAGATGATACGGCACTCGTCGTAATGATGAAATTACTGGGGTTTCTTCCCTGTTTATTGGGATCGTTAATTGAAAGTCTTTCAGTTTCCCAAATCCTTTAAAACAATCCTCATATTCGGTTTTTAAACCTGCAGTGTCTGTCTGTACTGCATTTATTCTCGGACCAAGACGTAAAACATCCAGTTCTAATGCGGTTTTCTTTCCAAGGAGAGCTTGACCTTCACCCTCGATGACAATAAATTCGACATCTTGTATTTCAAATTCTCCCTGAGATATCTGAGCACGAAAAGTTCCTGCTATTGGCAATGTCTCATTACTTCCATACGGAAATATATTCTTGGATTCCTTTTTAGAAACACACTCCACATTCTCAGCCTTTAAATACTTCCAAGTCTTTTTATCGATCACGTTAACGGATGCTCCCGAATCAATGTACATTCGTAATGGTACACCCCCAATACTCAGTTCAATTTCTGCATCACATGTCGTCTCATTTCGACTAATATGAAAGGCATACTCTGCGTCATTGTCATTTTCACGTATTTGTTTTAGATCTGTTTGTGATCGACTTGACTTCCTCCTATAATTGCCATAATTTCTTCCTCTATTGGATCTAGCACTGCTTTTAAACTGCTTTGTCTTGCAACAGGATTCAAAGTGTCCCACTCCCTTACATTTCCGGCATCGTTGTCCTCTTGCTGGACATTTAGGGTCTTTCAGGGTGTGTCCCTCGTATCCACATGAATAGCATCTAAACTTGTTTGACTTTCCTCTATCATAATGGTAATTTTCTCTGTATGGGTTATCATGACCTTGACCTTTATTACCGTTACCACTCACTGTCAACTTTTGTATCTCGGATTTAATTCCATCAATTGATGCCATTTGCCTCTCAGTTTCCTCAAAAACTCGAGCAGTTTCCCTTAATTGGCTCAATGTCAAATCTGTCCCTCTTTCTAAAAGTTTTCTTCTCAGCTGGCTGGAACAACATTTATCAATCACGTGGTCCCTAATTCTCTCATTCACTGCACCAAGGTCTCCAAACTGACAAGATTCTGAATGTTGTCGAAGTCTAGTAATAAACTGTTCTATAGTTTCCGTCGGTAACTGTGACATACTTCGAAACAGGTGTCTTTCAAACGGCACGTTCGTCTGTGGTAAAAATGACGATTCAAAGTTCTTACGGTCTTTGCATAAACATCACCCTCGCCTTGAACCTCCGGCAGCGTAAAATAAATGTCTTGCAAATTCATTCCCGCTCTGTGTAACAACAAGGCTTTCTTCTGTCCGGGATCTGTTACTCCCTTTCCCACGACGAAAAGTTCAAAGGCTCTCAACCATCGTTTCCATCGGGCGGCAAGTCCTGCGGATTCCAAGCAATCAAATATCGGCAATTCTCCCACATTGTCAAGCGAAACAGCCATCGTGATCAACCTCACGGTTTATATTTTCCTCGTCGCCAAAATGTAGTGTCTATCGGATTGAACCTAAGACAGGATGGCCTGGATTTAACCAACAAAATAGCACGCCTTCAATAAACTTGTTTATTCGCCATGCTTCACTACAGGGATCATTCATTATCATATTCCAATTATACATGTAACTAATAAGGGATCACTTATTGTTTTATTGGCAATACACTACACAATGGACCAGTACATGTAATTGTAGCCTGGTGCCCTTATTGACAAATACTTAAAACTAAGATGTGTTAAGAATACTGATTATTTATTTGCCGAGTACTAACATTAATATTAGTAACACAAATATTAGCCAATGAAAGAATGTACATGTATTTAAAAATATTTTAGCAATACGTTTTCTTGAATATGGAGGGGGGTGGATGGCCAAATGGTTAGCAATTGCGTGCTGTATCATAAAGCCTGTCATTGAGTCAACTGGCTTGGTTTAGAATCCCTGGTTGTACGTGACAAGGAGTAAGGTCACATGTCCAACCTAGTGGGTTTTCTCCGGGTACTCCGGTTTCCTACCACTGCTAAAAAAAACCTACGCTCAAGCAAATTATTGAAATAAAATTAAACCATATGTAACTCCTGAAACGACCTTGTTTGTGTTGAGTGGAATTAAACCCCATTTCTCTCTCTCTCTTGAATGGCCCCTGGTAATATTCTTTAAACTTACTGATGGCTTTTCCGTTGTATGTGGAAGTGTAGGCAAAAGAGCTCCAATATGTCCAATCCATTTTTTAATCTTTTCTTTACGTTTCCTCTCAATAATATTATGTGACAACCTCTTTTGAGTATTGCTGTAATTAATATATGTACAGTTTGACTAATCAAAAACTAAAAAGATATGAAGCTGGCACTGCCAGGCAGGATACGCCCACATTTTCGAGAGATGGATAGAGAACAAGCAAAATCGTAAGTGATTTTTCCTACAATCAAAGGCCCCAATTCATTAAGTTACAATTTGATATTTGCAAATATCAAAAAGAATCAAGACCTTTAGGTTATAAACATGCCTTTCAAGTTTCATCATAATCGAATTAAAATTGTGACCTCTACAGGGTCCACAACTTTGATATACATGTACCATATTTTTACACTATTCGCGTACAAACGGCGGCCATTTTGTCTGGCAATTAAGGTCTGATTTTCTAGAAATTCAAACTCAACCATTCGTAGGGTATAATGGTGATTGTGTCAAACGTTTTTTTTTAAATCGGATAATAATTGTGACCTCCAGAGGGACCAAAGGAAATTTTTCGGACAATCAGGGGCCATAATTCAGGAAGTTACCATCCGATATGCGCAAATATCGTATGGAACCAAGACCTTTGGGTTATAACCATGCATTTCAAGTTTCATCAACATCAAATTAAAATTGTGACCTCTAACCCATGATATACCATTTTATTCGAACTCAACCTTCCTTAGGGTGTAACGTTGATATAATCAAACGATTTTTATATCGGATAATAATTGTGAACATTTTTGGCGGCCATTTTGTATGGTATTTTTGGTCCGATTTTTCCGAAATTCAAACTTAACCTTCCTTAGGGTGTAACAGTGATATAATCAAACGGTTTTTTAAATCAGATAATAATTGTGACCTCCAGAGGGACAACAAGCTAAAATAGGTGATTTTTTTGGACAATCAGGGGCCATTATTCATGAAATTACGTTCCGATAGGCGCAAATATCGAAAGGAACCAAGATCTTTGGGTTATAAACATGCATGTCAAGTTTCATCAAAATTGGCTAAAAATTGTGACCTCTATGGGGTCCACAAGCTAAAACTTGATTTTTCGTACAATCAGGGGCCATAATCCATGAAGTTTTGATCCGATACATGCCAATATCTAAAGCAGACGAGATCTTTTGGGGATAAACCTATATTTCAAGTTTCGTCAAAATCGGACAAGAATTGTGACCTGTAGAGAGTCTACAAACAATTGTGGACGGACGGACAGGGACGACGACATAATGTCCACATGAAAATGTGGGCGTATAATAAATATCATATTCAACTGAAAAAGGAGCACTCATTAATCGGTGCTGGTTCAGAAATTCCTTGGGTGATTTTCTACCACAAATTCCCCTTGTCAGTGATGCAGGATTAGGGGTCTGACAAGGAACAGCATTTAGTCGTTCAGATAGGAAGAAAGAACCGAGGAATACATATGAACACTTTAGCATGCACATGAAAGTATCCTTGCTGGTAAGAATTTGATGAAGAACAGGCAGGCATTAAACCTCATTTCAAAAGTGCTTCATAAAAAAAATTCCATGACTATGGATGGGCATCAATAATAAGGAAAATGTTTAAAAAATTGAGCATCACTGTTGTACATGTATGATTAAAACAGAGAACATTTAATTTAGTTAAAATTAAAGACCCTATAACCGCCCTGTTGACCTAATCTGACATGAAAATGAATTGAAATGGGGTTTAAAGTCCTACTGTCCTGCTCTGGCTGGGCTAATGAAGACGGGCATAAGGCATACAGTGTGCTATGAGGGAAATTTTGCCTGAATTCTTACTACCAAGGGTTCTTTGTTGTTGTTTATTAAAGATTTAACGTCCAATACATTATTTATGATATTATGGACAGGTTGATTTAATTAAGGGATCTTTTACATGTATGTGTACACCAATATGTACATATGACCTCGGTTTTTCGTGCCATCCAAACCACTAGATAGCTTTTCATGTAAAGCCCTCCGTTCTGCATCACTGAGTGACAAGGGGAGACCAAGCTGGAAAATCCCTGTGAACTTTTTCGAAAAACAATTGGATCGAAACCGTGACCTCAAGGTCAGGACAGGCAGTGTTATTTACAATTTACATGTATGATAATCTGATAAACTTACTCAGTTGAATACTCTGTATTCGTCCACAACTGTGTAGAGTTTTCATCAGTGCCATTCATCATACCTCCATTACTCATGTACATTGCAATTTCTGTATTTTCTTCTGAAACATACAACAAAACTGGATTATAGCAGCATTTCTATTAGAATCAATAATTTTTTATTTTTTTCAAACGGTACCGTACAATTATTATGTGTCAAATTAAACAATTGGTTAGTAAACCTTTGCATACTCTATTGAAAATAAAAATTTCAATAAAACATATCTTTAATTCTGTTCAAGATGACTGACCTTTAAGATCATGTTCAGTATACAATGTAGCTCTACACGTAGGATTACAAGTTTACATTGATATACAGGGGTCTCGATAAATTTTCAAACTTGATTAGCAGAACTGCTAATCAAGTTATATAAATTCCGGCAAATTGATTAGCAATGTCCAGTTTTGATTAGCTGTGTGTGAATATCCATTGACTACAATTTCGGAAAACTGTGATTGAAGTAAAATCTATCTGTTGAATTTTACAATATTATGCAAAATTTATTTTAGTGGCACTATTTTAAAATTATTGTCAAAAATATTTCAATGTCTGCTCATTGCTGTGTATCCACTGTTATGACATTGATATTATAAACCGGTCAAAACGTAGTAGTAGGCCTATTGAAATAATATCGAGGACATTTCTGGGTACATTCGTCTTGTGAACATTAAAAATTCATGACCATGCCATTTGTTGACGTAACAGCCATTCACTACCCTGTGTTGATATCAATCAAATATTTTACGCGTCGATGCATCGGGAGCTAACAGTAGCATCGGTTTTTGCAATTGCATTGATGATACGTCGGTAAATTTGACAGTCTTTAGCCTACGAAGATCGCTTTCGTCTATCAAAAAATTCCCTGCTGCTAATCTCCGTTATAAGTTTCTCATTTATTACCCGCATTAATACTAGTGCCTACCTTTGTAATATATTCCATAATATCTATCCCATTTTGTGAAGAAAATCGACGGATAATTTTTATTTTATCAAAAAAACGCCGGTCATTTAAAATAAATCAGGGGGATATAGCTCCGCATAATATAGGGGGCGCTAAAACTTTGCTTTATTAGATACTCGGTGATCGTGACTAAGCTGGCTAAGAAATGCAGAGAAATCGTTATAAAAACTGTCCACAAATCTTAACAGTTAAAAAGTGGACATCAAATTAACCGTGTGATAAATAAAAGAAGCAAAATTTATGATTAGCATTTGTGCGAATCAAGTTAGCTACTTTTTAGAAAATTGATTAGCAACGGACACGATTTGATTCGACAACTGCGATGCGAACCCGGTTATCGAGACCCCTTACCGTGCAACGTTATACCATGGTATACATGTATATGCCTATGCCACGGTTCGGGTTCAGGGAATGAATGAATGAATGAAATGGGGTTTAACGTCCTACTATTATGCACCTTACCTCGGCTAATGGAAGACGGGCATACGCCATACAGTGTGCTATGAGGGAAATTTTGCCAGGGCAGCGGCGCTAGGGCCTACTCTTGTCTTATATCAAATTCCAACTGCCAAGGGTTCTTTTAATGTGCACTCCAATGTGTACACGGGACCTTGGTTTTCCGTCCCATCCGAACAACTAGGCAGCTGTCCTTGTCAGGCCCTCCTTCTGCATCACTGACAAGGGGAAATCACGAGATGAACTTTCTCGGCCAATGCAGGGATTGAACACCCGACCACCAGGCTAGCGAATCAGCGCCTTATCCACTAAGCCACCATGATCCCCAGGGGTTCAGTGTACATATACATGTACTGTAAATTCTGTACCACCATTTGGTAAACATGGTACAGTTTTTTAAAACTGTCTGAATTCTTCTAATATTCATAAGTATAATGCAGAGTCCATGTGATTAATTGGAAAGATGGCTTCCTGCAATTAAACACTTGTCCTGCCGAAATTACATTCGCCTCCAGTGAACCATAAATCATGGATTTTGATGACGTTTCTTAAAATAATTAAATTTGAACTATTTTTTTTAAAAATTTGGAAAGAAAAAATACTGCGTTATGTACATTGTAGGCCTACATGTATTATTATATAGTGGGGTCCATACTGTGATACGTATCGTATTGAGGTTACCACACGTAGACTACGGTACATATTATATACGGTAGTACATGTAGGTTTGTTATAGAAGTGGAAGAGATGCCTCATGTAATATTAGTACATGTATCTGTATTGACAATTGTTGCACTATTATGTACTGTACATTCATATACTTTGCTAAAAGTAAAAATAGAGAAATGACAAAATTTTCAACACATATCATATTATCATCATCATGAAAAAAGAAGTATAAACCATTTGAATAGTGGCAGAAACGTTTATCTTTGAGGTACCGGTACTGGACTTACTGTAGTTTTACATTTTCAAAGCAACATTTTTCAGGTACACAATTGGACATTACAATTACATGTATGTTAGTTGTTAGTTGTTACACATAAACTCTTGGAGTAGCCATTGGACTTCTCAAAATCATAGAATTATGTGGTAAAAGTTATATCTGTGCAGTACATTAAAGGGAAAATAAAACTCTTGATGGCTTGGCAGCTCCAGAAAACAAATTATAGCCTTATTCTAAGAACTAGATGTTTAAGTGTCCTTCCTGTTGTATAAACTATAATTATTATTATTATTTTTATTAAGAACATTTATATAGCGCACAATTCACATAGTGCTGAAATGCGCTTTACAAAGTAAGTAGTAATTATCCATTACGGTACATCCTATTTTACTTTACCACAGGGTTCGAAAATATTCTTAAATCCAAGTCAGATTTGAAAAGGTTTACGTTAGATATAGATGAAATTTGGATCAATCATCAATTAATTGGAATATTGTAAAATAGTAGCACAATTTGTAGTTCCTTTAGGAACTGTCTCTGAGCGAACGATGTCTCGCTAACAGTTCCTCACGGACCTTATTATCAACTAGTATGAAAATAAAGCTTTACCCCATCTCGGTTCTAAGGCTATTTTAGATCCTTACCATCTATTTTGCACCGTGAAACTTTTTTGATCACCAAAAGAAATTATTTCCCGACACAACCGAGACAAATTTATAATAATCCAACACTATTTTCGTGTAGATTTCGATGTTAGAAAAAGACCGGTCTGCGCTGACGTCAGTAAACAAACATGGCGGCCAGATTTGAACGATTTTGTTTATCTTTTTATAACGTCGAATTCTACATGAAAATAGTGTAGGATTATTATAAATTTGTATCGGTTGTGTCAAGAAATGTTTTCTTTTGGCGATCAAAGAAGAATCACGGTGCAATGAATGAAATGGGGTTTAACGTCCTACGCTTAAGCACCTAACCTGGGCCAATTGAAGACGGGCATACGCCAACAGTGTGCTATGAGGGAAATTTTGCCCGGGCAGCGGCACTACGGCCTACTCTTATATCGAATTCCAACTGCCAAGGGATCTTTTACGTGCACTCCAATTTGTACACGGGACCTCGGTTTTTCGTCCCATCCGAACGACTAGGCAGCTGTCCTTGTCAGGCCCTCCTTCTGCATCACTGACAAGAATCACGGTGCAAAGTAGACGGTAAGGATCTAAAATAACCTTAGAACCGAGATGGAGAAAAGCCTTATTTTCATACTAGTTGATAATAAGGCCCGTGAGGAACTGTTAGCGAGACATCGTTCGCTCAGAGACAGTTCCTAAAGGAACTACACAATTTGTTGACCAGAATGAAGATTGGGACATATTATTCAGTTACAACAAGAGTGGTATTGGGCCCTTAAAGGAGCTAAATCGCTAACATTTGGAACCTAGAAATTGACCCTAATGGGTCGCAACGCATATAATAATATAATCTGATTGTATATTAACTGTTTTACATTAAATTGTTTCCGTTTTGACTCTAATTTCAAATCAGTTATGTCCAGCGAAATACGGCATGAGTCTTAATCAAAGAGGAAATTATAGTGTCTGGTTATTCCAGTCTTCTGCGCATGCCCATCAGATAAGATATGGCCTCAGCGTTTGACAGGAGTTGTTGAATATGTCTAGCCTCGTTCTGTCTGGTCACTTGTTACAAGTGACGCTGAAACGCACTATGGTACACGATTCGTGTACCAATGGTAAAATGTTTATTTTGTTTTAAATATTGGATATCTGAGGCCTACCGTTTCCAGGTGAGATCACAACATCAATGTTGATTTGAATTGACCAATAATTCGTGTTTTCGATGTCGAAGATTTTTGAGGATTTTGAGTTACGGACTTAGGTCCTTTAACCTTTGGGGCAAGATTAATTGGAAATTATAAGTTCAAAGTTACAGGTCTTTAACTTTGTTATCAACAAATGATTACAAAACCTGCTTTAAACTCTGGCTGGAGTGTAAGACGGAAATTATTAGTAGTGTAATCATTTCTATGGGTCTCTGTAGCTCAAGAAATGTTGTTCTTCATCTGCCTACAACAATTTCACAGTATTAATGCTGTGTTTATTATGACGATGCTGCAATCATGTAACAACATTAGACACAGTCACACAGCAGATTTACATGAAAAAAACGTGAGCAAACTCTGAGCTGGGCTACCTTTATGTGACATTTTTTTCTAAACAACAGTGGATCAATACCAAAATTACACGTAGACTGCAATTGTTGCATAGCCATAAAGTTATGTCAGGATGAGGAATAACATTTCTTGAATCATTTTTTGTTGACAGGTAGAAGTTTCAACAAGCCAAAATAGGTCACCAACAATCAAGGTCGACAACTTATTACTCCTTACAAATACTTGACAAATAAATATTTACCATCTCTTTCTTGTCCTGTGTCATCTACAGGATCGCTTGTACATTTCGATAATCCAGAATTCTTTGATTTTGTAGCCATAATCCCATTATTGCAGAATTATAAGATAAAGAATACATCTCTTCTTAGTAGCCGCCATTTTCTCGACTAAACATGCATATTCAAGAAAGCCTCGTTTTGGAAACCGGGGAATACCTTATTTTGGGATACCCCTTATGATGTCATCGTTAGTATGGGATTGCCGTATCAATCACCTGTCGATCAAAATGTCTTTGTTCTTTAGCGCCAGGTGAAAGTATCAGTTAACTGAGATAACAGTTCCTTATAATTTCAAAACTATAAACAAAAGCATGGTAATTATATATGGATCAAGAAACATAATTTAAATTATCACGAAAATACGCGATAGCCTACTCATTAGGCTACTACACTCAATAGTTTGAAAATGTTATTTGTTAAACCACCCCATACGTTCGTGCTAATGAAACCGTCCTACAAGAATCAAATTAAACTATTTATAATTAAAATAGCCTAGATAGTTCTTATTGTGGTAACCGAGAAGCAAGGCGTTGGACTTCCAACCAGAATGTCCCAGTTTTGAATCACAGCATTAGACAAGAAGAACTTCAGTGGGATTTTTTTTTACTGCAGGGGCAATGGTTGTGGGTCTGACATTTTAATATTGCTTTAATTGTATTAAAAAAGGGGGCCCATCTTCTCAAATTACCACAATATCTTCCTCACAAACTATGATATCTTGCAGGGGACATGCTCTAGATGTAATTAACGGAAATTGCTGAAATTCAATAAATGAAATGGGGTTAACATCCTACTGTTATGCACGTAACCTAGGCTAATGGACCACGGCAAAAGCTTCTTCAACTACTTTAAACAATGCATATAAATTTCATACATATCGGATGATCACTTTTGTCGTCCGAGCGTTTACAAGGTGCAACAAAGTGAAATAAGGGCCGTAACGCCAGAAGAAATTATCAGAGGTGATTGTAATTAAATAGGATTCTTCATCTTACTAATGCAAACAACATATAATTATCTATTTCAAAACAATCAGATAATAAATGTAGCCTGTAGAGTGTTCACAAAAATTGTTGACGACTTACAGATGGGGGTCAACAGCAATATACCACCACATTTTCATGTGGTTTAAAAAGTAATTGTAGGCCGTTAGTTGCATATAAAGACTCAAGTATGGTGTCCTTAAATCAATTGTTTTTAGGCACATAATCGAGGTATTTACTGTTTTCTTTAGTTGTAACACAGAATGTGAGGTCCAGATTAATCTAGAAACTGGCCTATTGGCTTGAAATTACTATCATATTGGTTTCTATACCAAACTGATTCAAATGGCATGTCTATTATTGGTAGGTTTAGTCTTTAAAGATGCATTATGTAACATTTAGTTAAAGAGTTGCCTTTCTTTTTATAAAATTTAAATATAAACGATGAAAAATGAATATACTGAAAATTTCAGTCAAATTACTTTATATTCTGAGCGAAGTTATGATTGTTTTGTCAAGATATTGCCTAAAAAGTCTTGATTGTCAAGTGCCATTGCTACAATAATAACCATACGTCAGACATTGTCTGATTCATTCAATATCTCAGCCACCCGATGCTCTAGAGAGTTGATTACTGGATTGTCTCATGTGATATCTAAGTATCATTTTGAAGCCAGAAAAAAGACCTGCAATAGGCTGATTAAGCTCTTACATAATGCACCTTTAATTGACTTAAAACATCAATTATTATTGGCTATATTAATTTCAGAATGAGTTCAAAGTAGACAAAAATTTGGTATCTTTATTACAAAAAAAAAATTTGCTTATAATTTAAATTTCTGATAACATGTCAAAAACAATAAATTAAAAAAATAGGTTCTGTACATATCATTTTCAATATTTAATAAACATATTACAGGAAAATAAACAAAAAAATAATAACATTAGTATTAGGTATATATAGTTATATCACAGTTTTTTTCTTATCACATTAAAAATATTATCTACATTTCAAATAAAACTGGCCCCAAGTTCACAACGCATTCTCAGACTTAAGTTGAGAATTTGCTCAACTTTCAATCACTGTTTATGAGAAATATCTTTGATCCAGAAACACAAAACTTTGCACATAGTTTCTTATTTATGTATTTGATACATTAAAACAACAATTTAATGTTTTATAAAGGACAATATTTTAGTTAGAATAAGGTGAACAAATTTCAGTAAATTCTTAACTTAAGTCTGAGAATGCTTTGTGAACTCAGGGCCAGATCTTAAACAATCTTAAATTTATTTGGTACATCATACAAGGTTTTATGCTATTTTTGCTTCTTTTGATTGAAATATCTTGACTATTATAATTTTTTAATTGTGATTTGGTCTTGTAAGGTAACTAAAGACGAGACTATGAGATAAGCCTATCCCAGACACACATTTCATGTGATCTTCAAAACTACAAAATCTGTAGATGATAAGACATATGATATACAAATAATTAATTAGATACACAAGAAAAAGTAATGATACCGAATATTGTAATGTGGTCTTAAGTTAGATCAGTTTTATCCAGTTATTAATGACAATCACTTGAGATAACTTCTTTGAAATGTAACCACAATCACTTGAGATAAGTACTTTCAAATATATCTCAAGGGAGAAAAATCCCTAATAATAAATAAACCCCCCAAATATAGCACTTTCTGATTTATTCACAAGTTAAGAAGATAATTTCACATAAACATTTTTCATTAACATAAGCTAAATTTAAGCTTTCAAATTAAACTTGGTCATATTATAATACTAGACATTTATTAAAATTAACATACAACACAAAACAAAAAAATAAACTTGGAATGTTAAATAAATATTCAGTGATACGAATAGATATGAGATGTTTGTGTCAAAAACTGACATGAAAACTTCACAAAAAAAACTTTCTCTTTAATAAAGTGCAATAAATTTATAAACCAATATATACAGATTGCAATCATAATAAATGAATAAATAATTAATAATAGCACATTGCAATGTAAGATCAATAATACACATGCTTGTAATATACATGTTGTTATTATACAATGAATTAAATATGGGCTGCCAGGCAACAAAACATACACCCACAGAAGCAACAGTGCCCTAGTAGTCACATATTTATTCTTTTGTAGGTAGTGGAAGCATTTACTAATATCAATTTACTAATGTTGTTTATAAAAGTTCTACAGACTGAAACAAGGGCCTTAAGTCTAGAAAATTGTTGATAGGTCTCTTCGTTTCACTAATTCGAAAAATTCACAAAAATTTCATACAGTTTCACAAAGTGAAATAAGGGGCATAACTCTAGAAGTAGTTAAAGAAAATTGTTAAAATAATAAGGATTCTTTGTCTCACTAATGTAAACATGTAAATATCAATAATATGATAAATGTAATCTGTAAAGTGTTCAACATATCACAGAAAAATGTGGACGACAGATGGGTGGGGGTAATGACAATATAAGATCACATTTCCAAGTGGAGTGTATAAAAATGGAAATAATATGACATTAACTATGATACATAAAGGCAGTTGTCAATAGAAACTTATTGTATAGACAGTGCATTTATTTTCAATATGTCTTTCCAGCATGCAAATTAGTTCATTTACTCATTATTACAACCTAATATAATATAGCGCCAATTCCACAAAACATGCTCATAAATAATAATGCATATTTCTTGTATGAAAAAAGACTGATGATCTGATCTCTGTGTTAGAAATTATTTATTATATTAATGCATTATCAAAGTGCAGATTTCTTGGTTCCACAGCTACAATAGAACTTGGCATTGTTTCCGTACTTTAATGAACAAGAACTGCATCCGTTGCCATGTTTCTGACTACCAAAACCTGACCCATTTACACCTAGACCTGAGCTAGGTCTTTTAAATTTAGAACTGAAAGAAAACAATAAAATACAATTAAATATGCTGTTAATACTGTTGAGATGTAGTCATAGTGGAGAGAGAGAGAAATGGGTTTAACGTCCACTCGACACAAACTAGGTCATTTTGTGATTAACATATGGTTCCATTTTATTTCTATAATTTGCTTGCACGTAGGGGTCTTTAGCAGTGGGAGGAAACCAGAAGACTCGGACAAAACCCATGAGGTTAGACAGGCGACCCAACTCCTTGTTACGAACAACCAGGGATTTAAAACCACGCCAGTTGACTCAATGACAGGCTTTACGATACAGTGCGCACATGCTAACCATTCGGCCATCCAACCCCCTTGTCAAGAATGGATCATGGTATGGTATATATGTCGACCCTCATCTTCTGTGTTATAAAACTTTTATGTGAATTTGAACTACCCATGTAACAGGGTCATTTTAATATACCCTTTTATATTTCACAGAGGAAACATGTTAATGATCTATTAGTATGTCGTTTTTAGACTGAAGTAAAATTATTTTCCTTTCTTTATTAAAAAGTCAAACGTGATAAAAAATTTATCTTTATATTTTGTCTTTATACTTTATACAATTGAAGACATTTAAAAAAACAAAATATTACAAGTAATTCGGCTGAACATTAATAACTTTAATAGTCATAAGTTCCTATATTAACAAAACACAAAATACCTTGACATCTTGGATTTGGAGCTTGATGGATTATCATTAGATGAAGAAGTTCTCCCTAAAATATAATCATAAAATTTACAAGCAGTGGCCATACAAGATATGCCAACATTTTGCAAGAGATGGGCAGAGAAAAAGCTAGAAAAAAGGGATTTTTCGTACAACCTAGGGCCATAATCCAGAATGTTACGGTTCGACAAACGACATGTGTCAATATCAATGACATGCTCAATCCATGCACCCCTTCTCAGGACGGTAAACATTTTTTTGGGCCACCCTGTACTATTTGTGTAAGGGGAGCAACCATTTTATCCTACAGTTTCCATCTGATTTTTAAGGAATTAGAACGGTATATTTGAATGTTTTTTAAAATCAAATCAAAATTGTGACCTCTACGGGCTTAATAAGCTAAAACATGATTGTACAACCAGGAGCCATAATGCAGGAAGTTATGGTCCGATATGTGCCAATATCGATGGGTATAACGGGCTTTGGGATATAAACATGTTTTTAAGTTTCATTAAAATCGGATAAAACATGGATTTTTCGGGCAATCTGGGGCCATAATCCATGAAGTTATTGTTCAATTACATGCCAAATAACAAACCTTTGGCATATTAACCTATATTTTAAGTTTTGTCAAAATTTGAATCCGATTGAAATTGTGACAAGAAGATGGAGGGGGGTATAAAAATATTGTTCTTTATTATCTTTAAACATCTCTTCTCACCAATATTTTGTAAATATGTAATAATATTATTGGTTGATCATAGTCTATTTGATCTGTGCTCCTCTCTAATAATTAGCTAATGAAAAGATAATGAAAGATTAGTATGTTGAAAAATTTCATTCAAATTACTTTATTTTGGGTGGGGTTATGAGGGTATAAAAATTGACAAGATGTATCGTAAATTGTTTATTGTCTTAGCAATGGTAGGGGAGAGCGGGGCACAGTGGACAATGGGGCACAGTAAGCCAGGCTTTGTAATTACTCACAGTTTTGGGGTAATTCAATTGTGACATCACTGGGGAATTCCCCTTTATAGCCCCATACGCCTCCTAAATTCAATAAATTCATGTAACCTGATTAATATTTATCACCCATTAACCGTTTTTCTGATGCGAAAGTGAATTTTTGATGGACTGATTAAATGGCTTGGCTACTCCAGACTTTGTTAGAGCCCAACAAACTTGCTACATGTATTTAAGGTGAAGGAGATAGTAATTGACTATCATTAGAAATATTTTGTTTCATAATACTATCACATGTCTTCCTGCAATTTTCGATTTTCTGTTGTGGTTGATAACAGGGCACAGTGGGACACATTGCAGAGGGGTACACTGAGCATAAGCATTTCGAGTTTAGCTAAATATCATCTGTCCATTTTAGACAGAATCTGGATATTTGAGCTGCTTTTAATTAAGTATTGGTCCTAGGTTACGAATCCTTACTGATTTAAAAGTCATAGGAATTTTTCGCATAAAAGATTTTTTTTCTCCAGTTAAAGAATTTTTTATTCAATGTTAAGCTGGTTTTTTCCATGCGTATCTGTGTTCAAGTCTTAAAACAAATTTACATTATAAACTAAAAGATCAGTTTTTACAGTTCTTATGATTTTCAGTGTGTTTAGTAAGTTACTATATATTTTTCTTTTAAGAAACATACTTAATGGCCAACTGTGTCCCATCGTGTGACCCAGTGTACCCCACATACGGGGCACATTAACAGCACTGTTATACGAACATATGACTGGCTTCAACTGTGATCATAGTTGGATTCTCTGTAGGATTTCATTTCTGGTCAATTTACTAAAAAAAGAAATCATGCCCACTGTGCCCTGCTCTCCCCTACTATTTTATTGTTAAATTTTTAAATCTTGAGGGTGTTCAAACCCATTTATATCTGTGCCTTCCTATGTTCTAGAGAGTTGATTATAGGCTTGTCATGTGAATAAAACTAAAAGTCTAAGTAATAATTTACACATTTGCCAAAATAAAGACTTGCAAGCGCAATGTCAAATTTAATCTGTAAAGATGAAGAAATGAATTAATTGTTTTACCCATGTACTTTTTTTGATCACACTGCTTGGCATTTAGAACATCTTCATTTTCTGGATTAACATCAGGATTGGATTGGGGTATATCTCTTGCATACTGTTAATAGGGAAAAATAAATAACCACACAAGTCCTCAATAAATACATAAATAATTAAAGAATATAATTTTCCTTCCACTGTGTTTAACAATTGTTAAGCTGCATACCTGCATACAGCAATGTTCATTTAGAAGATCTCAATCCCAAAATATAGTTTTGTAGCTTCTGTTATGCTTCTTCATACTTGGTAAAGTCATTTACAACTCATCTAAGTTAAATATTTATTAATGGATCGTGCAAGTCTTACAACAAGATGTTGATCGAAGCGTGTCTACCCGAAGAGTGAATTATACAAGATAAGTGGATCTGTGGTCACATGTAAAATACGTTAGACTAATTACCACCCGAGTAACTCATTATACTATGAGTAATAATATATCACCCGAATAGCTCATTATACTATGAGTAATAATATACCACCCGAGTAACTCATTATACTATGAGTAATAATATACATATTATGACAGCTTCTATTTGTTTAGGATGACAGAAATGTCTCATTTAAACTTATAAAGGACTATAATTAAAAAATACAAACCTCTTCAGCTCTCTCAAACTTAGATCTAACATCTGGTGTTGGAAATGTATGTGGTTGTTGCTTAAACCGTCTCTTACAAAATAATATATGACGATCTATTACAATCTTATTAAAACCAATTCCACAATATTTACAAACGATAGATTCTACAATTAAAAAAATATATTCATCCAAAAAATAAGATAGCAAATGGTTGTCATACAAGGTATGCCCACATTCTACAAGAGATTGACGGAGGACAGAGAAAATCGAGGACCCATCGGGATACTCTAATTGTTCTAAAATGTGTAGGCTCCATCATTTTCACATGGTTTTGGGGAAAAGGGGGTAATACCAGAACAGATGGTTACAGGGCAATATTGGTGTCAGTCATTATCACATGTGATAGAACTAGTTAAACACGTTCAAAATATAATTTTAACACAGAGATCATTCCTACGATAGATGAGTAATGCGGGTGTCATGAATTGAAAGTTACGAACGCCAAAGGAAAACATGAGTTGTCTCTCTATATAACTGACTGAATTGACGAGTGATAACAGATACACGGCTACATTTCTGCTTACTAATAATTCCTTTAAAGTTTTCTACAGGTATTCCATGAGGTCCAACAGGTGACTGCAGATTGAACCCTTCGGAGTACCTGTAGAAAACTCACTAGGTTAAACTTGCTTGCTTGTAGGGGTCTTTAGCAGTGGGAGGAAACAGGAGGACCCGGAGAAAACCCACGAGGTTGGACAGGTGACCCTACTCCTTGCCACGTACAACAGGGGATTCAAAACCACACCAGTTGACTCAATGACAGTCTTTATGATAAAGCTTGCACGCTAACCAGTCAGTCCCCCACCCATTATTATAAGAGTGAAACAATGGATATAGGACTATATGTTATTGAATACAATAGAATTAGTAAACAAAAAAACAGTAATACCATTTTCATGAGATGCTTTCATCGATCTTGAGGTTTTCTTTGCTTGTCTGATTTGGTTGATTAGATCATTATGTGAATCTTGCCAATCAGTGTGGGGTTTTCTCGGTATAGTGAAATCGGTCGGATAAGATTCATTATAATAATCTGATTCTTCATCTACCTCTTCGTCACCATCTTCAACTTTCCATTTACCACATTTCAACTCATGTTCAATCTTTGTAAAAACAAAACGTTTTTAAAATTTGAAAGAATGAATGAAATGGGGTTTAACGTCCTATGCATCTGCACCTAACCTGGGCTAATTGAAGACGGGCATACGCCATACAGTGTGCTATGAGGGAAATTTTGCTTGGGCAGCAACTGAATTTTAACTTTCAAGGGATTGTTTACGTGCACGCCAATGTGGACAAGAGACCTCAGATTTTTGTCCCATCCGAGGTGACTAGGCAGCTGTGCTTGTCAGGCCCTCTGTCTGCATCACTGACAAGGTGAAACAACGCTGGAAAATCGAGATGAACTTTCTCGGCCAATGCAGGGATCGACCACCCGACCTCCAGGCTAGTGAGCCAGTACCTAACCCACTTAGTCATGTGATCCCCTAAAATTTGAAAGAAATGTGTCATTTATTAAAATTGGACTCTTTCCTACTTATAAATTCTTTGAGTTTATTAAAAAAAAGAAATTCTCTCCTTTCTTAAATCCTTTTTAAGCAAAATATA
The DNA here is from genome assembly GCA_917208275.1 of Patella pellucida. Taxonomy (NCBI): domain Eukaryota; kingdom Metazoa; phylum Mollusca; class Gastropoda; family Patellidae; genus Patella; species Patella pellucida. The sequence continues at coordinate 31,667,736 of OU795043.1, forward strand.
ACTCAATATTAAATGTTATAATACCATGACTATAAATTAATAAAGCAAAAAAATAACCTCTTACCAATATTGAAGCTGTAATAAACATTTTTGAACAAAAGTTACATTTAAATTTTCTGTCTGCTTGGCCTGAAAAAGTAATCAGTAATTAAATTACAGTACACATTACAAATTGGGGAGATTTTGCAAGATCTGCTAAATATTGAAAACCAAGCAAAGTTCAAAGTTAGTTTGACCTCCAAGGTCATTTAAACAAATTCAAAAGTAGATCCAAAAAGAATTTTATGATTATGAATCTTCGGCATTATTGAATCTACCGGTAGATGCAATTATACAAATGTTTGATTTCCAAAACAGGGTACCATCTTTGACCAAACAGAATCTTTGGAGGCAACATTGTCAATTAGTTCGGAAGTTACCTAATTATTAGAATTGCAATCAATTGACCCCAATTTTAATCCTGTCGCAGACCTGCTATTCTCATGCATAGAATAGTTATGTAGTCAAGTATTTCAGCTATGGTGACTGGTCAAGAGGTATTATACATGTATATATGACCGAATTTTCGTTTATACCTGACTGACACCTCTAAGAAGAGGAAAGTTAGATAAAACGTTAGTGGATAATCATTATCAATAATAATATAAAATTTGATGGGGAAACCTCTGGTATTTTAACTTACTCTCTATGTTCAAAAGAGCAGATCATTAGTAATATTACCCATACACTCTTTTCCCCGATTCCTACTAATTACAAGGCAAACAATGATAACACTGCTTAGGATATTCAATGAAATATCAGATACCTTGTTCAAAATGTTGTGCGTTTCCTTTTCTTGGTGTAAACAAATAATCTTCATCAAGTCCATCCACATTACCATTCTCATGTGCTACTTCTCTTTTACGTGGTTTAGGTGCAGGAGGGTGTCCACTGTTTAATAATGGGAAACCCAGTCCCATGGTAAATGAATTCTGACCAGGGAAGAAAGTATCAAATTCGGAATCTAACTGATCAACAAAAGATTTAAAGGCAAACGAAAAGTTTGGTTTTTGATTGGGTTTTGGTTTTGAATGAAATTCTTGATCATAGTCATAGTTAAACATGAAATCTTCATCCTCATATAAATCTTCAACAAACGGTTCATCATACATAGGATTAGAGGGTTTCTTCGCTTTATGTTTATCATTTTTGTTTTTGCTAGTAAATGAATCAGTCCAGTGTGATTTCTTTTTACCAGGATTTTTGTTTTCTTTACTTTGTGTTTTAGTTTCACTTGGTTTAGATTTGAATTGAAATGTTGATGGTTTAGAGCCCGAAGTACTATTAGCATTAGTAGCCCCAGAACCTGCATTTTTGAAATAATCGGACTTGTAGTCATTATGCGACCAAAATGTGTAAGTGGAACCTGAAGTCTGCTGTTCTTTTTGCTTTTTTAAATCACGCTCTAAGATCTCCCTTCTGTCTTTGCTTATTATATATTCGTAGGAGGTGGAAATTTCCTTGAATTTTTCTTCTGCTCCTGCTTCCTGGTTTTTATCAGGATGCCATTTTTTGGCAAGAGTTCTGTATGCCTTTTTAATTTCATCCTCAACTACACCAGGTTTTAAACCAAGAACTTCAAAATGATTCTTGGTCATGATAAAAACAAGAGTCCATTTCACCTGGAATCTTAAACACTGTTTTATTTATTCTAGGCTCTTATAAAATTGAAATGTTGAATGACAATATCTTTTACAAGTGAATCTGAAAAATATGAATTAAATAAAATAATTACATACAGCATTCAACACTCATGTTCAGGCCCTTCGATCTACATGTGTCTGTATATTTTATCAACGAAGAAGTGGTTGCCTTATCTATATGATATATCTATCATCGGCTGTGCGACGGTAAGTGATATCATGGGCCGTAAATACGGTCAATGATAATATGTAGCTGCATCCCTACAATTGTGACGCGGCTACCAGTTTACTCTTTATTAAAAATTTCTGCTTTTTGAAAGAGATTCTTAATATGACGTCGTTTGAAGAGAACATAGAGCATTCATTGCAGGGTTGTATGTAGGTGTGTCGAATGGCTTCTTTTAATGACGGGCAGCTTTTGCAGATGGCTTCCTAGTATTGACTTAAAATGCCTTGATTTAAATTAAAATGTGATGATTTGTACCCATTTCAGGTAAGATTATATGCTTAATTGTAGGCCTAGTTGGGTGTGGCAGAAATATAATAAATATAATAAATAACAATAATCAATCGTTGTTTTGATGAAAAATATTGTCAATATGCTACGTTGAAGTTATAGTACATTGCTTATCTCGAAACACAGATGGTGGAGAGATCAGGATAAGGTTTGTTATTTATCTAACTCATACTAAATAGACAATAATATATAGTAATATTTTATATTATCTGCGTACGAGAAGAAGCCATTTTGTAGGGAAGTTCTATATAGGGTAGTTTGTCAAATTTCAAAGTAATTCATACGCCTATTGCAATAGCCTAGTTATACTAATTAATATAGAGCAAAGCATGGTGCTTGAACATTTAAGCTCTTTTCCGGTAACACAGGAGCGTAACTGAAAATATCACCCACAGACTGTTGATTAAAATAAAATTCAGACAGGAACCGGATACACTGGGCAAAACAGGCATTGCGCATGCCAACTTACCAAATCTCGCCCAAGCCAGATGACACGTCTCAGACTCATAGAACTATTTCTATGACGTATTTAATCAATGACTTCAAATATATTTGACGTCAACATATATAATGCTCACATTATTTTTTTTAACATAATATAATTAATTAAAATCAATTTGGAAAAACAAATTTATTTAACATTATTTCTAATTCTATCATCAGTTGAGAATTATAATTTATAAAGGTTTTATTTGATATCATCTTCGCTCTACTCAGGCAATGCCTGTTACATATTAGGCCCTAATAGGCTATCCTATAGGCCTAGTTACAACTAGTTCAAGTAAGTACTACACAATCACATAGCTGCCAACCCCTGGCCAAGAAAATGAGTGAGATTCTAAATCTAGCCAGGGTCCAGGGCAAAGCCCTGGTAGGGGGTCTAGGGGGGGGCAAAGCCCCCCAGCCGAAAAACGATTTTTACACTTTTTTACTAAATTTAGAGGCATTAGGTTGATTGAATTTCTTACTAATAAGGTGAATAAAAATATGAAAGAATCAACAGTTAAAACAGATTTTAATAGTTTAAAGTAGTCAGTGAAAAACATGTCAACATGACAAAAATAAAATTCAAATTTAGACCAGAGGGAGGAGGGGGGAATTGTCACCCGAGTGGGGGCAAAATCTGAGTTAACTTTTCTAGAGGCATTTTTCGTCAGGAATCCGAATTTGGTAGGTAATAAGCCAGGTGAGGGGGCGTTTCCGAGATAATTGAGGTCAAAGGTCACGGAAGGCCAAATAACGAAAGAGACGTAAAAAATTCAAAATCTATTCAGAATAGGGCCGAAAATCATTAATTACAGCAATGAGACAATTATAATACAGTAATATAATAATAACATTATATCTGGAATGTCGTACTAAGACCCGTATTTTGGCATTAAATACCCCCCCCCCGTTCATTATCTTAGTAATAGAGTTTAATACCCCACAACTTTGATCGCTATGCTATTTAAGGTAAGTAAATATGAATGTGCCATAGTATTACTTACATATTTGAAGAGGGTAATAAACAAGCTTTTCTGTGATATGTAACATTATATCTGGAATTTCGTACTAAGAACCGTATTTTGGCATTGAATACCCCTCCCCCTTCATTATCATAGTAATAGAGCTTAATACCACCAATTTTTGATCGCTTTTTAAGGTAAGTATATATGAATGTGCCATAAATTATTTACATAATTGAAGAGAGCAATCAACAAGCTTTTCGCTGATATGTAACATTATATCTGGAATGTCGTACTATGAACCGTATGTTGGCATTGAATACCCCTCCCCCATCATTATCATAGTAATGGAGCTAAATACCACCAAATTTTTATCGCTGTTTAAGGTAAGTAAATATGAATGTACCATAAAATTATTTACATATTTGAAGAGAAAATCAACAAGCTTTTCGCTGATATGTAACATTATATCTGGAATTTCCTACTAAGACCCGTATTTTGGCATTGAATACCCCACCCCCCCCACCTTCATTATCATAGTAATAGAGCCTAATACCACCAAACTTTCATTGCTTTTTAAGGTTAGTAAATCTTAATGTGCCAGAAAATTATTTACATATTGGAAGAGAACATCAACAAGCTTTTCGCTGATATGTAACATTATATCTGGAATTTCGTACTTATACCCGTATTTTGGCATTGAATACCCCCCCCCCCCTTCATTATCATAGTAATAGAGCTTAATACCACCAAACATTGATTGCTTTTTAAGGTAAGTAAATATGAATGTACCATAAACTTATTTACATATTTGAAGAGGGTAATAAACAAGCTTTTTGCTGATATGTAACATTATATCTTGAATTTCGTACTAAGAACTGTATTTTGGCATTGAATACCCCTCCCCCCTTCATTATCATAGTAATAGAGTTTAATACCACACAACTTTGATTGCTATTTAAGGTAAGTAAATATGAATGTACTATAAAATTATTTACATATTTAAAGAGAACAAACAACAAGCTATTCAGTGATATGTAACATTATATCTGAAATTTCGTACTTAGACCCGTATTTTGGCATTGAATACCCCCCCCCCTCATTATCATAGTAATAGAGTTTAATACCCCACAACTTTGATCGCTATTTAAGGTAAGTAAATATGAATGTGCCATAATATTACTTACATATTTAAAGAGGGTAATAAACAAGCTGTTCTGCGATATGTAACATTGTATCTGGAATTTCGTACTAAGAACTGTATTTTGGCATTGAATACCCCTCCCCCTTCATTATCATAGTAATTGAGTTTAGTACCAACCAAACTTGACCGTTTTGTAAGGTACCGGTAAGTAAATCTAAATGTGCCAGAAAATTATTTACATATTTGAAGAGAGCAAACAACAAGCTTTTCAGTGATATGTAACATTATATTTGGAATTTCGTACTAAGACTTGTATTTTGGCATTGAATACCCCCCCCCTTCATTATCATAGTAATAGAGCTTAATATCACAGGTATGCAGGTGTCATCGCTGCTTATTGTTATTATAATATATTACTGTATTATAATTGTCTCATTGCTGTTATTTTATTATTATTATTATTATTGAAAAATTTATAAAGCGCATAGCTTCCACTGTTAAGTGCCCATATGCGCTGTACACAGTTAAAGAGATACATAAATAGAAAATTACATTTAAATAAAAGGTTACAGAAAAAGGGTTTAGACAAATAACAGCAAGTATAAAATGATAAGATAAAAAAAATACAGGCAGCAATGTAAACTAACAACAAGTATAAAATGATAAGATAAAAAACAATTAAGAATATATTTAAGATTTTAAGTAAAACACAGGTTAAAAAGAAATAAATACATATTATATAAAAGTAACATATAAAACGTTTATATGAAAGCTTCTTTAAAAAAATGTGTTTTTAGATGTTTTTTGAAAGTAGCCAATGATGGACATGTTCTAATATCTAGTGGTAATTTGTACGGCCCTATTCTGAACCGATTTTAAATTATATACGTTTCTTTCGTTATTTGGCCTTCCGTGACCTTTGACCTCGATTATCTCGGAAACGCCCCCTCACCTGACTTATTACCTACCAGATTCGGATTCCTGGTGAAAAATGCCTCTAGAAAAGTTAACTCAGAATTTGCCCCCACTCGGGTGACAATGCCCCCCCTCCCCCCTCTGGTCTAATTGGTTACATTGCTTTGTCACCACAGTGTAAACAGATTAATACGTATTAAACTGGAATCCCGCGTTACGCATGCGCAGTTGAGTTTTGCCAACCTACTTCCGTTTCACATTGTGGGGAAAACGTGTTAACATAAATGTCAGATAAATTTGCGGATTATTTGATCTACGGCGCCGGTTATTTGCATGAAAAACAGGAACAAATATATAAAACGAGGGTACACATCGCGCAAATTCTCATTCTCCATCATGTCCATGGGTGCATCCATCTTGGAAATAATCTGACCTCCACCTCTCGGGATCTTTCGGCTCGGCCTCATTCGGGACATTCAGATTTTTCGGAGGCCCTCAGAATTAGTTTTGATAGCATCCGATAGATTCCGTGGTGTTATTACGCATTGACTGAGTATGAACGCTTCAGAACCGGATCTTATTCTGAATAACGCTTTTTGATAGCGGTGTTTTCTTTTAAAACAAATTTTTGATATGCGTGAGAAAAGGTGTGTTAGGCGTGTGAGCGTGATCACAGGTTAAAATGCGTGAGTCTCACGCCAAATGCGTGACAGTTGGCAGGTATGCAATCATGACAATGTGAATGTCAATACATGAATTGCCAATTTGGAAAACAGTGTGCATTGTGGGAGAGAGATGGTAGAACTTACGAGGAGCGACCATTGCTTTGCATGGGATTTCTCTGACCAAATTTCGGAAAAAGGCCGATTTTACGTTGATTTTAGTGATGGGTTATATTTCATAATCATATAATGTGATAGAGATACAGATAGTTGATGCACTAAAATTAACATAAAATAGGCCTTTTTTCGAAATTTGGTCAGAGAAATCCCATGCAAAGCAATGGTCGCTTCTCAAAAGTTTTACCATCTCTCTCCCACAATGCACACTGTTTTCCAAATTGGCAATTCATGTATACAATTAATACAAAAGTTGAAGTTTAGAAAGTTAAAGTAAAATATTATTATTACTAATATTAGGCTAGATCTAATTTATGTTTTAATCTAACGTTTACATTAGGTCATTCGATATTTCATTCTGTCCTGAAAACAACCTCCTATTCATTATATGAAATTACATTAAATTTAAACCACTGGGGTGCGCTTACAAGCATACGATCCAGTCAAATAAATCTTTTTCGTGACGGGAGCAGCCATTTTGACGCCATTTTCTTGCTATAACAACCAGGGTCAAGGACAGCAAAATTCCTCAAACGGCTCCCCAGGAATCTTATCGGTGGTTACATCTGAGGCGGCCCTGCATATATTTTGACGTCATTTGTGAATTGTGGGTTAGGGTAACGCTTGGGATAGCCCTGTTGCCTGTTTACACCTCTGAGACACTAACCCACAATCCACATAGGACGTCATATTATGTGCTAAAATGTACAGGACTGTCTCCGATCTAGCGTTCTCCCTTATTATGGACACAGAATCACACACCTCCGATCGGTAGATTCCGGTACTGGAGTGGGCCCGTACTGGAATCTGTCGAGGTTTGCCGAATGACATTCATCTTCCAAACAGAGTTGTCTTCCTTTGCAGTTCACACGCGAAACTTCACACTGATCCCACATTCGCTTGGCCGTCGACTGTCTTTAACTTTGTAAAACAAATTGGCGAAACTTGTGTGGAGAATGGCCACTGATAGAGATCAGTGAGAATGACATATCCATTCACTACAGGGGTCGGTTGCTCAAATCTCCGTTATCTTTTAACTATCCGTTAACATGGAGTTAACAGGTCGTTGACGTTAACTTGGCGTTATATTTAACGGAGGTGCTGGGCTCCGTAATCCAAATAATATGTATCTCACTTCTATAAAGGTGTTTTGATGTTGAATTTAAACAGACTGAATTTGGTGAGAGCAGCCGCCATACCACTGGGGAAGCGATCGCCATACAACTTACTGGTTTGTTTTCCATGCGTCTTGTGGACGGGGGGGGGGGGGGGCACGTTGCTAAGTGCCATTGGTTAAGCTCCTGGCTCGCTAGCCTGGAGGCCGGGTGTTCGATCTCTGCATTGGCCGAAAAAGTTCATCTCGATTTTCCGGCGTGGTTTCCCCTTGTCAGTGATGCAGACGGAGGGTCTGTCAATGACAACTTCCTAGTCGTTCGGATGGGACGAAAAACCGAGGTCCCGTGTAAACATTGCCGTTTACGTAAAAGATCCCTTGGCAGTTGGAGTTCAGTTGCTGTCCGGGCAAAATTTCCCTCATAGCACACTGTATGGAGTATGCCCGTCTTCAATTAGCCCAGGTTAGATGCAGAAGCGTAGGACATTGAATACCATTTCATTCATTCATTCGTTTTGTGGGGGAAAGGTCGCAACTTTATCTCACCACGGCTTCTAGTCCGATAATATGGAACTTGAATACTATTAATATCAGTGAGGTAGACAGGCGCTGACTCAATATGGCGTATTAACTTGAAAATTATACATGACAGTTTGAAATGAATCCGCTTCTTAACTGGGAGCCAGTATGTATAGCTTTAGTACTACGGGTGACGTCACATTATACATAATGTTTACCAACAAATCAAGATGGTTGAAAAACCGGTCATTAAATTTTAAAACACAATATGAAGAATCCTTAATTATAGATAATAATAAACCGTGCTACCGTGGCCAGTACACCTGGAAAAGAATCCAAATGTTTCAAAAGCAGACACACTGAAAAAAACGTCAAATTGATGACCAGATGGCCACACGTGCGTTGTTTATATGAACTGGTGGTACGGGCAGAATTATATCTTTTTACCTATTTTACGCCCCGCGTGCTATTTTCTGTACCCATTTACGTTAAATATGGAATAGTTTCTATCTAGGTATACTTCAAACCAGGGGCGCCGGAACGACGCGAGGGCCAGGGTACCAAAACATAGGGAATGACCTCCCCCCCCCCCGGCCTCTAGAAAATTTTAAAATTTGTCAATTCCGAGAATGCTGTCTACAGCATTCCAAATTCCAACCTAAAACCCTTTAAAATACATGATAATGAAAGAGACAAATACCTGATTAATGATTATTCACAATTTTCGTATCATGGGTGCGAGAGCCGGTTAAAAATGTAAAATACTAGTAAAAAGGTTGAAAACTTTCATCGTTAGGGCATGGGTATACATGTATACCCCATAAAAGGGCAGGGTACCATTTGTATACCCTGGTACCCGGGTTCCGGCGCCCCTGCTTCAAACATCTTTATTTATTTTTCTAATACAGTACTTCAAAAAAATATTTTATAGATTTTGTGGAGAACAGATGAGCACTTCAAATTTGAATGAAATTTTCACTATATATTTTTTTCATTATCAATTTTATTATAGCAAGAACGACCGCCGCTCTATCTAAATCTTACATACTACACCATTAAAGACGCCAATTAAGCCTCTAACTTAATATCATTCAAAGTCTTCGACATTGAAAACGCGAATTATTTGTCAATTTAAATCCACTTTGATATTTAAGACCAAATAAACAATTCACCATTGGTAAGCGGACAAACCATGTCATTTTTCACCATTTCGTATCTTTCTGCTCCGGTCCCCAACCCACCCCACCCCCACGCTATGAAAGCACAGTGAACGCGTCAAAGTCTACCGTTTTTAACAAAACATTTTCAGATGTGGTATGAAGAACTTGTTTGGAGCATTCCAGCACCAACCCTCCGGGGGTTAAGTATTATGACTGGATGCTATTAGCTTTATATAATCAATTTCAGGGGCTAAATAACCTGTCTGCAATCACGTCTTATCCCAGTATCAATTTCCATGCAAATTTTATAGTAGCTAAGTCTCTAACTCAATAGCTAACAAGTCTAAAGTTTTACACGTTGAAAACACAAATTATTTGTCAATTCAAATCAACAATGATGTTATGATCTTACTTGGAAAAGGTAGTTCTCTGATATCCAATATTTAAGACAAAATAAACATTTTACCATTAGTACACGAATCGTGTACCATAGTGCGTTTTAGCGTCACTTGTAACACGTGACCTGAAAGAACGAGGCGAAACATATTCCACAACTCCTGCCAAACGGAACGCCATGTCTTATATGGTGGGCATGCACAGTAGACTGGAATAACCAGACGGTAGAAATTGAAATTCGGTTGAGACTCGTGCCGTATTTAGCTGGACATAAGTGTTTTTTAATTAGAGTCAAAACCGAAACAATTGAATGTAAATCATTTTATAATATACAATCAGATTACATTATTATGCGTTGCGACCCATTGCAGGGGTCAATTTCTAGGTCTTAAATAATATCGATTAGCTCCTTTAACATGCGCTAATGTACACCAAATATGTAAATATAACTTAAAGCATGGTTCCGTATTACCAATTCAGATTTGATGTTCTTTTTCTATAATGTATTTAGTTGTCGCGCGGTAATATACCTGAAAACAAACCAGACGACATTACTCAAGCAAAAATAACATACTTTCGGAAAGTAATCTGAAAAATTCCCGGTAAATGTTGGATCAATATCATTCTAATTATATATGGTCCTGTACGTCTATGAAAGATGTGCCATTTATATAAATTGTATTACATTCAAGATCTGGGTGATCTGAGGATAACCGTTATGCCGCATCATTTATTTAACCGCGTTATGAGTCAATATAAAGGCATATGTCTCCCATTCCAATGTTGGCACATTTGTGGACGTTTACTTTAGTACAAGTAAAGTTATGGTAAGGGTCCAATCAGAGTCTAATTATTTATTTTTCTACCCATCCGGGCAACTGGGGTTAGCAAATAGCCGAAAGGTGTCATAGATAAAGTGTTTACGTTTATCTTCTAATGAGTTTGTTCTGGAATTAATAAGTATAGCAATATTTAAGGTATAAACGCATTGAGGAAATGCGTAGCACATTTACAAATAAATAATAGAAATTTGTCATTTCTATTTATTCGTCGACACTTTCCCAGCAAATCTATATTTTCATTTCAATTTCTAATGACAATATTGATTTGTCAAATATTGGGTAATCTTTGGTGTTAAAGCTGAACAGAATGAATCTTTGTAATTGATCGCTGGCTTGAAAGGACAATATGTGTGCCAGTCATTATCACATATGGGGTAGAACTAGTTAAACACGTTCCAAATATAATTTTAACACAGAGATTGTGGCTACGATAGATAGTTATTTTATGCATGTCCAAGTCCAACCCAGGTGCATTTTAGTTACGAAGAACAACTCTTTAGTAGAACATTTGCAACAGTGGTATTATATATAGGCCTAGACAATACAATAAGAAAAGGATGGAATAGATTATAATTATTCCAAGGTACTAACAATAAATAGAATAAGCTGCTGTAAAACTGAGAATGGCATAAAATAATGAAAAGAAAAAAACATGAAGCAACGTGTTAAAACAATGTCCACTGTTATAATATAGGCTCTATATGAAAACGGGAAACTTAATAGAAACCATGCTCAAATCACTGAGTAAAACCTCGACACGTGCTTGAAAACAAATATCTTCCGTATTAGAACTAGTCGTAGTGGGATAAATTTATTAAATATCGAGTATCTGAGAATCTGAGCGGATTCGCCCTTTTGTAAGTATTACCCCTTTTAAGGGGACATTATGAACGATTTAAATAAAGAGCTAGCCGTTGTTGCTATACAAGTTCGAAAATAGATAATGCAAAATTAATAAATTGAAAATTCACTCAAATTACTCTATTGCGAGCGAAGATATTAGCCTTTTTTTGAGGGTTGACAAAATATTTGTTTCTTAATGAAACAGACACCAGGATATTACCTCAACCGAAATAATCTATTTTAACAAGGATATTAAATAATCTTCCATTTAGCTTTATTTTAACGACGTGGTAGATATTTAGGTTTTTTTAATTCGTAATTGAGCCATATTGGCATTGTCTTTCTTTTAAATATTTAGAATAGTTCTAAAGTTCTTGTAATTGTGGGAATTTGTTTCTTCTAGAATCTATTGAGAATAAAGAACGACTCTACTGATATTGTTTTCCTTTTATTAACTGGGTTTTATTAACCGTTTCGTATCTGTTTTTGTCTGGAACCTGCACGCGTTTATCATGACATGGCACTAAAGGCTCGTTAGTTTCTGCTAATCACCCCTAATTAACCTAATGTTTATTTAGGTAAATGTAAGTTTACACTTGCGGAACGAATTAGTAATTCAAGACATAATGTCTTTAAACCCCCACTTCTGAAGAGTTTCAGCATCCGACTAAACCCATCAAATTTCGTAATAAAATCAGCAGTTATTTTAAGTGGACTTGTCATTAGTCAATAATCAGTCCTCTAATTAGCCTTAAAATGTTGAAGGTGTGAATGGAATATGTTTTGTTTCCATCTTCAACCCAGCAGAAGCTACAGACGGTAATCTTTTCGCGCGTTCTTCTGTTTCTGCACCCTATGACGTCTTTTAATTTGACTGTAATAGGCTTTTAATGAATTCTACTTTTCTACTTTATCGACGTGTAAACTCACGTAGGTCTGTCGTCTGGTGCCTATTTGAATGGTTCCATGCAATCCCTGTCAAGAATACATTTGAATCTCTCCAAATTAATGGTTTCATTTCCTTGCAACTGCATGGGCGTTTAAATTCTACCCGATCGTTATCATAATTCCATTGCTTAAAGGGAGAATAACACTCTTGCTGGCTTGACAGGTCCAGCAAAAAAAGCCTTATTCTAACTACTAGATGTTTAAGTGTCCTACCCGTCGTGTAAATTACCCATTACATCCTATTTTACTTGTCCAGAGGGTTCGAAAATAGTTTTGAAATCTAAGTTACATTTGAAAAGGTTTACGTAGGCCTAAAGCTTTTCAAACCATGTAGTTAAACTTTTCCAATTTTTAAGATAAAATTTGTATTATCAATTAATTGAAATATTGTAAAATAGTACAATTTGTTGACCAGAATAATGATTGGGACACTTTTTTATTCCGTGTCATTTGGCCTTTAATCTATAGAATAAATCATTAATTATGACTTTTTGTAAGCTACAAAAGCAACAGTAATATAAGCTTAATACGAATAACTTGAGAGTTCCGAGCAATACAATATAAATTAAAAAATATAAACATAAACGGCTACGAAAATTAATCAGTGTTATTTTAATCAAAATAAAAGCCCGAAAAAAGAAAATATTATGATAAAATACAATGTAACTCTCTTCTTATCTAAAACAAAAACGGGCTAATTCTAATGATTAATTTAGTTCTTTGACAAAATTATAAAGGCTGAATTTGGTGGATAAAATAAACTGTAAACATCAGGGTGGTAAGATTGGGATTCCATTAGATTAATATACTTTGGATATTTTCACTGCAAATAAACAAAATAGAAACACGGTGTGGTGCTATGTCAAAAATAAATAAATATTATAATTTTCAGTCTACACGCAATAACACTAAGAAATTTGGAAAGTATATAATAAGTTTATATAATAGTGTTATATTACTATTAAATCTATTTGTTGGTAATTCTTTATTAACTGGCTGTCAACGATCTTTACCATGTTAACAACCTGTTAGAAAACCACAATTATATAATAACACATCTTCTACCAGAACACCACAGGGCACGCGCCACTTAAAACATAGAAGCTTTTGGATTGGTGGATTTACAATGATTGGCAGATGAAACCGCCTATACAATGCTGTTGATTTCCAGAATAAATATCATACACGCGTTTTGGAAAATTAAAACAGAACTTTTGGAATCTATTATTCCATTTATTATTTCGACTTTGGAATATTAAGTAAAGTTATTTTGCGAACCGTATATCCAATTTCCCAAAAGTTTCGGGCATTTTGCACAAGAAATGTCACTGAAATTCACTGGTGTATAGTGATATATATAGAGTATGGATAAAGTTTATAATAATTGTCTACAATAGTTTTGTAATGATTATCAATGATGTTTTAAAAAGTGAAATATTTAAGACAATTATCGAAAATATTAAGATGAATGATAGAGTTAAGAGACCATCTTTTATGATTAAGGACATTTTAGGTTCCGAAAACAATCGGGATTGTAATTCCGGAGAGAGACACTCTATTAAACCGACTCTTCCAAGTTTACCGATACCAAGCTCGGTACCCTTACCGTATTTTACGTATCAGCCCCATCACCTACACCATAATCTAGGATTAATCCGGCATCCATCTACTGTTCCTTATTTGATGACTCGAGGTAAGTGATATATATATAAATATATTTATCTTTTAAACAAAAAAGGTTTCTCAATTACGAAAATAAATAATTAAAATATTAAGTAAAAGCGTAACAAAATTTTGTCATTTACACCATTTTGATAAGATTGCCAAAATTTGATTTACAATACTTTGATGGTGATTCGATGTTTTCTTCTGATTTTTTTTCTTGGGACGTAAACCCCCTCTATAGTGTATAGTGATTATAATTTTATTGTTGTTGTTTTTTTGTAAAAATATTATATATTGTAATATAAAAAAATTCTGAAATTTAAATGTGTCCCCTGTTTCTACTTAAAAAACTTAGCATAAGAAAAATATTATGATGTTTTTTGACTTGCTATTATAACAATTTAAACATGTTTTTAGAAAAAAGGAAAACCAACAAAAATATGCCTCTTTTCGAACATATATTCAAATATAGATCGTATGTGAATTATTGATCCCTAAACAGAAACTGATCGAATTTAATTTGTGATAAATATGACGATCAATGCAATTTATTAACCACATTCATAAGCAAATTCAGGATGATCATCAATTGTTTACCCAAACAGAAACTCTTGAATACAACGCTTTGCCCTCATTAAAATTTATCTCATCCAACCCAGAAGATAATAATGAATAGGATATAACTATTTTGATTATAGAATTGTCCGATGTTAAAGTCACAATATTGTTGACTGAAGGCCAACCATAACCATTAGGACCATACACTATAACGAAAAATAAGTCTTATTTTACTAAAAAGCTTATTGGTCACAATATATTAAAAAAATATCAATACCGCAATTAATGTCAGGTAAAGTTCACAATCCATACTTTTGATCCCACCACCTAATTGTTACTTAACGACTAATGGATAAATTAATTTATCCATAAACATCGAGATGGTATCTAGCCTAGTGTTATTTAATAACCCCCCAAAGAACTATAGAACACGTTTAAAGCCCTTATTTTTGCTAAATTTAAATAGGCATTAGGCTGATCTAATGTGTTATTTCGAGGACAATCTCTATTCGTTCACTTTTTGTTTCGAAATTATTTAGCGAAAATCGGTTTGTTCACTAAATTTAGTTTTAATTTTTGGCTTACTGTGAAATTCAATTAACTTTCAGTGAAGAGAGATTGTCTTCGCAGAAAACAAATGAATTTAAAACCAAATCAAAGAGGTCTTGGCATTTTAAATTCTATTATTTTCCTACTTCTATTTTATAATCACAATTTTTCTATACACAATAAAACTACCAAAAACTTTCTGGTTTCAAATCATTTTTTTTATTAAAACTAAACAAGTTATTCTAGAGGTTTTCTTAAACTATATCTGGAATTGAGTCGTGAGTCAACAGTATTTGAAAGTACATATTATTGCAAGTTGGAATTGATTGACTTAAAAAGTATAGGTTATATTATCTAACTAGCTCAAATTAGGTCTACAAGTCTTTCCTTACAAATAATTAAAATGTCGACTGAATTTCATCCGCGGAAAAGAAAAACGAAAGACAAAATTTGAAAAAAAATGAGAAGGTAATTAGAAGTCTTTAAGATATAAGAAAAAATCCCCAGGCTTTATCTTAAATAAACACATTTGGTGGTCGCACATTTTCAAAGATGCCACGAGGCTAAACGTAATTTCTACAATAAACACAAAACTCTTTGCGTTGCAAAACTCCGATCTTTTCTTACAATTTGTGCCTTGTTTTTGCTTATCAAATGTTCTAATACAAACAACAATTTTCCCCAATTTACGCCGTCATTTTTATAGCAAAAGACATTTAACAAGTTAAATTAGTTAACGGATTTAATCATTGTCTGTTATCTCTTATAAGTTTCCGGTAAATTTTCACTTTAAGATATAAAATATCAGAGGCACAGATCCCCCGTGCGCTATAATAATTAGAAATGAATGGCACGCGATCAATGTGACAACTCAATCACGACACGCCATGTTGGTTCACGCCTCCTTACTCATTTGATAAGTTTTTGGAACAACAATTTTAACAAAATCAAAGTACAAGTTAAGAAGAAATTTATGGTAAACGGCAGAATATTTTTTAAAATTCAAATAACGATGATTGAGAATAATCTTTGTGGATTGAAATAAGACATGTCATTTAAAAGAAAATCAAATGGCCTATTTTGGTACGTATGTTGTTCGGGACGTTCATTTCACGGTTTGCATGTAAACCCCCCCAAAAGCCAAACAAAATAGAACGGAAATGTTATATTGGCTGGCATTTGTATGTAGAATTGATATTATTAATTTTGTTTGGTTTCAATTGAACTTTTAGAATTATATTTTGTACACAAAATCATGCACTTTGCACTTCTAAACTGCTAATCGTTGAACGTGACACCATTGTCTGTGATCAGGCACAACTTTCTAAGAAGAAGAATATGTACTTCTTCATATAAAGTTACAAACTCATGTATTGTTACAGGCACACACAGCTTTTATATTGTAGACTCTGTTGTAATGAGCACACAACTTACTAATCTGCCGTAATAATCCTAATATACAGATCTTTATTCATTTTTCTTTTTATGAAGAATTGAAATCGATGTCAGTAATCATCAAAAACACATTTATGTTCTATTTAAATTTAAGAAGTCGCCGAAGCTCTATTAATTTTATTAAAATGCAAGAAATCCGAAACACTTATTATGAGATGTATTGAAATAAAACAAGGAACGACGAGTTGCAAACCACCTTATCAGTGTTATTTCGTCTGTATCGTTATTTTTAGGACTTCGAATTTTATCTAATGGTTTGGATTGTTCGTACGTTGTATCATTTAATTTCAGAAATAATCAGAATTCCGTTAATTGTTTTCTTTGCTCTAGAAAAATAAATTGGAAACTGCAATCATTTGTTATATGATTAAAGTAGGATCAAAACCAAACTGCTTTGTTATATTTGGGAAAAAAATTAAAATTTATATGATTTGTCAGGAATGTCAAAATATAATGAAATGATTACGTCAGATGAGAGGGAATTCTGTTTTTTTTTTAAAATAATTTTTATGAAAAACCTGTAAATTGAGATATATATAATTATACGTTTAAGATTCACACTAAAGGAACACTAAACAGATGGTTTCCAATAATTTATTTGATCTATCATCAATAAGATGTTTAACCGAGTGCACGATTTGATGTACATATTATTCTAAAAGCTCACATATTTTATTGGAGCCAGACTATCTAGAAATTTAAAAGTAAGCATTAAATTAATGAAAATCAATTCTACATAGGGCCTACAACTATCAACCAGTATTATCCCCATCAATTGGTTTATATTTCATTAAACTAGACATTGTTTCCTGAAAAAAACGATCTGAAGTGTGGTTTGAAAATTACATAAATTCGAAAGCCAGATTCGAGGTTTTAACACAATTCGTTGAACCAAAGCCAAGCCCGCGTCTTTTATGTAGTTTTTGACCATTATTGTTTATATTTTACTATACACATACGTGCTACTAACCGTGTTCTTGATTAGGACACGCATTAAAGGAAATAACTCCCTATTCTATATGAATGTATATCAACTGATTTACATTCAATCGTTCCTGTTTTTTTTATGTAACTTCTAATCAGTAAGTTAGGGGAAATATGCGTAGAGTCCAGATTGTATGACAGTCTTTGGTGACTGTTTTTTTTTATGTCTACACCGGTAGTATTCTCCTGTGGGATATGTTTAGCCTTACAAATGATGCCCGAAAGCATTCTGACAAGCGATTCGTGTGCCAATTTTAAAATTTTCATTTTGTCTTAAATATTAGATATCAGAAACCCCTACCTTTTCAAGGTAAGATAACAACATCAATGTTGATTTAAATTCACTAACAAGCCGTGAATGATACCTACCTCCTTTAAGCCAAAGCCAACGCCGCGTTTGTACACACAATAACTGAAGGAGAAAAATGTTTTGATTGTTGATGTTCTCCTTTCACTAAACTTGGTTCATCACCTTTAACTGTTTGTGAGAAATGAATCCATGAACCACTTACATGCTTATTTATCTAATTATACACAAACCAATATACAAGGGTTACCAACTCTACAGAACATGTATCATATTTAATGGGTAGTCATATTAAAGGGTGCTCGTATTTCCATCTTTGTCATTGATTTCAAGAATATTAAACGATATGAAGTACTTGAGAAGTAGCTACAAGATAACTTATAGCCACATGCCGAGCTAATATAGTGTTATAACATATCGCCACCATTTAAGATCCCTGTCAATGATAAAAAGAATAAACAACCTTTCTATATCGTTATGATATTCTCTTTAGAAGCATCTGAACAAAATCTGCCCAGCTTTTGATGTTGTTTGACATTGTTTTTGTGTGCAAGGGGAATCTTCCTGTCCAACGGCGGTGAAAGGGGGAAGTGGGTTCCATATGACATCGATAAAACAATTTTCTGGCATTAACGAAACACGTGCGGTGCTAAGAGGTGTTTAGTTATTGAATAATATCAAATCGTGAAAAGCTTTGGCATATTCATACAGTTCGTCTGGTGCAAATTGAAAATGGCTGCGAACGCACGTGCGATTGTTTGGTTTTAAAACTTTGAAGTCGTCTTGGAGGAACCTTGAATAAACTGGAATGCTTATACACATAAATATATATTATATACACTTCAAAAGTTGAGCGATTTGTACCAAGGGTTCTTATAAAATACATTGTAAAATGGTAAAAATGCCAAGTTAACGTGTATATTAATAAAGGAAATGACCACCATGGGAGAAGTTATTGTTTTAACGATATGTATGTAGTATGATCTTGTTATCTTGATCCCTAGTGGCAACTAAAGAAAACCAACAACGATGTTAAACTAGCGACAATGAGGGATTTTCCTCAAGATTGGTAGAGAAGAATTATAAACAACCCACACCTTGAATGCCATTTTACTCATCTTTGTCGTGGCTAACTACGCTGAGTATTTACATATTGTCCGGAACTATTTGGCTTTTTTTAAGACGGGAAGGGGAAGGCTGCCAGATAAAGCCTTATTAAACCCTCGTATTAACGAGACTACACTCGGGAGGGCCGTTAATCATTACCATTTTCTATGTTAAACAGATGCCAACATATAAACTCCCATTTTCGTCATTTAAACAAATTATCAGCAGTTTCTCAGTGACATTTCAACCGATTGCTGGCCCTGAGCGATGTCAGGACGGCCTCTCTTCATCCAACCTATGCGAATTCGCGGCTCGTTTTACCGCGATCATGTGGCTAGCACGTGCCGAAAAAAGATATTCAGGTTTGGCAAGTGGAAAGCGAAAAATAATTTATCAAATTATAAACGCATATGGGACCGGATTGAAACCGAGAAGTTTCATAGATTAGCCATTTCCAGAACACACACGAAGTCTCAAGAGAATCTTTAGATAAACGGACATAACTCTATAATTTACACGAACATAACCTTTTGATCATTTTATTATAACAAAAGGAATTTCTTACATGCAATTTTCATCAACGAATATACTTACATACCTACTTGAATATCCAAACAGTTCTAGCAATTTGACGCGGGTCTATATTGTGCAGTTTTATTAGTTTTCGGCATTAACCGAATATGATACCTATTCTTTCAGAACTGATAATTTCCGAAATCAAAAGTTCACCATTTTAATTTTAAACAAAATGTTACCAAGTTTGATATCTAAATTATTGTCAAATTGCAGTTCTGGTTTGAAACTTCTCATCCACAAGTATTGTTATTTAATTAAACGGAACTGTAAATGTTTTTTACAGGATGCTATCCAGTGGAACCATTTCTCGAACCAAGAGATACAAACTACTCTGTACCTATACCATTACCCGTTTATATCAGAACCAGATCACCCATGGGTACAGACTGTTTCGCAAAGCCCAAGAAATGTCGCCGCAGTCGTACTGTGTTCACGGAATTACAGCTAATGGGTTTAGAAAAGAAATTTGAAAGTCATAAATACCTGTCTACGCCTGACCGTATTGATTTAGCGGAAACACTGGGCTTAAGTCAAATACAAGTGAAGACATGGTATCAAAATCGCAGAATGAAATGGAAAAAGCAGGTAGGTTAGATAAAAATATCGATATGCCGATATCAACAAACTTTATAAAATATACGACCTAAAAGGAGTCATCAGTCTATTCCATATTAGGAATTGTCATCTTCTCACCCGGCGATCTGTATTTAGAAATTGTAAATACTTTAAGTAAATGGTATTCAATGACATACGATTCATAGAACCACCATAGTAATTTAAAAACCATTTTAATCTGATATTATATTGAAGATACACTATGGGAGATTAGATAACGACTTGGTAGTTCTCACAATAATAGTTAAAGGGACAATCCCGAATTAAACAGGGGCTCAAAAATAAAAGTCTGAGAATGTATGAAAATAAAACCCCAAAATATAGGGGAATGGTGTTTTTACCTTGTCTCAAAATTTCAACTCAAAATATTGAGTCGTTTGGACGTGAACACCAAAGCTGCTTATCCGGACACGTAACCCTTTTAAGATTTCGGGTCAATTGTTTCGTTGGGTGACCTTATAACCGATTACGGTTACTTGAGAGGGTTATGCAGCGAATAACCCATGTGCAGTACTTGATAGAGAATTGTAAATGTCAACTACACATTATTTCTATTAAAAAAATGTTTGGTTTAATCCAGATACCACAAAATACACTTTGGATAACCGGTCTCAAATTCCAGATGAAGACTGACGGATTTAAGTCGTTTGAAAACGTATCATAAATACTGAAGTAGTTGCTCGGCCCTTGACTCGAATATTTTAAGGGATTTTAACACAAAATTAAGCAGTTTTATTTACAAAACAAATATCGGGATTAGCCCTTTAAAAACTAGAAAATGTAAACTTGTAAAGGCAATTTGCTGAACATTTCAGTCAAATTGTTCCACTATGAACCGAGAATTAAGCGATCGAAAGTTCCACATAGCCTTGGTCATCATTACTAAAGTCTCGATTATCAATTTAATCGTTAAATCGAGAAGGAAAGCAAATGGGATCATAATCCAACAAACATCGCAGGCTAGCAATGGCATCGAGAGCTGTTTAGACTATGGTCTGGATAGTACGATAATTAATGTCTAATTAATAGTTTATAAAACATTTCAGGCCTAAAAAAAGACATATGTTTATGGTAAAATAATGTATTTCAGGTAATGCTAAAAGGCGGAACAGAACCACCAACCAAACCCAAGGGGCGACCGAAGAAAAATTCTCTCGATGTGCCGGATTTATCAAGCTCTAACTGCAGTTCAGATATCATCGTCGATTCTGGTGGTGAATGCTCTTCAGACGAGGAGGTGATAGAAATTGTAAACACAGAACAAACAGTTTCTTCATCTGTAGAAAATTGAATGATCCTATTCCTTCCGTCCATTGTTAACATTAGAATATTTGATATTCGATTTATTTATTACCGTATTTTAATCAGAAGACAGAACATTAAATGAATTAATGAGGTAAATAAACAATGCCAAAATGAAAATAGAAGGGGGAATCCCAAACACTTTTAATCTGTGTATACGTCTGTTTGCTTTGATTGGATATCACAATACGCGGCAGTTTTTCAAAGCTTAAATTAGTAAAAACTGTTATGCGTTCAGTAATAAAACAAGAATCCCGAATGAATAATTATTATTGACTCTTTCGTGCTAGCTAGACATAACGGACACGCACGCTAACGATTGGGACCTAAAAATTGACACAAGTGGGTCGCAACTCATATAATACTTTAATATCAATGTATATAAACTGATTTACATTCAATGGTTTCTATTTTACTCTAATTTCAAATCAGTCGTGTTCCGCTAAATAAGCCAGCATTCTCAAACGAATGGTAATTTCTAGCGTCTGGTTATTCCAGTGAGCCTCATACGTCGTTTGGTTTGGTACAATATGTCTAGTCTCTTGCTAGAATTTGGGCTTAAGGGCTTCATGGTAAACGGTTTGTGTACCAATGGAAAGATGTGTATTTTGTCTTAAATATTGGATATCAGAAGCCGGTCGTTTTCTGGTTAGACCACAGCATCAATGTTGATATAAATTGATAAATCAATTGTGTTTTCAATGTTGAAGATTTTGGATGATATTGAGTTAGAGACTTAGCTCCTTTAACTGAGCTCGGACGCTTAATGATATCTTTGCTGTATGGTCACCACAACAATATGTCTAAGATATAGATCCATGTAATTGATGTAATTATCACTTTCATAAGTTGTCACAGGTTCACAGTGTGTGTTCTTGCCAAATTCTTAATAAATAACACGAAGTATAGTACTGAATTCTACTCATGTTATAAGTGTTTTCTGACCATCAATATTCTGCAAAATCCAGGAAATGAGATTTTAGGGACTCGAGATTCAAAAATTTCTCTTGAAGAGTTTGCTCCCTCCCCTGAACCCCTGAATCAGTTGGTCTCATTATTACAAACAAAACCGATATGTACACCCCTGATGGTAAAAAAATCTGTTTTAGGATTTTGTATTTAAAACCGACATTTTCAAACACATAATACAAAACAGTCGAACCTCTTCGACAATACTAAATATCAGTTCACAAAATAACAGCTAAATTAGCCATTATTATGGACAAGAAATGTATATATCATCTATTTTACAACAACAAAGACGGGATAAGGGTAGATGCTGGCATGACTTTACCCCTTTCATAATTAATATTTTAAAGCTAAATGTATTAGCAACCGAGGGATCAGTTGATGAAGATATAAAATAGCTAAACTGTTGGATTTGTTATTAAGAGGAATTAGATTATTTAAAATGTCAGTGCTCTTTGGATGCTTTACGCCAATATTGTAATTAATTCGTATGTGCCAATTTATAGATTGTAAAATACATGTAAAGCGAAATAATAATATAAAGGATGTGCAATTCTAAATTATGTGTCTTAATATGTACATTATATGCAATTATGGCTAAATATGTATTGCATTTATAATAAATATTATTGAGTTTGAACCATTTTTTTGTGTGTATTTCTTAGAATATTCCATCCTCAACTGTAATCTTCTTTTCATGTAAATCAGATATCAAGATATAGCCTACTGCTAGTCGTAGGGGTGCGGTACCGACGGATCGTCGGCGACAAAGAACTATGATGAAACGCACATGGATATGAAAAAGGAAACTTTTTTATTGTTTCTCTCCAAATAATCAAATATTTAAATGCAGATAGGTATATCAAGCCAAGAACATCTGTAGTTTTCTTTTAAAGTCTTATCGGCGTAGAAAAGCAATATTTTGTTATTCAGGAGTCCTCCTTGAGAGAAATGGCTCTTACGTATAACGTTTATCATTTTACACAACTCTCCTTATTTGCAGATATCTCCTCGGATGTCGCTATATATAGATAGAACTTATATACGGTATCTTATACGGTATTTTTAATTCGTGATTTAAAAGGTTAAACTGACCCCCGGTTATCGAACCGTAGCCCATTTTGGGACATCGGGTAGCCTACAACATTAAAATGCTTGTTTTACAAGAGTAACACAAATTAAATTGTTCGGTTTGTCAAAACAGGTAACATGCAATGTCTAACTGATCAGATGGGTTTATGCCGAAATTATTCCCGATCCTTTCATTTAGATGTACCTGAAGTCATTGTCCGGTCATGTTGTCTCAGAAAAGTTTAATCAATTTTAAGGAAAATTGGAAATATATTTATCTATATCACTGTATGGCCAGGTTGTCTGGTTTCCTTGCCGAACTGGGTACCGAGCCACGCCACGACACCGGACAACACCCGAGACTCCCATTTTACCAGGGCTGTGGCGTTGACCATGATTTTCTAAATAAAAAAATTATTTCAAGAAGATAATAGTTTCGGCACGAACATGGAAAAGTGGTTTCTTCTTTGCCACTTCAAAATGTAAATTAAATGGTCAACTCTGGTATCAAAATGGACCGCATTCAAAGCTGAACGTGTCGACATATTTTACTTGTAGAAATCTAAATAGATGAAAAGGTTTCCCATATTATTTTTTCCCACTTTGAGATATTTATCTTATATAAGATGAAAGCAACCAATTTCGGCAAGTTCTTCTAATTTCGGAATATATTTCTTTTTGTGCATGTTCTTTTTAATAACCCACTTGGTTAGTTAAAGTCGTTTACACCGGATCGTGGAAGTCAAAAGAATTACACAAGATTTTCTTGCCAAGCGAATACTTGCCCAGTGGGCCTTCAAATGACTTAAAGCCCTCAAAGCAATAATTAGCTTAAATATACAGTGGATAATAACCACCACATGTAGCTCAAATTGTTTTCATATCAAATGAAAATAAAAAGTTGATGAACTGAAGAATAGCCGTTCTTTATAGTTCAACGTAGGGTGTAATGTTCTAGTTACAGCACAAGGCTTACGAATATTAAAATAAAGATATTAATAATAGAATCATATGTAATCACACATGTTGGTATTCACTCTAGCATTTAAAACAACAAGAATTATCCTCTTTGAAATCAGCTGTTGTAATTGGAACCGTTACGCCTCAAGAAAATAACACTCACAATCCGTTTAATGTGCTCATAAGTGAAAAATTTGATGATGTTTGGAACATAATGATAAGGGGTTATATTGGCACCTACCCGCACGACCTCCCAAACATCATTAGTATATATTTCTTTTTTTTAAAAACTAAGTATTGCCCATATTGCAATACAGAATCCTTGACTTTTTGCTCTTGAACTCCGCAAACAAAATGTCCATGACGGCGCCCTCTCCCCACAAATCTACATTTAATTAATTATAACTTGCTGTATTAATATTAATACGTTTTTTTGTTGTGACGGAATACATTTTACTTTAGGGAGTTGAACTATATTTTAATTAGTCACCTTTCCGTAGTCCGTGAATACATTTTTATTCATTTCATATTCCCGTTATAATTTTGAGATTTTAAAATTATTCCAGAGCGTTACTTGCGTAATGTACACGGTTACTTGTGCGAAGACAATAAACACAGATAACGATGCCTGTCTGTATGTGTATTAAAATGTAGCATGTTAATAAAATTCAGAAGTAGTAAATCCATACAAGTGTGTTTATTTTTAGTGAAATCTATTTCTATATGTCTTTTAAGGATTAAGTCTTGAAAATTGTACAAGACTCTGTGCATTTCATGTTATATTTGAGAATACTTAGTTGACCAAAGTCATTCTCACTTGCAATATAATTAATACGAGCGTGGACCAGAACAACGTTCATGATTTAATAAGTCCCATTGCATCTAAACCCTGAGTGGTTTGTGCCGAGTTTTAGGAGAGAAAGAAAATAGGTTAACCAACATATAGGTACACACTTGAAATGGGGTTTGTGGTCCAACTCCGACTAGGCTAACATTTTGTCTGAGCAACGGCACGATGGTTTACTCTTATATCGCATCCCAACTGCCAAGCGATCTTTCATGTGCACGCCAATTTAAACACTGGAGGTCACTGAGAAGGGAAAACCCTGCCAGGTAATCTTTATGAACTTTCTCGGCGTGAGCCGGCATCACAAAACACTGTTTTATAATTTTAGTTTAGCTCACCACTCATCATTATCAGAATGTACAAATAAAATACAGTTAGTTATAGTACTACAATATTAGAGTTACTAGTAAATTCTTACAGTGTGTGACAGAACACAGGAAGTGGGAGAGAGAAATGTTGTTTAGCTTACACTCAATACTAACTAGGTCATTTTGGAACAAACATATGGAATATTTCACTTGATAAGTTGATGAAACTGTTCCCTAATAACTCAAACTGCTTGGCACACATTTATGTACTATAGCACATTCGACCACTTTACCAATAACCCCCCTAGGATAAAAAGTTACCACAATAAAAACAAACTAATGTTTGAAATAAGAAAATATAATTTATTTTAAATATCATATAAATTAATATATGTACAAATGTATATAATTTATAATGCTAGGGAATATGCCTGTCCTCTGAACTAGAGTACTAAGATAATAACAAAATTTTTTAAATTCAGTAATTTAAACTGTTTGATAATACCAAAGATATGAGAGGAGATTGTGAAGCGAATTAGAATAAGATCATCTTGATAAAGACTTGTCAATTTCTCTGAAATAACAAAAAATAGATAAAAGCATTATGCATTATAATTATGAGAATTGAAAACATACAACCCAGCAATTTAACCAGATTTGATATATGAAAAGACAAATTCCTAAAAACAATCTATAACTTTTACACATTCCATTTATGTACTGTAACATCTAAAATAAACAAAGGGTGAACATAAAATGTGTATTGAAACCTACAGTTCCATACTCATTGTATATAAAGGTGATTGTCTTTGTGAGGTTTAAAAAACAAGTAACATAGCATTATCAAATAATGACTAATGTATTTAATAATACATACCCTAGTTTTTGTTCTATATTTTGCCTCTGCTGTCGTAATAATAATAATAAATTGTCATTCGGGTATTCCCCATCTGAAATATATTCTTCTTCTTCATTGTCTTCTTCCTCATTTTTATCATCTTCTGTAATTAAAGTCAAATCTTCACCAATTATAGATCAATAAAACAGTAAAATCATACCATATGGCAAATTGTATTTGTAACAAACTTTATGGGTCTAAAAATTAGCAATCAACAAGAATCCTCCAAATCAAAAGTTGTCTTTTGTATAAGCTATTTAGATTTTACAAGAATTAATAAACAATCAGATTTAACACTGTGATTTTAATCGAAAATTCAGAACTTCAATAACAGGGCTCACACTGTCGGTCGCCAAAGTCGCAATTTGCGATAAAATCATGGGAGTGGCGATTAAGTTTTCTTTTTGGCGATAACTTTGGCGATAAAGTTTTGGGGTACTGGCGATTCATTTTTAGACTTGGCGAAAGAAAAATCCTTCTAATCGTATTTATCCTTGATTGACCATAACGGCATACTATAAATCAATCAATTTGCTGATAAATCCCGAACGTGTCATAAGTAATACTAAACAATTGTCTGGGAATAATGGTCAACTGATTGATAATTGCAGATAATAAAGCCTGTATCTAAGCAGTACTCATCACATTAATTAACCTTAACATAAAGATTAGCGGTGACTATTGATGTTGCGTAATTTAAACAAAGGGAAGTAATCAAAAATAAAATTGCCGATCGTTGTCCGACAACTCTTCAAAGAGAGTTATATGTTTTGATAGTTGAATTTTGTTTACAGTGGGTTCAGTGACAGTACCCGAAATCAGCAATAGGCCTATTGTACATGCGAAACAAAAATTCAAAGAAAACTGGAAATTTTGCAATCCTTCACTGAGATTTGACCTATACACGCAGAAAATGTTTTGTTCAATATGTGAAAATTTGAAAGTCAGCAAATTAGGCCTATTGTACATGCGAAACGAAAATTCAAAGAAAACTGGAAATTTGGCAATCATTGGCTGAGATTTGACGTATACACTCAGAAAATGTTTTGTTCAATATGTGAAAATTCTAAAGTCAGCAATAGGCCTATTGTACAAACAATTGATCTTGATGTTAATGAATGTGTATTAGAGATCGTTTCTTTCAGGGGTTATATAAAATATGTTGATTGTACAATGGATAGCATTAATGATGTACTGGTATTGAAACTTGCCATTTAAGAAAAATCAAATTTTGTTAATGTATATAGAATTACTTGCCGATTATTGTGTATACCTGTTGAAACCGTTGATTGTGAACGGGGTTTTACCAGAAAAAAATTAATAAAAACAGTAAGCAGAAACACTATTAGTCCGGACTCCAGGGCTGAGGACCCACTTTTGTTCGATATAGAATGTTTCTCGATGGATTATTGTTGGGTAGGGTACCCTTGATTTTTCCAGGGTGGGTGTGGTCGTGTCACCCTTGGGGAAAATTAAATATTCAAGATGGCGGCCAACGATTTAGGAAAAATACCAAAAAAAATCTTTTTACGCCGTCCTAGTTCGTGTATATATCGTTTTATATGTCTTCGGGGTCGCTGAACACTAAACCGGGCATATTTTTAACATCAGACCAATATAAATAAAATGGCCGCCCAAAATGGCGGATGAGGTACAAGAATTTCATATTTTGCCCTACTGACTCGAATTCGGACATGTTTTTAACATAATACCCATCATGAAGGCGGAAAATAGAGAACAAAATGTTCACGTAGCTGGATTTATGATAAATCATTCCAGAAATTTCAATTTTAGCTAAAACTATAAATCACATTTTAGTAGCCATGGGTGTCCTCTTTTAGAATGGCTACTAAAATCAGTTATACAAAACCTTTTTATACAATTTTCTGGTTCTGCTGGACTTTGTGCACATCGCAGTTGCAATATTAAACTCAATACACAGGATCAAATATAATTTGCTAATGTTTTTATTTTCTCATACGTGGATCAATACCGTAACCCCTCTGTTATTTGTATGAATTTGAACAGGAACAAAAAATCGCTAGTGCTCAGATTGGTACCAGATGGTACCGGATGTTCAGATAAAAGTTATAAAATGCGGGTTTCAATCCGAGCCGCTATGTCAAAGCGGCCATTGTGGCTTTTGATTTTTGTTCCTGTTCCAATTCATACAAATGCTTCAATTCCGTCTCAGTTGAGATTGGAACAGAGGACAGTGGCGATGAAGACGGAGAAGATAATGAAGATGAGACAGTGTGGTTCATTAATATTAAAATTGCTTTAATCAATCATATGATTTACATATCGTATCTTTTGGTTACTTATAGTTTTAGCTAAAATTGAAATTTCTGGAATGATTTATCATAAATCCAGCTGTGTGAACTTTTTTTTCTCCTATTTTCCGCCTTTATCGTGGGTCTTATGTTGAAAATACGCCCGAATTCGAGTTAGTAGGGCAAAATATGAAATTCTTGTACCCCCTGTCCCCTTTTTTGGCCGCCATTTTAATTATATTGGTCGGATGTTAAAAATATGCCCTATTTAGTGTTGAGCGACCCCGAAAACATATAAAACGATATATTACACAACCTAGGATGGTGAACAATGATTTTTTTTGGTATTTTTCCCACTACTTTTGGTCGCCATCTTGAATATTTAATTTTCCCCAAGGGTGAAACGACCACACCCACCTGGGAAAAATCAAGGGGACCCTACCCAACAGTAATCCACCGAGAAACATTCTATATCAGGCAAAAGTGGGTTCAGTGATAATTTGGCATTTGACGTCCGGACTATATCAAATTTGATGTCCATCACTCTAACTAAAAAAAACCCCGATCTCCGTAAATCCTCTTCCAATTGGGCTAATGTGAAGCAAAGAATGATTTTGTAAATATATCATCATTGTTTTACATAAAAATTAGAATCCATTTTGGCGGAAAAAAATTGAAAGCCAGTGTGAGCCCTGTTCAATAGGGTACTTGTTTATCACCTTAAGATATATCCCTTCAAACCAGTACAATAAAAAGAACATAGTCACAATTATCCATTTCATGATTAAATCATGAATTAAAGTTTAGCAGCAAATCGGATCCTAATTCGATAAATATTGCAGGCTAGCGTTGACATCGAGAGTTGATTATGGTCGGGATACGTTAAATAATGTCTAATAATAATTTAGATAACATTTCAGGCCTAAAGAAAGACCTGCAATAGGCAGATTTAGCTCTTGCACAATGTATGTTTAATAACCCAATAAGAGCTCTATAAATATTAAACAATTAATGGTAGTTTACCTTGATATCTATTAGTTGTATTGTCATGTTGATCAAGACTAGCATCCTGTGTATTATCCTCCCTATGATTTTCTGGTATAACAGATAACAGTGATGACATGCTATCAACACTTGAAACAACAGAACTACTTGATGTTGTAAATAAAAAATCTTTTACTGCCTGAAAATATATAATAATAATATAAACTTCAAAATAAAATAAACAACATAATTTATATATTTATTTATTTTTTGTTTTAGATAGTAATTCTCACAGTTTTTTCAGCCTGATATAACCTTAAAAAATGTAAATATTTGGAGGACTGAACATTGTATATCATAAAGAGAAATGTGGTTTAGCGCCCACACAACACAAACAAGGTAATTTTGGGACTAACATATGGTTTAATTTTTATTGGACAGGTGACCCTATTCCTTGTCATGTATAAGGGGTGAATCAATACCACACCACTTGACTCAATGACAGACTTTATGATGCAAATGCCCACATGTTAAGACAGGACTAATTAATACAATCTGTTCATTATCCCATGCTGAGACTTACCTGACCAATGGCTGTTTTAACTGTTCCTTTAGATCTAGCTGGACTACTGGTATATTTAGGATGTATTACAGGTGAATGAGGTGGAGAACCAGCACTTGTTGAACATCTATTGTTTCTTGTTTCAGTATTAACTCTCTTAGTTTGTAATTTTTGATCAAATTCTTCTCGGAATGCAGGAGGTTGCCTTTGTTCACTACTGGTCTGTTCAAAGTCTAAACTTTCTTCAACTGACTGAGTAGTTACAACATTAGATGGGGATGTCGCATTTCCTTTGTCCTTCTCTGAATCTTTCTCTTTTTCATTCTTTCTCTCTAAATGAGGTTTTTCCGCCTCCAAGAATTGTTTGTATTGAGCACTTTCATTATCAGAGGGATGATCTTCAAACCCACTGGCATCTTTATTAAACATTATGTCATTATTTGATAGCTGTTTTTGAAATTGTTTTTGATATTTCTGAGCATGTGGACAGGGTAAAACATCACACATTAAATGAAGATGAGGTTCAACCATTTCTTCACTTGTTTTATTATAAAGTAAAGATGGACTAGCGATAGTTGGTTCATTGAGGACTGTCTGTCGTTTAGTTTGTTCAGATATAAATCCGGGAACTTCTGATAATCTACTATTTGGCGGAAGCTGAATACACAAAACAAAGATAAAAAAGTAAAAATGGTTAAAACTCAGGTGCCATAATCCACTAAGTTATGGTCTGAAATGCTTGAATATTGAAATGAACAGAGAGCTTTTGGACATAAACATATATTTAAAGTTTCATCACAATTGGACAAAAATTGTGACATCTATTGTTCGAATTACATACCTTTACATGATTTGCGTACAAGGAGCGGTCAAAATTGGATAATGCTGAAAGATTTCTCAAATCCATAATACATAAATCAGTCAGAGTGTCTGTATCATGTTCTCAAGTATTGTTCCAGCTCAACATTTCGGACACTTGACCGCATGTTTTTTTTAGTATTTACCCATTCCGACAATGTTTCATTCTGTTTAAACATGTGTATTTTTATACTAATTGTTACATGATTTGCAGGACACTTTCAATTGTGTGTACTGCTAGACCCATTTCCTCGTCAGTACTACTGAATATTGGACAAACAAAAGAGAAACGAACACCCACCTCATTATCATAGGACTGTATTCTAGTTACAGGATTGGGTGTAAAATGAACAGAAGCTGGAATATCTTTTGTTATCAGTTTCTGTTGAAATTCTTTTAATTTGGAAGTCACTTCCTGTAAAAAAAACATAGTAAAATATTTACTCAAATAGAGCTTTATTTAATTCCTAAATTAAAATACATCACAGTAGTAGTCGCATGGTGTAGGCTATCGCACTTTATAGAAAAAATTGTCCTTTAAACATATAATAATTAGTAAATGAATACAGGACATTCCAAAAATGTAAATCGAGAGGAAGAATATAAAACTGTCTTTTATGTTTCATAAACATAATTATGATTGTACATGACATTTAAGAACACATAAATTTTGCAACACTCTCTCTATATGTAACCGTGTCATAGTTAGCAACAAAAATTTACGTAATTTAAGGGTCCACCGTAATTCATATAGTTACAAATCTTAAAGTCTCTGACCATATTGGTATAAATACATGTATGCAATACCAGGCTATGAGTTAGAATAATGTAACAACATATACTGTAACAACAGGGAGAGAGAGAGAGAGAGAGAGAGAGATTGGGTTCAACGTCCACATGGTAATTTTGGGACTAACATATGGTTTAATTTTATTTCAATAATTCGCTTCCACATCGGGGTCTTTAGCAGTGGGGTGAAAACGGAGGACCTGGAGAAAACCCACATGGTTGGACAGACGACCCTACTCCTTGGCACATACAACTAAGGATTCAAAACCACTGTAACAAGATAAGCCACCTGTAAACCAGTTGGAAGCCATAATGGATGTCTTTGAAATATTCTTTAGAATACTCTGATCTTTTGCTTTGAACAAGCCCTATATTCCACTTTCACAAGCTATTGAATAAAATTAAAACTATTTACAGATTTATTTTTAGCCATCATTTCAGCAGCACCCATCCTCGATAAATCCATTTTTCTCTGTAAACGCCACTGATATAAAATATCATCTTCGGGTCTAGTCATGGTAGGTACTGATCTCTTCTCACTTATATATGGTTTACTAGCTGGTTCTTAAAATAAAATTTCACAAGAATTGTAAACACACATATCTGAATGTTTTGTTAATAAATTTAAAACAAGAAATTAAAGTGAGAGAGAAATCTACATTCTGTTCTATAACATAGAGTAGTTGTCACATAAATTTAACATCCCTCATACTGGTAGATAAAAAAATAACCAATTGTTAGTAACTTTTATTTTATAATTAATGTTAGTAATAGAAACAAGTAATTAATTGGTGTTTTACATTTTTAAACTTACAAAATGTCACCAAGCCTCAATGTTAGAAAAGAGTAGGATGCCACTTTCACTATTAATTGTACGACACATTATAAAAATTATAAAAATTGTTTAAATCAGTGAATTTCCAGTGACACCTCTACAGATATGATACTAACAGAAATGAGCAACCAATAAAAGGGTAAGGGATCAGTATAAAAGGGAAATAACTCTTTTCTGTAAACTGAAGAAAAGGCTGTCATGCTTTCACGCACACATTCCTTCCCTAATAATGATTAATGTGATTATGCAAAAAAGATATATAAGAATCTAGAAAATAATTGTATGATATATTACCTGTACGTGAATATTTATTTAATAATAGCGATCTGGATGGTGGTTCGTAGGAACTAGTAGAACTTTGTGATAATGAACTAGCTAGACCATCACTACTTATAGCTGGTTCAGCTTCATATGATTCAACACTACATGTACTGTCACTGTAATAAAAAGTAACTTTCAACAAATCTCATATATATTTCAGAAAACAAAACTAGATAATTCTATTTATAAGAAACTTGGTCTGATGCAAGTACATGTTTTAAGTATAATAACAGAAATCTACACACAAACAATATACATGTATAGAAACTATATCAGTTACCTTTGTGCCAAAATTCTGTCTGCTTTTTCTTGTAGTTTTTGTGTTTCATGGTCATGGTGTGACTTGTAGTCTGTCTAAAATGGAATAAACATAGAGTTTAATATTACCAAGCATTGACCAAATGTCTATCGTCCGCTTTTAAGTTTTCAGGCATAATTTCTATGCATAAAATTGATGGTCGGGTTTGATATTCGATTTGATTCCTCCTTATGATTAGCCAAAGAATCCCACTAAGTTTGGAAACAAATCAATACACAATTTTATTTTCCTTAGATTTCCTTGTCCATCCATCCTCCTCGCAGTGTTCCGTTTGATTAGAGCTAATCTGACTACTCCCTGCTGGACTGAGTGGGTATTATTGTCACTAATTATGACTGGCCAGTGGTCCTATTACTGACCAATCACTGAATTTGTTACAAAGGTATTACCTTTAAAACAAGACGTTTAATTAGGACAACTGTGTTTACGACACGTTACATCATGGCTGCACGTTTTTTTTATGCTATATTAACCAGCGCATAGCAGGATATTGCAGCAAAACTAATTGCGTGACAAACGAGGCTATCGGTATTGACGTAAAGTAAACACTACGGTATGGTAACGAACAGACTTTCAACGTTTTTAATAACTTAAATCTTTGTCCAAAATATTAAGGAAGACCCAAGATTAAACGACGGAATGTCATGTTACTGTACGTAAGTAGTAGATTTGATTGAACGAGAAGAATAGACACATTTACTTAAATGTCAAGAATCCGAAGCGAATCCAGCAATGGCCAGAGAGGGATTTCTCGGGCCGTTGCTTCAGGAATATGTTGTCCATCAAGCATAGAAAAGATGAAAAGAAAATTTTTAAAAACTCTTAGTAGTGTTCTGTAGACAGTCCATATAAACAGAGCTGGTCCAATCAGTAACTTATTTTAAAGATGAGCAGAAAAGCTGTAAATAAAATAAAAATCTATAAATTCTGCAGCTACCTATCTGAAAAAAGCACAGACAATCCAAAATGGCAAAGTCAATAGTAAAGGCTTCTAATAGTAAGTGCAGGAGAACCGCACTACACGCAAAACAAAAATACGCAAGATAAACCTGCGGACAAGACAGAAAATAGACATTGCAAAAAATAATAAACAATTATAAAAAAAATGAATGGATCCGGGGGCCAGTTGTAAGCGTCCACTGCGCTCTACAGTCCTAGGCCTGTTGTGGTACAGGCTTAACTAAAACGATTAACAAAACAGACATAACAAAAATAATGCGACCAATCTAAACAGTGGTCGTCTCTTCAATGGTGATAGTCTGCCAGTTGACATGAGACATAAACAAATATAATGCAACAAATATCAAAATTAACCTGAATGATAAGTTGAAAAAAAAACTGTAATAGGAAGAATACTAACCAGGGTACTATAAGATTTATCCGTTCTCTCTAAAAACTGACGACTTCTTCTTCCATTGTCACTATCATCTATAGGTGTTGAACTGCTAGTTGGCGTTAGAGGGTTTGACGACAACCACCAAAAGTCTTTTTCTTTAGCTACTCCTTTCTGAATTCTCTCTTCACGACTAGTTGGTGCTGAATGTCTAAATCTATTTATATAGCTAAATGCAGTAAAAACAAATAAAAATGGACTAATTGCAAATGAATCAATAATGAACATAATGCATCCTGACATGCAGTTAAATATATTCAGTGTATACAGACTTTTACTTGTCTCCCTCAAGATAAAGAGTTTATCGGTAAGCCTTGACAATGATCCTGTTAGGAATCTTTAATTTATTATTTCACCAAATTGAATGAGAAGTGCATATAAATTTGTGAAGTCTTTTATATACTGGTTTATATATTGATTAAAATCATAGTAAAATTCATAACAAATCTGATGGTATATATATAAAAGAATCCCCTAATAGATGGCCATGAAAGTTACAATATGTTTTGTTAACAAGAAGTTGTGTAAAGCACAACAACCTGTCATTTTGTTAAACTAATTAAACTTAGAGATGAAAATTTTGATTATTCACTAAAAAAAAAAATATATTATTTATTACCTCTGTAATACTGATTTGGTTTGTGTGGTGGAATCATATTGGTTCATAACATTTGGTCCTTCTTTCATTGTATTTCTTTTGGTTACATCTAAACTACCAGTACTATTATTATCATAGCCAGATAAACTGAAAAATAAGATAAATAAGTAAAAAAAAGAGTTTCAAATTAAGCATATTGATTTTTGGAGTGTGTACAAGGTTTCAGTGATAGGGGCACTGGCAGTAACTCTGCAAAACTCGTTGCACAAGTATGAATTTTGATAGGTTTGCTCCTTTGAGCTAGAATGAACAAGTACAGAAAATATTCTTGATCTGAACATAGTGTTTATAGGTATTATAGGATTGTAGATGGATGAAAAGGGATGACAACAGTATACTCCCACATAAAACATGTACACTTAAAAACAAATGTTAAATATAAACAATATAAGCACATAATCGAAACATAATTAAATGACCTAGAAAAATATGTGCTGTTTATTCACCTTGAAAATGAAGGTCTTTCACTACTAGGCCAGGATTCATCAAAATGCATGGTTTGACTTTTATCTCTATCTCTGGTTGGTGGAGTACCACTGGAGAAAACATTACTTCCTTTCAAAAATAATTCATCTTCTGGACTAACAGATCTCTCTTTGCTTGGACTTAATGCTACCTAATGTAAACATTCAAATTAAAAAAATAAAATAGAAATTCTATGACATAGCAGATTAAAATTTACATTGTTCAGTATCATCTAATCATTTCTGTGTGAAAGAGAAGATTATGCCTCTCAAATGAAACCCATTATATATTGACTTTTATTTCAAATATGATATTTGGGGGACCAAGTGATCTAATATGAGTGCTTTAGACCATATACCTCATTAGCCCCAAAATGGCATTGTTACTACTGTTAAGTGGAAATTAAACAAGATGTGCTTTGCAACACACCAATGAACTATAAGTATAAAAGTAGCCATATGTACCAGTACAAATAATAATACTCATATAAAACAAAGATATTGAAACTTGTATCACTTAATTTATAAATTTGAAAAGAAAACATAAAATTTCAACCTTTCTATCGGTTCTTGAAAGCTTTTTCTGTTGACTAGGATGGTAAAATGATTTAGGTAATGGTATTCTGGAAAATGGATCTCTGTAAACAGATGTTTGATCAGTGCAGTTCATCTATAAGCTTTTAATAACCATACCGGTAAGCGCAGTGGACACAGTCAATAGTCATTTTTGCCTAAGTATTGCTTTTAATTCACGTTTAATGCAGATTTTCGAGATAACAGTTGCTTTTTAAAGGTGCCCATGAACTTTGATTGTGGATAGCTTTGTGTTGCGCACACACCTTACCATTAAAAATCACTTCAGACAATCTTAATATTTTGTTTTATAAATATCATTGGTACGGTAAGTTAATTGGCTGAATCAGACCAGATTCTAGGCCATATGGTGGTCCGATTTAGACTTTGACTTTTGTTTAGTGCGAATGAGCCATGGACCATGGTCTGGATGAACTTGCTTTCATTGGTAAATAGTCAAAAATAACATAATTAATTGTTTGTATGCTACCACTAGTTCTAATCTACTTAACACTTCAGCCTCTAAGTTAAGAAAAATATTAAAAGAGACAAATCTGACAAGCAATTGTGGACAAAACTCAATTTAAATTAAAACCTGGTTTCCCTTGTAAGTGATGCAGAACAGAGGGTCTGACAAGGACAGCTGTCTAGTCGTTCTGATGGAACGAAGATCCGGGGTCCTGTGTGTACACATGTACGCGACATTGGCGTGCACGTAAAAGATCCAGGCCTTGGCAGTTGGAATTTGATATATAATAATAAGAGTAGGCTGTAGAGCCGCTCCCCGGCAAAGTTTGGCAAATGCTTATTCTCCATTAGCCCAGGTTCGGTACATAACAGCAGGACGTTAAACCCCATTTATTTCTTTTCATTTCTAAGCTCAACTTTGAACTGTCGTCACTGACAACTGACTGACTGAACTGTCATAAATTGTTTGTAAAATTGTTCTTAATTTAACAATAACTACTGTTTGATTTATCCTAAGTTTTAAACGGTTTTGTCGATTATGAACAAACTACTGAATAATTGTTTTTAGAATCTTACCTGTGTGTTTGTAATGAACTCCCGTTAAATAAAATCGATCGCACAACTAATTATCACAACTATGAACACAAGTTCTCTCGTGAAAAATTGAAATAAAAACTTAGCAAAGACAAACACCAATCCAATATGGAAGCTGGTTACGTCACTTTGTGGTATATTTCATTTCGTATTTAGGGGTGTCAGCATAGAAAATCGAAACGCCTCTGGGTACTTTTACGACAATAAGTACCTTTACGACAATTGGCTTTGAGTTTGAGCGTTCGCAAATAACTCCCCGTATTCCTGTATTTTGTTACCGTCTTTTACTTTTACATCTTCTACTCTAGTAAAATCTCTACAAATTTTAAAGCTTTACCTTTTGAAATATTTTGTTTTGATTATTTGATTATAGCGGCTCGGATGGGATATGTTTCTTTGAATACGCAGGCGACAAAAACAACTATGGATAGTTTCCCTGATCACACTTCGGTCGAAACTGTCGAATCGGGAATTAGTATTCCGCTTCTTACGGGGTCTTACGGGCTTAGTGGCATTATATACCCAGCTAATAGGCACTTTGAGTGCAGCGGCAACACGCTTGATATTACGGAAGCGGTTATTATTCGATCGAGAGAATGCGATCAAATTAAAAATACACTCAGAGACGTCGGAGGTTAGCCTCATGTTCCTTGTTAAATTATTTATAACATAAAGAAAATAGTATATATTTGTAGTTTATATATGACCATATTTTTAAGAATATCCGTCCAATCAATGATAATTGATCATTGCGAATAAAATTTGATAGACTGACGATCAATGGTTTCCATATAGATCTCCTATGTATTTGCCTTCAATTGATATTTTTCGTCGCTCAAACGCACCTGATCAGAATGATCGCGGTATGTTTTGATTACAGCACGTGGCTGTCAAACTACCTGTCAATGTTAACCAGGTAGTTTGGATTCGTCCAACACGTGACGAGACATTGTTGACATTTCTACTCTGTCGAAATTACAAGTAAATAGTCTACTTTTTCACGAGAGAACTTGTGTTCATTGTTGTGATAATTAGTTGTGCGATGAATTTTATTTAACGGGAGTTCATTACAAACACACAGGTAAGATTTTAATAACAATTATTCAGTAGTATGTTCATAATCGACAAAATCCGTTTAAAATTTAGGATGAATCAAACAGTAACTGAGATTACTAATACCTATTTGATGACGACTGGGTTTTCATAATGAAGATTTGCACATTTTAATGACAATTTAATATTAAAAATAACAAGATCCAGCACGTTCATTTAATTTCTAAATCGGCGCCTCGGCTCTCGTTTGTTGAGGGTACAAAAAGTATATAACCAATTAAAAATAAGAATCAGAGAATTTATGAAACCGAAATCTCAACACAATGTTATTTACAAATTCTAAATTTTAATTTCAATCTTTTTTAAATAATAGTACAACATTTTCATTATATGAAATATATAGCAAAATTGTGTACCATCGTTACACCATAAATGTATATGTCTTTCGTTTCAATTCTGTAACATGGTTAGATCTACAATTTTGTATTACCTCTTAAAGTTAGCAAAATGGCATCC
The DNA here is from genome assembly GCA_917208275.1 of Patella pellucida. NCBI lineage: Eukaryota > Metazoa > Mollusca > Gastropoda > Patellidae > Patella > Patella pellucida. The sequence goes on from OU795043.1 coordinate 31,706,934, forward strand.
AACACGAGTAAATCGGCCCAAAAACCTAAATCACAGGAACAACTCGTATCTGCCTTCAATGAATTACGGGGGCAGCAACGCAGTTTGGTCTCTAAGATGTCAGAGATAGAAATGGACATAAAAGAACACGAGTAAGATACCCATAAAAGCGAAACACAAGCTTTTTTATTCAGGACTGTCGTTGGCCTTTTTTGCCATGCTTTTTTAACTCATAAGTGATCAGTCACAGTGGTATTATTATATAGTTTATTGATGATGTCGATTTACAGTACGTGTACCTCGTCACTACATGTATAACATGTAACAGGTATTGCCTGCATGAGTAGAGTGAAGCTGATGTCAAATAAAAAAAACTTTTTAACTGTCTGATACAAATAATGTTAAATAAATTTGTTTTTCCAAATTGATTTTAATTTAGATCAAAATAAATTGTATGATTAAGTATTTTCTCTGACGTCAGAAATATTTGACGTCATTGATTTAAACGCGTCATAGAAATAGTTGTACATGTTTGAGACGCTTAATCTCGCTTGGGCGAAATTTGGTAAGTTGGCATGTGCATTGCCAGTTTTGCCCAATGTATCTGGTTTTGGTCTGAATTCTTTGTGGGTGACAGTTTCAGGTACGCTAATGTGCTACCGGAAAAGAGTTAATACCTCAACTTTTTTATTTGAATTGTCTGATATGCGCTGATATGCTCAAAGTTTTACTTACAATTATGACAATAAACACCAAATTAGTGATGTAAAATGTTGCTGAGAACGGAAACCCCTGTGGGAAGTGGCAAATTCTTGAAATCAGCGTCTTGTCGAATTCCAAAGGGACGCAACTCCATCACAAAAGAGGTAGACCACAGTAAATACCTGAACTAACTTTGACAAAAGAAAATGTTGCTTGTCGTTCATTGTGTATTATTAGTTTAATAAGTGTAATTTAAAATGCAAATATGCAATTTTGAAAATTGAATTAATACAGTGCATTATAGTTAACAGCATTTAATGTTCCATAATGCATGGGAAGAAAATTTATTTAATTCTTTAGGAGGTGGGGGTGGGGGTAATATTTTTATTTTTATTTTTAGTTTATTCTTATTCTCTTCTGAATACTGTTCGACGAAATTTTGTTTTGAAATATTTTGATTATATTGTATCGTTATTGATTATGTTAAGTTAAAGTTACTATTTAATTTTCTGTACCGCTATTTGAAACCACAGAAAATAAACTTTTTAAGGCATGTGTCATGTGTGTATATCGCTGTGTTGATTCATAAATAAGCTTCATTTTTGTGAAATAATTATATCTCTTACTTATCTCGTTTCTCATATAAGGAATGGGACTGAAAATTAAAGCAAACTGGTCGATTTTGCGAAAAGGAGGGTCTGCCAGTTGGCGTTACTAAACGGACAGTAACTCCGTCAATTCTGCTCTGATTTTTAAAAAAAAAATGTTGTTAATGCTGAGATACTCAGCTTTGGGAAAATAACAAGGTTATCGCCAACAAATAAATATTTAAAAATAGCTGCTTGTAGCTAGTTAAAGTTTACATAAATATTTAATCTTCTGTAAGGTTATTGCAAACATTAGAGAATAAACTTCTCACCTATGGGTATTGTATTGCATGATCCTGTTAGTGTGCAAATCGGCTTTATTTTGGTGAAATAATTATGTCTCTTTGTTTCTGAGATATGAAGTGAGGTTGAAAATTGAAGCAAAATGGCCAATTTTGCAAACAAGGGATCTGCCAATTCGCGCTAATAAATGGACAATAACTCAGTCAATTCTGCTCCGATTTTCATAAACTTTGTGTTGTTACAGTACAGCTTTCGGAAAATAACAAGTTTCTGGAGAAAAAAATAATATTTCAAAATAGCTGCCGGTCGCTACAATTAGTGAACAGTACTGTAGCTATGTACATGTTAAGTATTATGTAATAAATGTATGTAGGATTAGATTAGAAATTGTGCATAATAATAAAACTGGAGTCAGCACGCTATTTTTAAAAAAACCCTATGGACTGGAACTCTTGATCAATGCACTTTTCAGGATGCTAAAATAATTCATTAATTTATTTAACATGATTGTACCTGTAACTCTCTCTAATTTTATATTGACACCCGAACCCTTCTTTCTGGTATCTCTTTCATACATGTACAATTGTGCCAAAAGAAAATGATGCCAGAAACCTATTTAAATATGACCATAAAATTCTGTATCAGAAAAAACTGTTTTTAAAAGTATGAAAGCCGAAATGTACCGTACTACTTCAGGCTACTTTCATTTACAGCAATTTCATATTAAATACAATCCTACTATTTTTATTTAATGGAAATGAATAGGATTGCTGTGGATAAATGCTAAATATGGTCTAAACAAAAATAGAAAGCAAAGTATTTTCAAATTATGTAATACAATCTGTAGATTACATGATTTAGATTTAACATACAATTTTGATATTGTACTTTTGTTTATTGCAGACTTGTTATTGATACATTAAAAGAGGTAGATGAGGGTAGAAGGTGTTATAGAATGGTCGGTGGGGTTTTAGTAGAAAGAACAGTTAAAGATGTATTACCAGCTTTAACCAATAATAAAGAACAGGTTTGTTTCAGGTTTTTTGATCGATATTCAGTCTTTTTAGTCATCATAATATGATAATTTTTATACGCCCACATTAAAATGTGGTCTTATATTGCCCTCACCCCCGTCCGTCCGGCTAAAGTTAATATCCAATTGACTTTAAATTTATACACAGTCTTTAAAGTCATGAGACATAGAAGCCTATTGGTTTTCAGCGATTTCCGATAATTGCTGTCAGAGTTATGGCCCTTGATCACTTCAAAAAGTTTTGTGGACGCCCTAGAGGCTAAAGTGAATATCCGATTGACTTTAACTTTATTCACAGTGTTTTTAGTCATGAGGCGAAGAAGCCTATTGATTTTCAGTGTTTCTGATAATTACTGACAGTGGACGCTCTAGAGGCTAAAGTTAATATCCAATTGACTTTAAATTTATACAAAGTTTTGAAGGTCATGAGACAAACAAGTATATTGAGTTTCAAGGAATTTTGATAACTTAAACAGCATGGAGGATGATTTTATCAAAGCCAAACAAATTTGAATGATTTTCTGATAATTACATAATGAGTTGTTACTTTCAATCAGATTTTAGTATATTATAAATGTTTCATAACCGAAAAAAGTAAAATATGCGACAACTTTTGTTGACTGCTCGGACAATTTATCTTCTGTGGGCATATGTTTCATTGCCTGGCAACCCGTCTTTGAGGAAGAAGAATATCAATGCAATGAAGTTTGTGACATTGTAACCATAAAGACAGACAAACAGACGTGAGCAGTGAGCACACAAGCAGTGGCTACATTGTATTTTTGTTTTGTTGCTTAAAGTTACATGTATATTTATAGCAGGGGGCTTGGGATGGCCTAGTGGTCTAGAGTCCCACGCTTCGACCTCTAGCTGGCCGTTCACCTCTGGCTTGCGGCTGTGGTTTCGAGGCCTAGTGTGAGTGTATCTGACATGAAGATAGGGGCGCCTTCTCAACCTCGTGGGTTTCCTCCGGTTTGCTCCCACTGCTAATGACCGTTACGCGCAAGCAAATTATTGAAATAAAAATTGAAAACCATACTTCAGTCCCAAAATGACCTAGTTTGTGTCAAGTGGACGTTAAACCCCATCCCTCTATATTTATAGCGCAGCTTTCATGTGTTAACATGCTTAACCACAGAGGCTGGGGTGTTAAACCTGGTAACGAGTGAAGCGTACTATAAATGACTTGTAATACTGACAATTGCTCAACATGCTCGTTGTTTTTGCCTGAAAAACCCACCCCACTACTCTATATGATTTCTACTAAAACTAGCGTAAACTAGCAAAAATTTTATTCAGGATGTATGGATGGGATTTAGGAACAGGCTTATAAGGTACATTTATAGCACGGCTTTCAAGAGTTAACAGGTTTAACTACAGAGACCATAGGCTGGGGTGTTAAACCTGTTAACGAATGAAGCATGCTATAAATAACTTGTAACCTTGACACTTTCTCAACATGCCCCTTGTTATTGCACAGAACAGAAAACCCACCCCACTTCTCCGGGATCATGTGGCTAAGTAGGTAAGGTGCTGGCTCACTAGCCTGGAGTTCGGGTGTTTGATCCCTGCAGTGGCCGAGAAAGTACATTTGATTTTCCAACATGGTTTCCCCTTGTCAGTGATACAGACACAGGGCCTGACAAGGACAGCTGCCTAGTTGTTCGGATGGTATTAAAAACTGAGGCCCTGTGTACACATTGGCATGCACGTGAAAGATCCCTTGGCAGTTGGAATTCAGTTGCTGCCCATAAAAAATTTCCCTCATAGCACACTGTATGGCATATGCCCGTCTTCAATTAGCCCAGGTTAGGTGCAGAAGCGTAGGACGTTAAACCCAATTTCATTCATTCATTTATACCACCCCACTTCTCTTTATGATTTCTACTAAAACTAGTAGTGTAAGTAAAAAAAAGTGTGCAATAACACTAAAAATGTCTAGTTATTGCACAGTTTTGCTCCAGTACAATTTGTAGAGGTAAACAATCTGCTTATTTAACAAAAAGAACAAAGGAAGACCTCCCGTCCGTGTTACTAGGTATAGTAACTACTATGTCCTATTATTTACCCCAGTTAATTTGCTTTTCTTTACAGATGTCTAAGCTAGTGGAAACTCTCTCTAAACAGATGGAAACTAAGGGTAGTGAAATTAATAAATTTAGAGAGCAACATAATCTAAAGATACGTGGAGAAGATTCTAAAGATATAGATGCAAAAGATCAAGATGCATCTAAATCTGGAGCATCAGGCGTTCTTGTAGCCAAAGACTCTTAGCCAGTAAACACAAATTTATATGTTATATAATGTACATAAAACATTTTTTGTATGTTGACGTCCCATTTGTTATTGTTCAGCAGGAAAGTTCATGAGATCAAAACTATTCATATCACGGTAAATTTAATTTTATGAGAGCAGATACTGTAATCCTCTTTGGAGTTTGCATATATTAAAGTGTTCAACAGCTTGATCTAAAAAAAGGGTTATTTATTGAAGATTTGTTTACCTATACAGAGGAGATTATTTATATATGTTTGTATCTGTTCTTGAATTCTAAAAAGTGCTATGAACAGTGATTATTTGGTTGACAAATTGTGGAATGTGTGATCAGAAAAGTTTTCGTTTTGCTTCACATGTATCTTGAAGAAAATACACCCATCTAAACAATAAATGCTATCTTTGTTTTATATTTTACCCCTTTCCTAATGAGATCTAAGATTCAAGCCCGCTGATTATATGAATATGAACATTTTACATTTATTTTTTTTTGTAGAAAATTTTACAATTTTTATTTTATGAAGGAGTATATTGTTACAACCCATGTCTGTATGTCATCTTGTTGGTCGAAATTGTAATATGCACATTAATTGTCAGTAGTTGTGCCTTTTCCTATTTAGACATATCTGAGATTTATATTTTTTGTGTTTTCATGGAAACAAATTTGACACAATTTTGTTTCCGGAGCATTTCTCATAAATCGTTCAAAATATCTTCTTGAAACTTTGACCACACATCATCCTTTTACGTACAGTAGTTGTGCTTTTTGCTAATTAGAAATTTGTCGGATTTAATAATATTTGCGTTTTGATGGAAACAAAATCTGTAGAATAATTTTTACTACACATTTGAAATAGTTTTTGGTATATAATTATTATTCTAGAGCATATCTCAGAGACTGTTCAAGTTAGCTTTGTAACACTTTTATTTTTTGATAACCTTCCATCTTTCCCGATTTCAGTTCTAGAGCATATTTCATTATCTGTCCAAAGAAATCTTTTACAAACATCAATCTATTAAAGTATTTTATTTTGATTGAGGAGGGTAAAGGTTGTGCAAACCTTACAGGGAGTAGCAACTGTGCCTTGCTGAGCTAATACTAGTACTTTGATCCGAGTATGAAGTTGTTTTTCTTTATGCCTCCCAAACAAGTTATGTTTTGATTCTATCCAATAACTTTTGAATCATAGAGTTAACATCATGAAAACAGTGATGTAGAAGTTTAGTGGGTTATGAAGAACCTAAAGGTTTTTGAGTCTCACTTGTCCGATAAGAACAGATTGGACTTAATTTTGTATGTACAGTATTGAAACCCATTTTGCTGCAGGACACTATCATTGCACAGAACAGTATTATTGGACATATTTCAGACTAGTCTTTAACCAAAATAAATTTAAATGATGAATTTAGAATGGAATAAAATTCGGCTCAAAGTTTGTGGCCTCTCTTGTGTGTGAATTGAGAGCATGATTGTCGTTGGTCCATCTGGGTAGTGTGAACCCTATTGTTAATCAGCATTCCCTGGCCTTCCACTCCAGAGTAGGCCATTGCGCTGCTGCCAGGGCAAAATTTCCTCATAGCTCACTGTACAGCGTATGACCGTTTCATAAGACCAGTTTAGGAGCATAACAGTAGGACCTTAAACTTTCATTTCATTAAGATAAATAAAAAACACAGATAATATTAATTGTAAGATTTTATTATAAGGCACAGTTAAACAAGATCATTTTTGATATGTGTCTAATCTTAAATTCTTATATTTTAACCCACAACCCAAATCATTATATATCCCAACTAATTTTTCTTGAATTCATAACTTTCACAGCCACATATCATAATACAATACTGCTTGTAAGCTCACTACATCTACATCATTCAACAAAAACATAACAGTTTATTATTAACAAAAATAAATTCTATTTAATCTTATAATAATTATTAAAAATACATATTATTCTATTTTTTATAAATATTTCACCTTTTATTAAGGGGTGAGGCTACCCGAAAAAATGCTTTCTGAAATTCTTAAGCCAGTGAATTGAATATGGCACAAGTAGTTAGGAAATGCAATAAACAAGGGAAAACTAGCATTAAAAATAAAGAAGAAAAAAGTTGTTGCCAGGGTAACACAAATTTTGGAGAAAGTATGAAAAACATAGGTACACTATATCTCTGGTATTAATAAAGATAAATGTCTCATTTTCGAAATGCGTATTTTCTAATGATAACTCTAAAACCAGACAGAGAGGTTATCTCTATAAATTTTATAGTTTCTTGGAAAATGATGTCTAAATTATTTGTCTCACCACAATATTTTGTCTTCGGAGAAATGTTTTAATAACTTTTGAAATATTAATGTGAATTCAAATTGCTTTCTGTCTGATTCTGTGGTAGATATTAGTTTATATATCTTGAAAATTTTGTAAAGATATTTTAATTAGTTACAGAGATATAGCGTACCTACGTTTTTCATAATTTTTTACCCAAAAATTGTGTTACCCTTGTACTGTTTTCAATTCAATAGCTTTAACATTTTAGAATAAAAAGTTTCGGATAGCCTCCCCCCTTAAAGAACCGGAGCACATATTGTATAAAATATCATGTTGAATCAAGTCATGCTTTTACCCATTACATTGATATATTATAAGCTTTTAATTATCAAAGAACCTGGAGCAGACATTTTGTACTGAATGGATGGATTAATTGGATTTACATGTCATTTTGTTGCTCGACTTGGATGGCTAGTTGAATTAATCTATAATCTTATACTATAAATATTGCTTTATCTTTAATAGAATGTGTCCACAATAAATAAAAATTAATCTTTTAAAACCAGATTCTTTTTTGTCAAGCATAATACGTTTTGAATATTAATTTAGCGTTAAGCATGCTAATATTCATACACCCGTCATGACGTTAGAATTTTGTTGACCAATCAGCTAGATTGCAGGGAAATGTACGCAGATGAGTGACTAGTTGGCATGTCTATTGCTAGAGCACAGCCAACAATTAACACAACAAATAAATGCCATTCATTAAATACAATAGAAGTGTGTTCATTGGTAAAAACAATTCCAAAAATAATAGTCTAGATAAACTTTTTAAGAAATATGAATAGTAGGCCTAACTGAACAGTTAATAAAATAGTGTATAAAATATACTCAATCGGAGTACATGGCTGATTTGAAATAGTTATTGAGATATCAAAACTGATTCGTTTTTATATCAGAAGAAAGTGACATGACATTGTGATCTAGATACACCCTGTTATCATAATTCCTTACTGATATTACCACACAACATTATGAAACATTCTTTCAATTATATAAATTATGCAAACCTCTGTCCATCATCTATTTACTATACTTGAACTAACTGAACATGGGCACAGCATGTTATTATATAAAATAAAATAAAAACAAGTACGAACAATCTAAACCATTAGATAAAAAACAGTGTAGGCAAAATAGTGTAATCAGCATATGGACTGTTCACCGTGTACAAAATACATACATGTGTATGTATATATATTTGCAATATATACAATGTCATGTAACTAATATTTAAACAAACAGTTTATAATATACATGTACATATTACAAGTCACAGAAACAAATATTTTATGCAGAATTATATTTTTAAATCTCTAATAATATCCATATAATATTTTTTAAATCTCTAATAATATCTTAATTACAGTAGCTTATAAATATATGTACTATCAATTTTATCTTAGAGAAAAAAACAAAGAAATAATGAAGAAAAATGGAACTACATTGACATATTCTGATTAACCTAGAATTTATTTAACACACATAGTAAGTGATGCTATTTGGATTTCCTTAAAATATAATACATAAAAATAAAACACTTATAATATACATTAACAATAAAAGCACTATATAGGTTTAAATATACTGTACAATGGTACTGTATATAATTATGAAGACAACATGTGTTAATCTTTATAATAATGATCTCATATAGCTGCTGTTTATTCTTGTAGTTAAATCTGAATAAAAAGCTCCGGCATCATTTGAATGTAGTAACTATCCATAAAAACATTAAATATTATCTTCCTTTATAAATTATCGTCATTTGGTTAATTGCCATTCTCGTTCTTATATAAATATTGAGTATATTTGTAGCATAGTTTATATAAGATCTTGACTATTTCCTTGATTATTAGTTCATATTATATGCTATAATATAATCAACAGAGTGCCTTGTTAGTTAAAAGAAGTTAACTATAATCAATTAAAAAAAAACAAATTGTGTTTTGACTGCAAGGCATTAAAAATAGAAAGGATTGGATGGAATACTATTTTGGAAACTTTTTGATATGGCAGTTATAGTATCAGATCACTATGCTAAAAATGCAATTGTAAGAAAACCTACATGTATATATCTATATAGCAATTATTTATAAATTGTTTGCTGATAACAATTTGATTCAATGTAATAATGTATAGTCATATAAGTAAAACCAGCTGACCATGCACAGAATATGGGCTCTGTAGAAGGTGGTTGTATTCTTTTTACATTGTAATAATAACTACCAGTATACATGACACATTCAATATTCCACACCTCCGATTACAATTTCTACAGTTCATACTTATAGCCAAAACTGCTGAGATTATTATCGGCTATGGTATGTCTTATTTCTTTTTAGGGAGACTATTTTGATTAATTGTTCGGTTAATGGACTTTTTAAAATGGAATTAAATATGGTGTATATATACACCTGGACTCTATGCAGAGGTTTTTTCCTTTACACTAAACTGGATGTTTGACTGGACGCTTCACTGCTTTGGGCTTCTTCCGATTCTAATTTTGCTTTTTTCATTGCTTCTTTTTTTGCTATTTCTTTCTTTATTTCTTCAGCCATTATGGATTTTGTTTTAGTTAGAATAGTATCAGCACCATTACTTAACATTTTCTCTGCTAATCGTGTACCAAGTTGTTCAGCTGATAAAAACATCTCATGTGACATACCGTCAGATTGAATTATTCCTGCATACTGATGTCGTGTTGTCTTCCTTGCCTTCTAAAAAAATTGAACAAAGAAGACTCAGTCATATACATCCCACATGTTTAACAGGTTTTTGAGGGTATGGGTATAGACAATCTTTTGTGTTATTTATTGGTAATGAACAAGAACATACCAATAGTATATAGCAAAAAGTATTAGGCTGCCAACTGGTAAAAGAGGCATTCCAAAACCTAAGTGTCCAACAACAAACCTATGTATATTTTCTTTGATTGGCATTTAGTAATTGAACATATTAACACAAGGTTCAATTTTATGGATACACAATTACTGAGTTTGATACTATGCTAGATTTCAACGAGGATACTCTCGTCTTTATCAACCAATGATAAGGCTTAGTATCAAAGTCAGTAATTGTACCTTGTGTTAGGTTAATGTGTGTACAAAGTTTCATAAAGATATCCTAAGCTGTTTAACAAGTTGACTGCCGCCTACAAGTATACTCGTAGTCATGGTTACCACGCCTGTGCCGCTACAATTATACTCGTAGTAAACATTATTGACTTGGTATAGTAATATAAATCCTCGGCAATGGTGATGAACTGTATTATATGATGCGGCACTGAAAAAGAACATCAGGTTAAAATGGCCATTGGCCAAGGCCGTACTATAAGTCGTATGCTGGCATATGAGTTAATACCGGAAATGGTCGGCATATGTCGCGCGCACTTCAAACTAAGGTCAGCAGCGAAAGTGTTTAAAGATATACTTCTGAATAAAAGTAAAATAAAAGTAATCATAAACAATGTTGCCAGTATAGTATTTTCATACTAGATCTAGTATTTTTTGACCTTATCTAGGATTCTAGGAGTTTTTTCTTAAATCTAGTACTCTCTGAAAAAGAAATACAAATAGGCCTATCACATCCTTTTGCCCCCCCCCCCCCAAAAAAAAAAATTAATAAAAAAATAAAGAGGACAAAGCTTGTCAAACAAGTGGCCACATTATGTGCCAAAATGTGGTTAGCCTAGGCCTACTGTGTGGCATCTTTCGAGGCAACCCATTTCCAAATATGGCAAATGCATACCTAACTTCCACTTCCTGTCAGCTTCTTGTTTGTTTGTGTCACAAAGTAACCACTGTTATCAGATGTGACACATGTCACAGCAAGTAACAAGTATATCAAACCACTATATTATCCTGTGTGGGTGGTGATACTGTTGAGTATGCAGCAGAGACAACGAAGGAAAGAAAATCAGTATTAGACCATTTATTTGCGTTTATTATTTTTCTTTTATATCTACATGTATGTACAATAGTTTTTAAAAATCTAGTATTTTTCTGCCAAATCTAGGAACAATTTGGCTGGAAATCTGATACTTTTTCGAATTTCTCACTGGCAACACTGATCATAAACACACAATTTAACTTTTGAATAAAGCTTACTTTTTGTTTAGGTTCAGAGTCATCTGATAATGGCAGTTTTTCTGTGAGTGAATCCAGTACCGATTCTTCACCATCTATACTGTAGACACCACCTCTTATCATTAACTACAAATACACATATACAATACATTATATAATCATACACTACCTCTTATTATTACCGTAACTATAAATACACATATACAATACATTATATTATCATACACTACCTCTTATTATTACCGTAACTATAAATACACATATACAATACATTATATTATCATACACTACCTCTTATTATTAACTATAAATACACATAGACAATACATTATATTATCATACAGTACCTCTTATTATTAACTATAAATACACATAGACAATTACATTATATTATAATACAGACCTACATCCTCTTATTTATAAATTAAAATACACAGAGAAATTAACTACCAATACACATTGTCATTCGTATACTAACAATACACATTCCACATTTTAATTATATAATTGAGTATTAAAACATACTTCTCCATTGTTTAATTCTGTTTGAACACAAACTGGAACACTACAACCACCTTCCTATAACAATACAATATAATATAAAGTGAATAATAATCTGTATATATACTTGACTAAATGTGGTCTATTTTGAGATACATGTAAATATCGTTAATGTTTTTCCATTACAATGTATGCAATTCATCATATGGAATTTTAAAAGGCCACAGAATTAATATAACTCAGTTATCAGCTTATTCCTCCTAAATGCAGGTTTATTTGTTACCGACATTACCATTAGAAAATAAAAGTAGAGTGGATGGTTGCTTTCCTACTTTAACAAGTTTAGCTTAGATTGGGGGTAATACTAATTTGACTAATGGCCCAGCCTTCATGGAATCCAAAGATCATCTTTTCCGTTTTTTTATTCCTAGACTATATCTAGTGATTAAGAAAGGAATAAATTTACATACCAATTTCTTTAAATAAGCTCGTTCAGCAATACATCTTAATGCCGTATCATCATCATGTAAAGGAGACAATAATCTTAGTGTTTCTTCATCATCAGCTCGACATTCTATAGCTAATGCTCCTTGACCAACACAATACATACATACGTCTGGTGTTAAAACCTTAATATAAAAACGATTCTATTATCTCCATATTACAGTACTTCTATTATCTATCACATTTTATTATTGATCTCAATATCACATTTTGTTATTCCTTTAACTATTTATCAAATTTATATCACATTTTATTAGTTATCTCAATAGTATATCACATTTTATTATTGATCACAATATTATTGTATTACACTTTTATTATTTATCACAATATTATTGCATCACATTTTGTTATTTATCACAATATTTATTACATCTGATCTTGTTATTCATTTCAATATTATACATTTTCTATTTACTTTATTTCAATATTTTAAAATGAATAATATGTCCACTTATCGAGCATATTGGGGAAGAGAGAGAAATGGAGTTAAACGTCCATTTGGGAGGAAACCAGAGAAAACACTTGACGTTGGACAGGCAACCCTACTTCTTGTCACGTACAAGTGAGGAATCAATACCACCCCACTTGACTAATAACAGACCTTGTGAATTTAACATGCACAAGTTAAACCACATGACACCTATGCTCCGATCCATGGTGCATAGGACACTAGTTTCTAATAATATAAATCAAACTGATTTTAAATCAGATTCAAATTGATTGAGTGTGAGACTTCTTTTTATTTTACTCTTTATGCAATGATTTTTTTCCGAGGTCAAACAGGTACTTTTGGGCATCTCCACCAAGATACTGACATTGTTATCTCATGTATCACAGTTTATGACCGAATTGCTCTTGAGAATTCAGGTGTTAAAACTAGAAACATTGTGAATTTTCAAACTACGCACTAAAGAAGTTAGAACAACAGATTATAACAAAAAATGTTAGATATGCGAACATCCGAAATAAATCAGGCATACTTGATCTGGTGGATGCAGACTTCTAAGTTCCTTACCTCTTTTATTACATCATTCCAGCCCATTCTTTCTAACCCAGATTTGGCCAATATAATAGCGTCATAATTACTTTCATTTAATTTACTCAATCGAGTATTGAGATTACCACGCTGGTAGTTGTTAAGGAAACAATCATATTGTATTCAATTTATTTGCATAATAAAAATCTTTTTTAAAAAGATAGGTTGCCACAGCAGTTCATAAATTTTGTTGCTTTCTTAAGGAAATTAAGATTAAGATAAATAGAAAGCAAAATCTATCTTTTGAAAAATATCATTGGTGAGTTGACAGTAATTCTGTGACATTGTATAACATTTCAATGTGGACATATAAAAAAAATATGGTATTATAATTTTCAACCACAGGTTAGGTCTGTTTGTTTTGACCTAATGTGCTATAACCTACACGTACTAACATGTACTGTATACATGATAAGAATCTGACATATTTATATATACATGCTGTCATTCATATTACTTGTTTATATGAATACTATATATCACTAAATTTATAACCCTCAACAGTTAAAATGATGTAATAAAGGATACAATATCTTGTATAACTAATTTAGGGTATTTTCTCTTTATCTGTGCAGATCTTCTTAATGAACTGGTTCCAATAATACTGATAATAATAAAACATACATTTCAAAAAGATTGTCAATTAGATGAACTCAACAAATAAATTGGCATCAGATGAAAACAAAATATTAAGCATACACTTCATTGTCAATGACTAATGTCACAACAGAACATTATACCAAATAATTTGGCTAATGATTTATATTTATGTTCTTCTTGTAATTACATGTATGTATATTACTTTAGATCTATGAAGGGCGTTATCAAAATATTGAGCCATAGCTATCTTTTGTTTTACTTGAGAAATATCGAAAAGTGAGGCCATTTTCAGACATGCATAGTTGCAAAAAACTGGAGAATTGATGTTACAATAGAATAAATTTATCTAACAAATAAACATTCCTTTGTAGGATTAGACATAAAACAGAAAATCTTTATGACACAAACTGTGAGATTATAGCCTTGGCTAAACTAGGAATATTTTCTATTATACCTCCCATCTGGTAAATCAGCTAATGTTTTATCTCGATTGCCAAAACTCATTACAACTGCATCACAAGGATCATCACGTCTGAAAACCATCAATATGAAACAGATATAATTATGTAATAATGCATGATTCAGACATTGATTATGGATTATCAAATATATATCTTAACAAGTATAAAGTGAAATGAAATGGGGTTTAACGTCCTACACTTCTGCACAAGTATAAAGAGGCCTCAGAACTTTAATAGTTGGTGTGATTTATGGCTCCATAACAATGTGAGATAGAGAAATGGGGGTTAACATCCCCTCAACAAATTAGGTCATTTCGGGACTAAACTATGGATTTAAATTTATTTCAATAAATCGCTTATGAGTAGGGGTCTTTAGCACTGGGAGGAAACCGGAGGACCCAAAGAAAATTCACAAGGTCGAGGTTGGCAGGCAACCCTACTCCTTGTCACGTACAACCGGGGATTAGAAACCATGCCAGTTGACTTAATGACAGCCTTTTTGATACAGTACGCACATGCTAACCATTTGGCCTTTAACCCCCCCCCCCTTAACAATGTATCTTGTATCTCAATTAAAGAAATATAGAACAGAAGCTCATATCACCCCAGTTATATACAGTAAATTAAGAGTAAAACAGTTGGGTAAAAAATGCATTTGCACTAAACACTCTTGCCATTCCTCTTCTGCATCTGCTATTTTAAAATGAAGAGTAGCTTTTTTTCAGCTAAAACACACAGTCAAACCATAGACTTTTGTAACTTCATGCAAATAAGGGTATGAGACCACATTTATTATTGTTTCTTTCGGACCAATGATTTGTTTTCTTTAAATATAGTTCATAATTACGTGGTTGAAAATACAATATATCTAAAGAAATAAAATGGCCCAGATTTTTAAGCCCAAATGAAAGCGAACTATTTTTTCAGTGGAATGAACACAGCTGCAAATAGTCTGTGCTGACTGCACAATCTGTGTCTGTAGTGACCTCATATCAGTCAGTTTAGGAAATTATTTTTATCTACATTACAATTGTGATTGCCAAACTGGTTGACATTAACTACTACAAAACTTTTCTTTCCAGTCTCCAAATTGTATGCATCCCACACTCAAGATTGCCATACTGGAAAAATATTATTAGTAAAATGAAAACAGAATTTTGTTTTTCAGTATAATAATATACAAGTTCAGTTAAGGACATTTTATTCTAAAAAAAAAAATACCTGTAAACACAGCCTATAGTCAAACCTTCTGGTAAAGTAGTTGGTAAATCTTTTAAAGAATGGACAACAAAGTCTACTTTATTTTCTTTTAAAGCATTTTCAAGTTCTCTGGTAAATAGAGACTTCTCTCCAATCTGCAAATAGAATTTTACCTTGACAAACAAGACAAAAACGAGCAATCGATAAACCATATCTTATCAAAAGTGGGTCTGTAAAATCTATAAATCTGGTAAATATTTACAGGTTAACATATGAGATAAAGCATACTGTAAACCTGCATTGTTATATTATAACTGACATAGATTTAAAATACAATGAACACACCCCAAATGTAGACTGAGATCTATTTGGTTTTACAACATTTCTGAACAGTTGAAAGTCCTGACAAAAACCTTCTTTGGTAAATAAGTCTGCTTTGTATTTGTCCGTCAGTTCATGGAGCCACAGTGACTCAACAAGTAAGGCACTGGCTCACTAACCTGGATCTATCAGGTTCGACCCCTGTGTTGGTTGAGAAAGTTTCTGGGAAAGCTGCTGTCTGGACAAAATTTCACATTCACACTCAGTGTTATATATGATCTTTTCAATCCCACAGCTAGTACATAAAAGCAGGATTTTAAACATCTTTTATGTCATCTCCATCAGTATATCCCCAAAAATGTTCAAACGAAACAAGATTTTACATTTCGAGCAAGCAATAAACATGATTATGATCTTCAATCAGTGGTAGCGCAAGCCCTGTATGCTTAAAAATAACGACATCTTGAGTGTTAAATAATTAAATAAAAATTCTGAGCTATATTGATTAATTATACAAAGACCAGGCGTTGGAGTAGGGGGGGGGGGGGGTGCAAGCCCCCATTTTCGATTTGGTGAACCAACCTTTTTTTTGGCAATGTATTCCCGTGTTTCAGGCACAAACATCAGAATGGGGAACATCAAGTTATTTTTCGCTTAACATATTGTAACTTTATATTGTTGTATAATTGTGTAACTGTAATTAATAGTACTTAAAATAAATAACCATCACAGCTTTGTGGAAAATTCGTTTTAGTTAATGATTGATTTATTTTGAATATTTGGGTGACCTCTGAATTAGATTGGCCCCCTATAGCAAAGACATCAGGTTCAGTTGTATATTAACATCTGTTAGCCAGTATTTATGTAAAATCAATAATAATATACATGTTTGTAGAACACATGACATCAGATACAATGTGTTTCTCATTGTACAACTGAAGGATATAAATATTTCTCAGACCATTAAAATTCTAGGCATGAGTATATTTGATTTTGCACGCTCCTAAATTTATTTATCTGTTGTTAATAGTATTAAAGGCCCAACATGTTTAAGACATTACACAATTAAAATGCTTTAATTAAAAAAAGGTTTTGGTCAAAATATTTTTCAAATCCATCAATTCCCACTTACGTTATGGGCTTTAAAACATTACACTTGCTTCTATTGATTACATATATTTGACTTTGACACTATGTAAATGATCTGACCTGTAATTCCCAGGTTCAAACTATGTGATTTGATGATATATTAGGACTAAAAGTTACCAATCTATCAAATTTGCTTCAATTTCCATTCAAAACTTTGTTTTCGATGGGGATACATATAGCCATAAGTAAGCTGTTGTTAGACGCAATGTCTGTCAACTTAGCTTCATTGAGGGAGGGTTCATTTTACAGAATGTATCTATCATTATTTACTGTACATTTACCATCCTTTAATTGAGGCCTAAGTAAATTTTAATTATTTCTGTCAACTTCTTTTTCCGCCGTTTAATTGCAGGGTCTGTTGTACGTTGACACTGACTAACCATTTGATCAAGAAATAACAACCGCTCCCTCACTTAAGCTAGCGGATTTCATGACAATATTGCCCATGGGCATTTTTCGGCCAATCCAGAATTTTACTAGTAAGATTGGGTGTCTATACTTTCCATAAAAAACAAATTTGCCATACTTTTATTGGAAAAAAACACCTGATAAATACTTTGCTGGGAACCCATCTTAAAGCGAAATATTTGAATTTTTGTTATTGTTTTACAGAATCAAAGGTGGATATACATGTAGGAATTGTATGTTAAGGTCATACTGTTCCTGACATTTGTACAAACATTCAGATTTTTTCCTTCAATTCAGCCACAAATTAAGGAAGAGTTTGACATTTTATTCATGATCATAAATCAAACACCAAATAAAGTAAAATATATACAGGAATCAAATAGCAGACAGATTGTGGTGAAAATGGCTGTTTTGAATTTATTGTCAAACTGTATATATCTTAAGTCAATAGATCCCCCAAAAATGTGTCATTTATTAGCATGTGGTTAGAATTGAGTCTCTTTCTTAGGCACCAAATACAGGACGGGAAAAATCAACAAATTCAAAATTCATTTTAATGTAACATTAAAAGTAAAATTGTCAAATTGTGTAGTGTTTATAATCAAGACAGGTTTATTTCTTTATAATTAAACTTTACCAGGGACAAATAATCACGAATTTTTATTGAAAGTACCTTTACCTTTGATAATGCAGAATCCAAAATATTATCACCTGTAGTGGACATAGCAACTGAAAAAAACAAAGAAAGGTTGCCAGACAACGAAACATACGCCCACAGCAGCTAAATCGTCCGGGCAGTCAACAAGAGTTGTCGCATATTTTACTTTTTTCGGTAATGAAACATTTATAATACACTAAAATCTGTTTAAAAGTAACAACCCATTATGTAATTATGTAATTATCAGAAAATCATTCGAATTTGTTTGGCTGTGATAAAGTTCTCCTCCATGCTGTTCAATTGGATATCAACTTTAGCCTCTAAAACGTCCTCAAAATTTTGAAAGTGATCAAGGGCCATAACTGTCAGTAATTATCGGAAATCGCTGAAAATCAATAGGCTTCTTCATCTCATGACCTTAAATACTGTGTATAAATTTAAAGTCAATCTGATATTCTTGTGGATGCCTCTAGAGCATCCACAAGAATGTTTGAAGTGATCAAGGGCCATAACTCTGACAGAAATTATAGTAAATTGCTAAAAATCAATAGGCTTCTTCAAGACCTTTAACACTGTGTATAAATTTAAATCAATCGGTTATTAACTTAAGCCTCTAGAGTGTCCACAAGATTTTTTAAAGTGATCAAGGGCCATAACTCTGACAGTAATTATCTGAAATTGCTGAAAATCAACAGGCTTCTTCATTTTATGACCTTAAACACTGTGTATACATTTTAAGTCAATTGGTTATTAACTTTAGCCTCTAGAGCGTTCCCAAGATTTAACAAAGTGATCAATGGGCATAACTCTAGCAGTAATTATCGGTAATTGCTTAAAATCAATGGGCTTCTTTTTCTCATGACCTTAAACACTGTGTATAAATGTAATGTCAATCGGATATGAACTTTAGCCTCTAGAGTGTTCACAAGAAATTGTGGACGGACGGGCGGGGGCGATGACAATATACGTATACATTTCCATGTGGGCGTATAAAAACAAAGTGAATGTAGGCCCATGCATTAAATTGAGGGAACAAGTCATTAGTTTTATAATAAAGAAGGCCACTAAGAAAACTGTTTAAATTAAATGTTGTGTTAATTAAAAGACAATGTTTGTTCCAGTCTTATGGGACTATCTGAAGTACTGTTACTGATTTTAATCAGAAACCTCGATATTTTTTAGTAAATAAAACTGGTTAATTTATGTGAAAGACTTTTTTTTTCTATTACTGTGCAACCATCTGAAGTTTCAATTTTGTCTAAGATTTACAAACATTTTCAATAGGCCATAAATCCCCATATTTCATGTTATGTACCGGTAAGTGCCAGCTACTTGCTGCGATTGTAGTG
The DNA here is from genome assembly GCA_917208275.1 of Patella pellucida. Lineage (NCBI taxonomy): Eukaryota > Metazoa > Mollusca > Gastropoda > Patellidae > Patella > Patella pellucida. The sequence continues at coordinate 31,726,420 of OU795043.1, forward strand.
TTAAGCAATCTTAAAAGATATGAGTAACCATGTTAAGCTAATCTTGTGAACATTTCCGAACCATATTTTGAGGTAAATAGACTTTTTGACACTGTAACATTTGGCATTTGAAACAAGCCACTTGGGAAATCAGGGGATTTTTGCCTTTTAGAAATATATAAAGCTCTAGCCGTTACTATTTTATGCATTGTATAATAGACCAGGCCCTGAGTTCACAAAGCATTCTCAGATTTAAGCCAAGAATTGACTCAACTTTAAATCACCGTTTATTAGAAAAATCTTTGATCCTGAAACACAAGTCTTTGCACATAAGTTTCTTATAGGTGTTTTTGATACAGTATATATGTTGCATTAAAATTCATTATTTTTCTATTTTTTAAACAAAAATTTTGAAACTAAATTTATTGTCAGGCTGCTAATAACAAAAAGTCAAATATATACTAATGTACAGTAGTTGCACACAAATTACACGATGTGGGCATAAATTTCATATCAACAACTTAAACCTCCAGGCAGGGGAGTATTCTGAATCGTTCTACTCTTTTTTATTGTTATTATTACCGGCATTAATATTATCCTATTTATCACTTACAATGCCTGTGGCCTGTCATACTTTCTGTTGATATATTATTCAGTTTAAATTTTACATTTGAAACCTGTATAACAGTAGTTTTTCATCAGTAATATTGCTAATTATATTGTGGGACAGCTGTATTGATTTTTTTTCAGGGGCATGAACATACATACTGATCAAACAAAAGTGTTGGATTCAAAGTGCAGAAGGAATTGAAATTAACATGATATCAATATAATATTTGAGACTAACATAATATGGCAATACTCATTTTAATAATCATGTGTGAACAGGAAAATTTTGTCAGGGCAGCAGTGTTCACGCTGTTTCTGCTTACTCTTCATAAAATTCCATCTTCCAAGTGTGTATTTACGAGCATGCCATGGATGGCCTTTGTTTTTTTGTCCAATCTATACCTTGTCAACCCCTGACAAGTTGGAACCAGTTTTATGTATTCCTGAAGATTCTGCTCGATCCTCGCTGAGATTTGAATGCATGACAGTCTAGTCATGATGCGAATGTCATAGCTATAGATCTGACACCACAGCGATATTAAAAGATATAAGTAATTTCACCCTCTCAAAAACTTCCCTTCAGGACTTGGGACTACCTAAATATTGAAAAAAATATATCTTAAAACTTTTTACTTGTATGTATAGTTTTCTCTAATCTTGGATGACATTCTTTTAATTTTGTAATGATGGTATTAGTCTGTATCAAGGCCAACTGAAATAAAGAAAAAAAACATTCATACTTTAAAATAGTTATCAAATCAGAAATTAAAATGATTATTTGGGATTTTCCACTTTTAGTTTAAGCTGTCTACCCCAAACCTGCATCCCCAATCCCATAACCAAGGAAAGCTTTCCACATATCTCCGGAGGTTTTAGTCAGTCTAAGGAACAGCATACAAGTCACAATTCTATGTAATACCATTACTGCTTATAACTTGAGCGACTTTTTGACCAGGCTTCTCAAGTCATTATCAATGAACACTGAACAGCAGTTTCAGACTGTTTTGTTCTGTCCAGGAATGACCCTGTAGTAATATATATATATAACTTTTCTCAATTATTCTTCAAGGAACTGGAGTAGTCAATATTTACATGTACCCAGTGCTAAAAGGTTAAATATTTCAATAATTAACCTGAGAACATTATATTTGCGTAGATTAAGCCATAACAAAAATTGACTTATGTTGTTAAAAAAATATCAATAATAATCAATGGCTTTTATAAGGGCAATCCAAATACACAAATACATGTCACATCAAAACTTGACACTCCCAATGAGGAAAGGGACATGAAATTATTTTAATCTGTAATCTCAGTCTGAGGACATGATCTTCAACTTGAAATACAATTATATTATATACAGAAAAGTGTTTATACTATGACAAGATGTTAAATTTTGCCTCAGTTAAATTGGTTAGTCACTGAATTAACATAAACACACCCTATATAATTATATATTACAACAAAATATTTTCAGAATATCCCATAATATATCATTATAAACAATATGTATAAAGTTACATGTAACTCATCACACACTGTGTATCACTAAACTAAACCGTAAATATAAATGCCTTTAGATCACAATAAATTGACAGTACGGTTTTATAAGATTAAATTTACATCACTGAATCCATAGAAATTAAACATACATTATGCAAGAGCTAAATCTGCCTATTGCAGGTCTTTCTTTAGGCTTGAAATATTATATAAAAAATTTATAAGACATAAATTAATATCTCAATGTCAACGCTAGCCTGCGATATTTGTTGGATTATGATCTGATTTGCTGAATTACAATCCTTCACGATTTAATGTTTAAATGGATAATCGAGACTATGATTTATGTCTTACCGACTTTAGTAATGATGATCGATGCTAAGCCGAACTTTCGACCGCTTATTTCTCGGTTCATAGTGGATTTTCAGCAAATTGCCTTTACATTATCTAGTTTTTAACTGCAAACTCGTTATCTAATCTCCCAATATGTATTTTTAATGTAATCCTAACAATATTAACATAACATTTTTCATTTTAGGAAATGCCAATATATTTGAAAGTTTGTTTTGACAAAATATGATGATAAAAGCATAAGTCAATTCATTAATGACAAGATGGACCTATTTTATTGGCAATAAAATAAGGAAATAAACTTAAAGGAGCTAAAACGCTAAAATATGGGACATAAGAATTGACACAAATGGGCCACAACGCATATAATAATGTAATATGAATGAAACTGATTTACACTCAATCATTTCTGTCTTTACTCTCATTTGAAACCAGTAATGTTGGCGAAATACGCCCAATGTCTCAATTTAAAGTAAATCTCATGCGTCTGGTTATTCCAATCTACATGTTATATGTGACCCCCCACTACAAAACCAGTCACATGTCACAATTTTTCAAAAAACTATGCTTAAAGGGAACTAGAACTGTTTTCTGTTGATATTTAATATATGCAAATCACAAAAAAATTGGTTGAGTTATGGCCATCTGAAGTTTTAGTAGCTGCTGTGCATCCAAATACAAAATAATGAGAAATTTGCATTTTAAAACCGCCAAAAATAAATCCTGTAGTAACACATATAAGTTATAACTATTGCATAAATCAAAATGAAAGTTTGTGAATATAATAATGTGTGGTGTACCAACATCTGTAACCTATAATATCCTTATTTTACTCTGAAATTTACCTTAAATCCATATTTCTTCGAATTGGCTGCGTTATGGCCATGGCTACAAGGTTTCACATTTTGAATATGATTTTTGCCACAAAAGATCATTTTGCACATATTAATTTGTTTTGTTTTTTATGTGATAAAATATTTTTTGGGTCAGACAGATTAGCTTAGATTTGTGTTTGATAACTGTTCTAAGAACGATAAAATTATACTGATTTTGTTTGGCTGGTTACCATGGGGACATTTTTCTAAAAAAGTAATTTTAATCATTTTGCACATCTTAATTTGTTTGTTTTTTATGCGGTAATATTTCTTGGGTCAGACAGATTAGCCTAGATCTGTGTTTGATATCTAAGAACTATAAAACACTGATTTTGGCTGGTTACCATGGCAAAATTTTTCTTAAAAAGTAATTTTAATCATTTTGCACATCTTAATTTGTTTTGTTTTTTATGTGATATTTCTTTGGTCAGACAGATTAGCTTAGATTTGTGTTTGATATCTAAGAACTATAAAATACTGATTTTGGCTGGTTACCATATCAACATTTCTTTCTAAAAAAGTAATTTTACAGCAGATTATATTACCTGTATAAAACATAATACTATTTATGTCTCAAGAATGGTAATTTTTAAAATTTTATCTTAAATATTGGATATCAGAAGTCCATCTTTTCCCGACAAGATCATAACATCTATGTTGATTGACAAATAATTCATGTTTTCATTGTCAAAGATTTTGGATGATATTGAGTTAGAGAATTAGCTACTTTCAACTACGTCATAATTGTTTATGTTGAATAAATTTATGTAAGATTGATATCTATAGTCTACTTACATCCTGATATATGACGTTTTTTCTAAAAAAAATATATTAAATAAGAATGACAAGGATGTGAATCTCATGCCCACTTCAATTATACTTCTATAAATAGTATATGTTTTATACAGGTAATATAATCTGCTGTAAATAACAGGAAATACTTTACATCAATCAAAAAAAATATTATGTTCACATAACTATATGCAAGTACATCTAATAAAACTAATGTAGCTGGTGATAGCGTCCATCGTCCAGGTGCAGATGGTCTAGATGTAAAATACTTCATGTTGTTTTATTAATATTTTTACACTTAATAAAGGACTGTAAGCCTATCTGATGTACAGTGGGGGATCTACTGTCCAATTTTGCTTAATAAAGGATTGTAAGCCTATCTGATTTGCAGTGGGTCATCTACTTCCAAGTTTTGCTGAAATACTATTTGTTGATTTTGTATAACAATACTGACAGTTTGCCTAGGGTTACATCGTTTGTTAAGGCTTAACCCCCCGCTTCCAAGCCTTCCACCAAGGGTGATATCGCAGTTACTACATGTATTTGCAAGTTATTTTATAGTCTTCATAATATAGAAAGTTTCATGTGATACATGCAGAATGTAAATTAGTAATTTTTATGGCAAATTCAGTAAGACTTGATTATTCTACCTGTTCAGCCAGAAGCAAAAAACAGTAAAATTCATAAAATAAATATGACCATTCGTTAGTACTTATTAGTAGTGGCCAGTGGGCTAATTGACACTAAATCAACCTGATAGGATCTAGAATTAATTCCAATGCATACAAAGCAATCAAAGTTGAGCTACTGAACAAATATTGAATGAACAATTTTATTTAATGTTTACAACTGGTTCATGTAAATAACAAATGGAAACTGTATATAAGAGAGATAGAGAGAGAGAGAGAGAGAGAGAGGGAGAGAGAGAGGAGAAGAGAGAGATGGGGTTAAATGTCCACTCCTCACAAAAAGGCCATTTCAGGACTAACACATGGTTCAATTTTATTTCAATAATTTCGCTTCGCAGTGGGAGGAGAAAACAGGAGGACCTGGAGAAAACCCACAAGGATGGACAAGCAACCCTACTTCACAACCTTGGAATCAACACCATGCTAGTTGATTCAATGACAGACCTTATGACACAGCATGCATGTGCTAACCATTCGGCCATCCAATTCATTCCCCCTGAAAACTGTGCATAAACTGTGACATTTAAATTCAAATTCTGAAGAACAGACATAATAATACAATAAAGGACTTGCCACTTCGCCCATCTGAGAGGTATTTTGGTTGTATAATAGTCCAGAGGGAAATAAGAGAAATTTTCACCATTTAGACAGAACTTGTTTTGAGTATATGACGTAAAAATAACGGTAAATTTACGCTTGGGCCGCCATTTATGATTGAATCAATCGGTGAAATCCAATTCCAATCCAAGCTGTAAGCCACCCATACGTGGGTCTACAGGGTTGATTTTGGGCTTGATGTCTAAATAAAGATCTAATTTATCATATCTACAGCATCTGAAACCTAAATAAAGACTTGCAGTAATCTGATTTAGCTCTTAACTAATGTATCTTTAAGTGTTTAACATATCAATCATTTGAGAGAGACACAAAAAAATTAAATGTGGTTTAACGTCACACTGTTTTGTTGAAAGGTAATTGAACACTGAACAGCCATTACTGCTGATGCACATCTGAATCCAGTATGACTTGTGTTCACTCAATTTCATACTTTCATAACAGCATATTTTAAAATTTAAAATATTTATATTTCCAGTTTTCCAATTTTATTCAAATTTTAAAATATACCATGATCATAAATCTTTTTTGAGATATACACTTTCTTGAAATTCTAAATACATGTATAACATTAGATCACCATGATAACACATGAGAATGATGTTTTCCCTATCACGCAGTCCACAGATCAGTCCTCTCAAACGCAAATGGGTATAATGTCAATGGGCATATTGAAAATCACGATTTTTGGTGCGTTCATAATGTGTAAAATGTAGCTTCAGTTGTCACTTAGGATATGAGGTTTCTTTGTGAATATTTCAAATCGATTTTGTGACAGAATGTCTCTTGTCTAGATTATAGTGAACTAGTTGTACAAAGTAATAAAGTGTAACAAGGATAAGAATACTTCAGATTCCTAGAAATAAAATTAAAATAAATAAAATGTTTCTCAATAGTAACCAGGCCTGTCTTTTCCCACTCTTGATGGTCATGAAATACTGTTTATAAAATGAACACAATATAGCTGAGTGCGAAATAGTATTCAAATACCCATTCAATAGTTAAAGATGGGTTCCCAGCAAAGTATTTATCGGCTTGTTATTTCCAATAAAAGTATGGAAAATTTAGTATGAAAAGTATAGACACCATATCTTACTAAAAAAATACTAGATTACGCGAAAATTGCCCACTGACAAATTAAAAGGTGTAAAAAGAAGTTGACAGAAATAATTAAGAATTTATTTAGGCCTAAATAATATGGTAAATGTAAAGTAAGTAATGATAGATACATTTTGAAATATGAACCCTCCCACAATGAAGTTAAGTTGGCAAACATTGCGTTTAACAACAGCTTACTTACAGCTATAGATATCCCCGGCGAAAAAAGAGTTTCAAAGGGAATTGAAGCAAATTTTTGATAGATTGGTTACTTTAAATATGTGTTTAGTCCAAATATATCGTCAAATCACAAAGTTTGTACCCGGGAATGCATCTTTAAATTTTGTGGACATGCTCATTTCACTATATTAACAGTTTTTGTCCTCTACTGAGTAACATACATGTACAGGGTACATCATTTACATGTATACATGTAGGTTAAATTTATTATGTAGAGTACAATGTACTTTTGTAATCATTGGTTTGTATGATTTGATGGGATACTATTAAAGCTGCCATCTTAGATTTTGAATACCATTTTGAATAAATTAAAATAGTAATTTATAATCTTGTAAAACTCCTCTGCAAATAAAGTACTGGTTATTTCATCCTTCCCCAATACGGCCAATTTCAGATAGTATCCCCTGCCAAATTATTTTAAAGGTCCCTCAGCAAATTTTTGTTAGCACATTTTTCTGATGTATATTAAACCTTCAAAACAAGTTCTACTGAAATTGGCCACAGATTCCTAGATTTTTTGTCTTGCTATATGATACAACTGTGGTAATTTGTAATCACTCTTTTATTTGTTGTTGATTGGTTATAAATGGTTCTACCCATAACATTGAATTGTGTTACACAGAAAGAATTTACCAAACCTTGTACTTAAAACATGTATAATAATACTTATATATATCTGAGTTGTCTGATTAATTTGCATAATAAAATTTTACTGGTAATTTTTTTTTCTGTAAGTTTTAATGCAGTGAAAATGATTGATTATAGATTTGAGAAACTCTTTATTGTACCCTACATGTACGAATGTAGACTGTATTCAGTGAAGGGCTTGGTGACCTGTACATTCAAAGATATACATATTTTATTTTCAAATCCAATGTTTTTCTATGAAAGGTGTTGATTTCAAATACCACAATACATAACCTTGAATGTTCTATCAGAGCCACATTGTAAAAATATGTATGTGCACACATTGCAATAGCTTTCACATATATATTTTAAATTTGTCTTAAATGATCGTTCTTGAAGTAATAAAAAAATAAGTGCTAAAAACCCATAAGATAATTCTGATATTGTTTTTGCCATGATTGGATTCCATTAATTTCACATGGAAACTCAATTTGGTTATAACCCGGTAATAACATATTATTCATTTATTTGGCTACAATTTTTAGACACATTGCCGCTAGGTGAAACAAGTTTTAGACAGTTAAACATGGGCAACTGGCGTCAACTGACTGGAACTAATTGCTTTGAGTTGCATGAAGTCGTCCTTTTTCAGTTGCATTCAGCTGAAGCTACATGTAGTTGCTCTCAGTTGTTAGGTTAACATAAGCACACCTATATGTAAGAGCTATATCTGCCTATTGCAAATGTTATATAAATTATATTTATACATTAATTTACATGATCAGCCTATAAATATAATCAACTCTCTGGACAATTTTACACACAGAATCTAATTGGATTTAACCATCCACGAGATATAAAATCTAATGACAAAATGGACAATCGTGGAGAGAGAAATGGGGTTTAACGTCCACTCGACACAAACTAGGTCATTTTGTGACTAACGTCTGGTTTTCAATTTTTATTTCAATAATTCGCTTGCGTGTAGGGGTCTTTAGCAGTGGGAGGAAACTGGAGTGCCTGGAGGCAACCAACGAGGTTGAGGGTCTTGGTTGTAAAGTACCATTGCTACGTCAATAAGGAACAATCTACGCCATGTCTTCAAACAGTCATACTCATAACTTAGTTCAGAATAAAGTATATTGTATGAGATTTAAATATATATTTATTAATCATTTTTTATTAATCATTATCTATTTTTATACGCCCACATTGAAATGTGGTTGTATATTGCCGTCGCCTCCGTCCGTCCGTGTGGACGCTCTAGAGGCCAAAGTTACTATTCGATTGACTTTAAATTTATATACATTGTTTAAGGCCAAGAGACGAAGAAGCCTATTGATTTTCAGCGTTTCCGATAATTACTGACTGAGTTATGGCCCTTGATCACTTTCAAAATTTTGTGGACGCTCTAGAGGCTAAAGTTAATATCCGACTTTAAATTTATACAAATTGTTGAAGGTCATGAGACGAACAAGTATATTGAGTTTCAATGAATTTAGATAACTTGAACAGCATGGAGGAGAACTTTATCAAAGCCAAACAAATTCCAATAATTTTCTGATACGGTAATTACATAATGAGTTGTTACTTTTAATCAGATTTTAGTGTATTATAAATGTTTTATTACCGAAGAAAGTAAAATATGCGACAACTCTTGTTGACTGCCCGGACGATTTAGCTGCTGTGGGCTTATGTTTCGTTGCCTGGCAACCTATGTTTTAACTATTATGGCAAGAACGACCAGCTCTTTTATCTCAATCTTACATGCATCTTAAAGCTTATCTTTATTGTCCCTATTCTCATCCATCAACCATATGAAAATCAGTATTAACTCTTAACTGACCCAAGGTGACTTGTCGACAACTATAACGTTACCGTTTAGTACCCAAGGCGACTTTTGTCGACAAAACATGTTAGCCGAATGCAACGTTCCTAGCGTAATGAGAGTTATTTCCCTTATTAACAGACGTCTTTATCTCATTTGTTACTTCCTGTTTGACATTTTGACAGTTAATGGTGATATGTCTAGACCTCTACGGCAACGTACTAATGACGGATTACCATCCTTATTGAATGACATTGACAGTGATTCAGATTTTATCTGTGGTGTAGATTTTCATCGTTTTGCGTAAGGCCTAGAGTAGAACGTGATAATTAAAATACAAATAGGCTAGGCTAAGTTAATCAACAAATTTCAACTTAAATTAAAAGATTCGATGAGAACAGAAAAATAGAAATAACCATTATACACATGAAGTTTGCATGAAATATCTAATTAAATTTTTTGTATAAAATTTATATTTATGAAAATGGCCTTAAATTTAAATTATTTCATTCATTTACATAAAGGGTCTATCTTCAGTTGTTTTTTAATAATATGACTTGAAAATGATATATATATTTTAATACTATTGACCATTATGACGTGGGTTTTTATGACGTTATGACGTCAAACCTCTGGGTCGTTTAAGAGTTAATGCCTGAAACTACAGTATCAACCTGATAGACCCAATACACTGGTTTAATCAAATATAATGGTAATCACAGTATGTACATACACTGTACACAGGTGGGTGAAGTATGATGCAATGACTGTTTTAACTATACCATAGAAACAAAGTCCTCCTATTGTTCTAGTAAACTGATTAAACATCCTTGCATATCATGATAACAGATAAACATATAACTTTTCAATAAATATGGAAGTATGTGACTTCACAATATGCCAGTGTTCATCAGAACATTCCGACAGGGCCATGTAGCCCAACTTGATTTTGGAGCTGCTCCCCCAAGACTTAAGAGAGTCTATAGAGGAAATCAAAAGACAGGGCCACAAGACACCACTTCAGTTTCTTGATGCAGTAAGGATCAACTGTGTCATCATAAGTGAAACAGAATTACAAGTATACATTACGTGTGAATATATCGGGTCCATTTATATGTGACTTTGTCATTAAAAGCACAAATGTATTTATATTCTATATATCAATGAATGATTTGTTGGACTGTTTTATTATTTAGCAAAGATAACAGCATCAATATTCTGTGCACCAAACCATAAATACTGTTGTTTTTAAGGTGTTTAAGAAGGGTGTCTAAGTTTTGGGAGGCCATACCTGTTGGCCCTACAAGTACAATGTACTTGTATAATTAATTTTTACCAAAGAATTTGATAAAATCAGAAGCTCTGAGACAAAATGTCTGCTCATTTAGGTATGAATGAATGATTGAAATTATTATTATTATTGTTCATCTTGGTTTTATTTTATTTATACAGTGCTCGTCTTCCACTGCAGAGCAATGCTAAGAGGTGCTTTACAAAAACATAAATTGAAACAATATAAATTTCAAATGTACATAAAAGTCTATAATATGATTAAATTCAAGATACAGTATATACAATATTTTTAACTAAAACCCTGTGTATAAAAATGTGTTTTTAGTTATTGTTTGATTATTGTAATAGATTTTGCTGACCTTATGAAAAAAGAGACCTTATTTCCGAGTCTTGGTTCCTGGATAAAGAAGGGTTTAAGGAAAAGGGGTCATTAGATGATCTCAACCATCTAGTTGGCATATATACAGTGATTAAATCTTTTATTAAAGAGGGTGAAGTGTCATTAAAACATTTATAAACCAGTAAAAGTATTTTAAAATTAATGCGGTAGGCCTACTTAATGGGTAACCAGTGTAAAGAAGTTAAAATTGGAGTTATGTGATCATGTTTTTTCGAAAGAGTTATCAATCTGGCAGCACAATTTTAAACTTTATAAGTTTATCTAGGTGTTTTACAGGAAGACCAGCAAGGAGAGAATTAAAATCATCAAGCCTAGAAGTTATAAAAGCATGAACAAGTGATTTAGTTTCATCTTGTGAAATGTATTTTCTAATTTTACTTATATTGTAAATGTGGAAATAGCAGCTTTTACATACATTATAATATGACTAATCATGTTAATGTTTTTGTCAAAGATAACACCAATAGTTCTTGCAGAATTAACAGGTAAAAAAACAGACTGAGTGGGTGTCTTCCCATAACGCCGACTCACCAGAGTTTGGGAAGTCGACCGCGGCACTCTTTGATGGGTTAAGAACGGATTAAAGGCGTTAATGAGGTAGGGACCAGTCATTATTAATATAGTTAACTTAAATTCAACTCACTAACTATAGTTTTCTTAATCTATAGTTTACTTTATTTTGTTCAGATTATTAATATAGTTCACTTAAACTCAACCCACTCATTAATTAATGAAATGATATAGGCTACGACAGTTCAACAAGAAGCTGACAAATGATCGAAATTCAGTTCATTGTGATTATTTCTCAAAATAGGTATAAATACGTAAAAATTCCCAAGACATTTCATATACATTTCTTTCTACGATGACTAATGCACAGTTACAATCTAAGCTTCTTCCTACAGCAAGAGGTGGCAGTTACCTATGTGTTGCTGGGTAATAAATATAGATAATTTATATGTATCTTTCTTTTATTTGCAAATTGGTGACGCATGGATCCAAATAATGGCCAAGGTACCAGATAATGAGAAATTTCAACAACTGGCCGACTATATGGTTACCCAATGGTTAGACGGTCAATTCACTCAAGTACAATGGAACCACAACCAATCCACGCGAAGAACCAACAATTCTGTAGAGGGGTGGTACGGGCGTCTAGGAAAAATTAATTGGAAAAGCTCATCCGGATATTTTTGAAGTGATGGCATTTTTGAAAAAAGAGCAAAAGACGATCGAGATTCAGTTGTTGCAGTAATCGAGTGGCCAGCGACAACCAACATAAAAGGAAAAAAATACACAGATATCAACAGAAAGATCCAAGATGCAAAATATAGATATGAAGAAGGAGGATTGAATTTGTTAGAATTTTTTGACTATGTTGGACATTTTATGCGTGCCAAAAGTTAAAATTATTTACATGTATAATCATATGTCTTAAAGGTTGTTATACACTTTTTAAAAAATAAATGCTCCCAAAATTATCGGCTTAATTAGTTTTATCCCCCAGCTTGGGTCTATTGTTCTTGGCCAGTCGACCCCTTAACACCGACCAAAATCGTCCCCCTAAAACTCGGTGAGTCGGCGTTATGGGAATAAACCACTGAGCAATAGTTCTGGATCTACAATCAGATATTTTGCTTAGATTATTGTTTGATCTTATAAGAATATATTCAGTCTTGTCACTATTTAACTTTTAAAAATTAGCAGACATTCCATTTTTTTATGTCAATTATACAAGTTTCTAGTTTGTCTTTCTTAGTATTAAAATCACTTGTTATACATGTAGATTGTGTATCATCTGCATACAGCTGAAAGTCTAAGCCATGACACAGAACTCATTTGCCGAGCAGAGAAGTGTATAGTGTAAATAGAATTGGTCCAAGACCAGAACCCTGGGGTACTCTGTATACGATGTCATTGTTATTAGAAAATGTTTCATTAATTGACACTCTTTGTTGTTGACCATTTAAATAGCTTGAACATAAGTTTTAATGCAAAACCATCTATACCAAAATCTACATTTAAAGGACTAATAAGAATTAAGTCTAACAAAATAAGAAATACACAGTGTTGATTGTCCAAAGACAACAATATATCATTATGAACCTTGGTTAATGCTTTTTAATAATGGGTTTAACATTTGAAACTTTATTGGGACAATTATACCTTATTTGAATAAACAATTAACAATATCTGTTATATATTAAGATAAAAAGTTACAGCAGAGTTTAAGGACTGAAGTCGGTAGTGAATCTAACAAACATGTTTTCGATGGTGGCCCTTTGATTAAAGCTATGACAAAAGGTTCACTTACAGGACTAAAAGAGTTGAATGACACAGAGAGTAGTCGGTGACTGTTCATATCGATATCACAATTTAAGATATTCAGATCATTTCTAATAAGAGAGACTTTGTTAACAAAATATCGCGAAAATTTTTCAGCGAGATCTTTAGTATGGATTTATTCAGGAAGTACAGAGTGAGAGGAACTATGATCTATCAGTGACTTGACTACACTGAATATAATTCTTTGTGACTATTATGTTTTATAAATGTCCTTGTGAATGTGTAGTTTCTTTACTTGTCATAGCTCATCGTTAAAACCATTCACAACCAGGGCGAACAGTACTGTCAGTTTTTAAAATTAATGGAGCACAATCATCAACCACCTGTCTTGTCTTGTTATTGTATCAACAAAGTGGTTAACTTTTTTGTTAAAATCTTCTTTGCGGTTTAATGTCCTACTTGTCTCGAGGGTGGGGTGGGGAGAGAGAGTCAATGCTATACATGTATAAGACTAGGATTAGTAGAGTAGAATTGAGTAGCAGCCAAAACTGTTTTATATTATTTCGTTGAATGAAGGAGAACGTTGGAGGCAATGGCATCAAAGCTTATCTCGAAACCACGGAGGGTGAAGAGATATGGTTCGTTATCTACATAATACTAATACATTCGAGTATCTCTATATAGTCTATTAAATATTGGTAAAACCAGTTTGATATTTTATTATCTACAATGTATACATGTAGGTCTTCAAACAGTTATATATTCACATCCCACTGTTAAATATCTGCCAATAATTTTATTTTGGCAATTATAATAGATAGTGTCAAGTCATGTTGACGTTGTCGAACTCATCTTTTAACTTTCAAGGTAGCCTACTGAGTGATAGGCTATATGATATGTCATCATCGGGCTATCATCTAATCAAGATAACCACCATAAATATAAGTGATTTGTCATATTTTACAAAATCTCTAAATAATCAAACTTACCTGACTCTTCCTGGAACCAACAACAACTGTGTTTTCTGACATCTTGTGACTTCTCTAAAGCCGACAAGTTCTCTTACGACCCTGATCAGACGCAATCCTCTACTTGACTTGTTTTCTAGTCGAGTGCAGTGTAAAGTAAAGTCATGTGACCAACATTTTTTTTCTAGACTCAGTCTACCCAGTCTATTCATGAGCTCATTCAATATGGTCTCGACGTTTCGGTCTCACGTAGGTGACGTTTCGGACTCAAGGATAAAAATCATAAAACATGGGCGTCAATAACAACGATTTATCACAACGGATTTGATGAAATAATAACTTCAGTCGATATATCGATGATGTTAGCTATCGACTATTACTGAATAATACTATTACTAAAGTTAGACATTATGTAGAATTCATAGTACTGATTGCTCTAAATTAAAAAAAAATACTACTAACTGACAGTGACAATTACGCTTCCATGTGCGTATTTTGCATACAGAAAGTATGGATGCAGCTATGGATGTGCTCCGTGTATTTTTTTACACGGTGAACAGTTCATTATCTGATTACACTTTTTAGAGGCCTATAGATCGCGACGGTGGGTTTGTTTTTTTCCTTCGAATTTTGTCTAATGGTTTAGATTGTTGGTATTATTTTATTGTATAAAACATACATTTATTTTATTGTATAAAACATACAAGTATTTTATTGTATAACACATACATTTGTTTTATAAATGTATACATGGGATTATGGGATATATTTATTTTAAATCCAATATTTATATAAATAATATATACATGGGATACATTTCTTTTAAATCCAATTTATTTTAATTTTTCAGACAAGTTTTTTTACTGAGCAGGTGGGCCACACAATAAATGACTAAGTTTTCTTAAAAATTTGATTGTACTAATTTCATGGTTGTTGTATTCGTCCCAAAATCTAAAAGTTTGGTTCTCTATCGCCTGGTGCCGGTTGCTCAAAGCTCTGTTAACTTTTAACGATCCGTTAACATAGAGATAACAGATAGTTAACTTTAACGGAGAGAACACCGTTGCCCTGTTAACTATAACATGTCGTTAACTTGCTGGTATATTTAATTGACATGTTGAGCTCCGTTATCTGTTTAATGATGGCATTACTATAGTGTAATTTACAATAGAACACTCGGAAGGTTAGCTGGCGGGGGCTATTTCATTTACTATAGGATGAAATTCTATAGGCCTAGTATTCTACAGAATTTTGGCGGCCTGTAGGAAATTAAGGCCCCAAACATTCTGTGGCGCAAATTTTTCCTGCAGATTTATGCTAATATTTCTAGAGGAAAAAAAAAAGTATTCTATAGTGTTTACTGTAGTAAATTCTACTGTTATCTTTTTGTCTTTAATCAAGTTTTGTGAATAGACTGCACAGTTGTCTCACTGTCTTCAGTTTTTTGTTAATACCAACTTCTATGAAGTTGTTATGTCATGTACATTGAATTTTACCAATCAGCAAACAGTCTTCTCTTGGATTAACTTTAATGAATCTGTTAACTAACGGATAATGTACATTGAATTTTACCAATCAGCAAACAGTCTTCTCTTGGATTAACTTTAATGAATCTGTTAGCTAACGGATAATGAAATTGACCTTCCAGCAGCAGAAATTTAACGGACCGTTAAAGGACCCAAGTCCGTAACTCAAAAACCTCCAAAATCATCGACATCGAAAACACGAATTATTGGTCAATTTAAATCAACATTGATGATGTAAACTTACCGGGAAAGATGGGCTTCTAATATCCGATATTTTTTAAGATAAAATATTTTTTTAACATTGGTACACGAATCGTGTACCATAATACGCTTCAGCCCCAGTTGTATTGATAGACTCGAGGGACGAGGCTAGACAAATTGCACCAAACCAAACGGAGTTATGTAGACTGGAATAACTAGACGCTAGAAATTAGTAGAAATGTGCACTTGATTGCGATTGCTGGCTTATTTCGTCGAACATAACTGATTTGAAATTGGAGTAAAAACGGAAACCATTGAATGGAAATCAGTTTATATACATTCCATATTACAGTATCATATGCGTTGCGACCCACTTTTGTGAATTTCTAGGTCCAAAATGTTAGCGATTTAGTTCCTTTAACAAACGACACGTTAACAAGATAACAACCCGTTAGAGTTTAACGGATCGTTAAACTTAGTTTTGAGCAACCGCCCCCTGTACTTCTTTCGCTGATGTCACTAAGCGAAACCCCTGACACCATGGTGAGTTCGAGGGGTAGACTACCGTATAGTTCAGTAGATTCAGATAAAAAACCGGGTTTGACTGATCCGGCCACCTTTCTTTCAATATTGTTGCAGATGCAGATTCATTTACGCAATTTTCAATATCGTAGAAAAATTGACAATAGTTAGAGCATATAAAATACATTTGGGTCTTTGTTATCTGTGAATTATCGTCAATAATCCCAGTACGAAACGACTTTTGTATCAAAGACCGAAATGATAGGCGACCGAAATGACGCACAAGCGATAGACCATGACTACCTGGCCGAACACAGTTTGGCGACCTATTCGGCTAGCGACCTTTTCGACCGATCAAGCTGGAAACCTATCCAGAACAAACTCAACAATCGCCCAAACTCATCTATAAAATAATTAAATCCAACGTTCCGTCTATCAAATGAAAGTAGAACATAATATTATTTATCCATTCCTTTAGCTCTGAATAGAGATGTCATTTCGCAGTATCTTACAAAATTCTGCCATTCTGGACATCCAACTAAATATATTACAAAAGGTAATTAAATAAGCTTTCTCAAATATTATTAGTAAAATTTTGCACAGTCATATTAAAAGTGTGCACTCTCATCCTAAACATTGCCAATTTTGAAAAAAAAAAGATTTAAAGGGAAGGATTGTTAATGTTAACATCCCGTTTCAAAATTCGGACCATCGTACAAAATTCTGATGATCCAATAAATATATTCTTAAAGGTAATTTAATAAGCTTTCCAAATATTATTAATATTCAAAGGGGCGTGCTTTCAACCTGAACATAGCCCATTTTTCAAAATTTTCAAAGTGAAAAAAAACCCGGTAATATTCCGAGTCAAAATTCGGATCATCGTACAAAATTCTGAGCATCCGGCTATATACATCCTGAAAGGTAATTGAATAAGCTTTCTAAATACATGTATATTATTAGTAAAAGTTTGCACAATCATATTAAAGGGCAATCTGTTTTACAGAGAATTACTTACGAATAATCTCTGTCACAGATGACTGTCTTGAACACGTGCATTGACTTCGCGTGGCGTCAGTCATTGGCTCAACGGCTCGTGCGTTGTTTACATAACAGCTAACTGCTTCGGGCAAAATGATGCCTTTTACTCATTTTAATACCCATTTACCCTAAATAGGAAATATTTTTTTAACTACAGATACTTCAAACGTCTTTATTTATTTTTCTTATACTTCAAAAAAATGTTTTAGAATTTATTTTGTCGGACAAAAAAGGTAATTTTTTTGCCGAATTAAGACGCATAGATGTCATCTTTATCATTGATACTAGCAGCCAAGCGAGATCAGTTTGATTAAAGGGGTGCGCTCTCATCCTAAGCGTCACCAATATTTTAATATTTTAAATATAAAGATAGGCCGATATTGTTTTCGAAGTCAAAATTCTAGTCATCGTACAAAATTCTGAGCATCCAGCTATATATATAAATTCTGAAAGGTCATTGAATAAGCTTTCTAAATATTATTAGTAAAGTTGGCACAATCAAATAAAAGAAAGAATGGTTCTATTCCGAGTCGAAATTCGGACCATCGTACAAAATTCAGAGCACCCGGCTATATATGTTCCAAAAGGTCATTAAATACGCTTTCCAAATATTATTAGTAAAAGTTGGCACAGTGATATTAAAGGGGTGCGCTCTCATTCTAAACATTGGCACAATCATATTAAAGGGGCGCGCTCTCATTCTAAACATTGCCAAATTTTTACTCAGAATATAACCGCTCTTTCACTTTACCAATCATATTAAAGGGGTGTGCTCTCATCCTAAACATAGCCAATTTTGTCGAAATTCGAACCATCGTACACAATTCTTAGCACTCAGCTATATTCTAAAGTGAAAGAGCGGTAATATTCTGAGTAAAAATTCGGCAATGTTTAGAATGAGAGCGCGCCCCTTTAATAGGATTGTGCCAATTTTTATTGATAATATTTGGAAAGCTAATTTTAATCACCTTTTAAAATATATTTGTCCGAATTTGGAAAAAATACCGGCCTATCTTTACATTTAGAATATTGAAAAAATTGGCTATGTTTAGGATGAGAGCACACCCCTTTAATATGATTGTGCCAACGTTTACTAATAATATTAGGAAAGCTTATTTAACCAACTTTTCGAATATATTTAGCCGGGTGCTCTGAATTGTGTACGATGGTCTGAATTTTGACTCAGAATATTACCGTTCTTTACATTTAGAATATTGAAAAAATGGCTATGTTCAGGTTGAGAGCGAGCCCCTTGAGTATGATTGTGCAAACTTTTACTAATTATATTTAAAAAGCTTATTCAATTTTCTTTCTGAATATATATAGCTAGATGATCAGAATTTTGTACGGTGGTCCAAATTTGGACCTACAGGTTTATCTTTACATTAAGAATATTGCAAAATTGGCAATGTTTAGGATGAGAGTGCACCCCTTTAATATAATTGTGCCAACGTTTACTAACAATATTTGGAAAGCTTATTTAATCCCCTTTTAGAATATATATATAGCCGGATGCTCTGAATTGTTTACCATAGTCCGAATGTTGACTCGGAATAGGCCCCTTTTGCCGTTCTTTACATTTAGAATATTGAAAAATTGGATATGTTTAGGATGAGAGCGTACCACTTTAATATGATTGTACCAACCTTTACTAACATTATTTAGAAAGCTTATTCAATTACCTTTCAGGATATGTATAGCTGGATGCTCAGGATTTTGTACGAAAGGGTTGCCAGCTGGATCGGTCTAATAGTTCGCTAGCCGAATAGGTCGCCAAATTGTGTTCGGTCACTACCAGGGCGAACTTCGGATGTAGACTATGATCGTGACTGCAGACTCAGACTAGGTAATTTCGGACTTACGTGGTGTGAACGTATGTGGCATGGAGATAGGGGCGCCTTCTCAACCTCGTGTGTTTCCTCCGGGCACTCCGGTTTCCCCCCACTGCTAAAGACCCCTACGCGCAAGCGAATTATTGAAATAAAATTATACCATATGTTAGTCCCGAAATGACCTAGTTGTGTTGAGTGGACGTTAAACCCCATTTCTCTCTCTCTCTCTCTCTCTCTCTCTTTTATTCACTAACTTTCGCCTGTAACGAAGGAATCACGGTGGCTAAGTGGATAAGGCGCTGGTTCGCTAGCCTGGAGGTCGGGTGTTTGATCCCTGCATTGGCCGAGAAAGTTCATCTCGATTTTCCGGCGTGATTTCCCCTTGTCAGTTATGTCAGTGATGCAGAAGGAGGGCCTGACAAGGACAGATGCCTAGTCGTTCGGATGGGACGAAAAACCGATGTCCCGTGTACAAATTGGAGTGCACGTAAAAGATCCCTTGGTAGTTGTAATTCGATATAAGAGTAGGCTGTAGCGCCGCTGCCCGGGCAAAATTTCCCTCATAACACACTATATGGCGTATGCCCGTCTTCAATTAATAGCCCAGGTTAGGTGCATTATAGTAGGACGTTAAACCTCATTTCATTGATTAACCTGTAACGAGTGGTCGTTCCGTGCAACCGAAGATTGCCCTGGATAATTGATCTACCGGATGTAAGATCGAAAATGGTGAACGTGACGAAAGGCATTTTGGTTGAATGTGATCCTGCTATGAAACAATTTTTGTTGCATTTAGATGAAAAAAATGCACTTGGTCGAAAATTTGTGATTCAAGATCTGGATGAAACTCATTTGTTTATTTCTAGTGACATAATAGAAATTCTTCAAGATAGAATTGACGATCTAATGGACAAACTTTCCTTTCCACTGGCCGAAAAGTAAATGAAATCGAAAGTAGAGATGAAACCAGAGTTATAACTTTTTGATAATGCCGGTAATAATCTGTGAACACAGAAACTGCTCAGCAACTGTATAAAGAATTTTCAATAGATAAAAAGTAGGCAAACTATTCAAATTTGTTTCTAATTAAAATTATCATTAGTATTATGTAGGCTAGAGGTATGGTAATGAATAGTTCAGGGGCCTGTTTCACGAAATTTTAACTAAGATAAAATCCGATTGTAGTAATTCGATTGGATAGTATTAGATTGATTTTAGCGCTTAGCCAATCAGATTTAAGTATGTACTAAAGTTTGGATTGTATCTTAAGTTAAAATTTCGTGAAACAGGCCCCAGCCCTGAACGTCCGTCTCATTCATAAAGGTGTAGCCTATATATTGACTAGAGTGTATTGTGGTCACGTGATCCCCATTGACGTAACGTTATCGCCGTGGGCCGTCACTGGAGACCGGCCACCATGTTTTAACCGGTAAAGAATGACGGAATTACCCGGATGAACGCTATGTAAATAAAGTGAAACAGACTGATAGAGGGCGGAAAAATTCCCAAAACAGAGATAGACTAATACCACAACTTAGCTCCCAAGATTGATGATCTATTATCAGCTTGCAGGTTCATAAACCCCCGATGATAGGAGTAAAACAAAAGTTTCTGTAAATGTTTCAGTTTGTAGAAAATTATGAACTCTCAAATGACAAAAATTATAATAAAATCATTTCTTTGCACAGTATAAGACTTAATTCTCACATCGAACAGAGGGGCAACAACTCTGTAACTAACAGTACTAACACTAGTCTTACCTTTAGATGTAATAATGATGTTATATTAGAGTGATAACAGGTAAAGAATTAAAAATGGAATCGAGTCAATCCTGCATGTCAGAATACATTACAATTAAAATAATTTTTTATATTACAGTGGATGTGGACAAACAAATATTGGAATGGTGCTGGTTTCCTGTTAAGCGCCGACTACAACCTGAACATACATTATTTGAAGATGGTGACAAAGCTTGTCATCAAGCCTCTAAGATAATTCCAATAGATCATAACAGTGATCACCATTTTGAAAAGTATATTTATTTTCGTAATGTAACTTTTAATTTGAGAGTTATTCCCCCTTCCTCCAAAACCTTGTGAAAACAATTGAGGCTGTAGTTTTCAACTCTTTTTTTCTAAATTTGGTGGAAGAATTGTGGTTCTGTGAGGAAGAACTCTATGGATATTCAGTTGTCTGTCAGGTGTCCACAATTGCTTGTGGAGTGTGGACGCTTTAATGGCTAAACTTAATATCTAATTGACTTAAAATTTATACACAATGTCTAACATCTTGAGATGCAGAATCCTATAGATTTTCAACGATTCCTGATAAATACCCTATTGATTTTCAGCAGTTCCAAGTTACCCCAGTTTGCTATATAATCCTTGTGAAAGCGATAGGGGTTACAATTTTTAAGCATTGGGGTCGTGTACCGCGACTTTCCTTTGTCAAAACCCTTTTGAAAATGATAGTTTGTAGATTGCAGCATAATTGAGTTCATGAGAGGATGAACATTATTGGTTTTCAGCATTCAAAGACTTTTTTATACAGAGTTAACCCCCTTTGTGGGGTCACCAATCCCTATCAATACTCATAATCCCATTAGATGTCCTCTCAATATGAACACAGTTCTAAACTATTGTGGTTAGTAGGTTAGAAGACAAATCATGACCGCACCAAAATTTCAACATTTGACAAATTTCAAAGTAGATTTAAATCGCTGCAACAGCAGATATTGTGACGTAGTTGTGAATCATATTTCAGCACCTGAAGAGCAATACACATCTTTTGAGAAATATTTTGATTACGCAGGCCACAGGCAACAAAATACAATTTATTTTTTTTCTAGAATACCAATATTTCCATGCAGTATTTCTGGCTGTAGTGAAGTGTTTGATAATATATCAAGGTAGGTAACTCTTTTTTATTTAAGGGGAGTGTTCCGCATATTTGGCATGTTAACCTGAAGTAAACTAAATATCTGGAAAGATACAATATTGCAAAATGTACTTGCCTTGTATTCTTTGATTGTCTGGTATTGTATCTAACTTGGTTAAGCATAAGACGATAAATCAGGAAATTAAAATGTCCAGACTTGAAAAATCAAGGAGATTTCACATCTTAATTTGTGTGTCATTATGGCCAAAACACTTTGCACATTTGTTTCAATAAAATTGATAGAATTAAATATCAGAATATTTATTCAAGTTTTCTATGAATTTCCTGATCATAAACATATAACACCTCCTGTCATAAGACATCAAAATATATAGTGCCATTCATTTATCATTATGAAATCATTTATTTTGTAAACTGTATAGTCTAAGAATCTCTATATACAATCTTGTGAATTTTCATCCTTCACATTGAACAGTGCATGCTTTACAAGCCATTATCAAACAACTGATGTAAAACATCCTTTTCAAATTTATTTCATGTTCTAATTTCCTTGAAATATAGAACTAGGGAAGTTATGGAAGCTATTTCTAGATCGGTTTCTATATGATATACTTTATTTGTAGGTATGAATCTCATTATAACACATTACATCGTAATATTTGTACTGTATGTCGTCGGGTGTTCCCATCTAATTATTTACTAGAAATACATCTACTGGAATGGCATGATGCCATGTTTGAAATTTTAGCAGCAAAACAGAATATGGTAAGGAACATTAAAAAAATAATAAAGCTTCAAGATTTAAAAAAAAAAAAAGAAAGTTGTTTTTATTAATAAACTGCAAGGCTTTCGCAGCTATTACTGTTTAAAGTCAATTTATTACGCATCAAACTTTTATATTTTTGTAATGGTAAATATGAGCAATTTTATTGACTGCACAAAATATTGATATTTCAGTACCAATGTCTAGTAGAACATTGTTTAGAAAAATTTAAATCTTGTAAACAGAGAAAAAAACACATGGTAGAACTTCACAATATGCCTGCAAATTACAGATTTGATAAAGTTAAAAAAAATAGGTAAGTTGATGTAATATTTAAACACTTGATGTCTGGATATCTCTGAATGTGATTGCAATTCGAATGTTACTGTCATAAATCTTAAAAAATTAGTTTGTTCATGTTGCAATGGGATAAAACTTGGCATATTTTTATACCAAAGACTAAATAAGTTGGACTTTATAATGAAATAGGATCTCAGTTCTTACATTTTGGCACCAACAGGAATAGTGAAAACGGGCATACACCTGTAACCATGCAGTGTGCTATTTTGCGAGGACATCAGCTCTACGGACCGTATTTTATTCAAATTCCAACTGCCATAAAGATCTTTTATATACATGCTAATGTGTACATGGGACCTCAGTTAACTGCATCATCCACCTCATCCTGTTTCATAGAGAAAGCCATGATAATTTTCTCGGTCAACGCCCGAATCCCATTCTAGACCACCTGGTTAGTTAGCAAGCGCTGTACATGTACTTACCAAGCCACAGTAACACCCCTTGAAGACTAAAATGATGAATCATAAATTAAACCTTGAATAACCTACATATTTAATAGATGTTGCATGTTAAAACACCTGTCACTCTATTTTTATCCCCAAATGGATGTTTTTCAGAAAAGCACAAAATGCTGCATCTAAAGCAGATGGAAAAACTGTCAAAAATGATTATGGCATTGTAGAACAAGAAAATAAATGTATGGAAGATGAGGAGTCTAAGACTACAAGTTCAACTAAAAGAATATTTAGTTATAAGTAAGTCTTGTAAAAAAAACTGTAAGAGTTACTGTCCTTTTCACATAGGGATGGCTGAATGGTTACCGTGTGCACGCTGTATCATAAGGCCTGTCATTGAATCAACTGGCATGGTTACAAACCCCCGGTTGTACGTGGCAAGGAGTAGGGTCGCCTATATTACCTCATGGTTTTTTTTGCGGGTCCTCTGGTTTCCTCCCACTGTTAAAAGACCCCTACGCGCAAGCAAATTATTGAAATAAAATTAAACCATATGTTGGTCCCGAAATGACCTAGTTTGTGACGAGTTGACATTAAACCCCATTTCTTTCTCTCTCCCGTTTCACATTTTGGAGTATATGTTGTCACCACTGGCTGCCCCTCAATCAATTTACAATTCTTGTAAATGCTCAATAGAACAGAGTTTTGATATTTTTCTTTTTTCATTTGCTGGGATACTTAAGTTCATTATTTAATTGGTCATCAAGGGTTTTATTTTAAACAATCTATAGATAAGAAATTTTTCAGAATTCTTTATCCTGGATTGTTCGGCTGGTTTTAAGAAGAACCCAATCAAGATTTAGAGATGTGCATTGATTTTGAATTATGTTATTGTCCCTATACCGCCAGAGACTTTAAACATGTTTTATAATCAGTGATTCTATATATATGGATAGTAAATATCAAGAAATTTGATGCAATATATATTAACTCTCAAAATACCCAAAATTTATATTTGATTATTTCCAGGGTACCTAAGAATATATGTTTTGGTCAAGGATCAGCTAGAGGATTTAGTAGACCAGGACGTGGTCGAGGTAAACACTGGCATCAAACACGTAAACCTACAGATAAACAAACTACTGTAAATATAGAAAATATCGTGATGACAGATTTAACTGATGCACTAAATGTTAGCTGAAATAATATGTTCAGGAAAAACATATTATTAATTATAATTTCATGTTCTGATGGACATGTATTTTCATACTCTGTGTAATATAAACAATGCATTGATGATAGATAAAGTCATCATAGCCTATGCCTTAGAAAGGGGAAATAAAAATAAAAAATCAGTACCATATATAGTTTAGTCTGGATCATACTAGTCTATATTATCTTTATTGAACTGTATACTCAAACAGCTAGACAACCAGTAACCCATTCTCCGAGGCAGAGTTGTCTTCTCTTGCAGTTCACACAAACCTTTGCTTACAGCTCATTTGACAATAGTTATTGTAAAATAATAAAATATTTACAAATTAATACATGCAGGGAACTCTTTATTGAAATATGACATGCGCATGTCATCGTGCTAATGCAATTAGACTGGGTTTTTTTTGCAAGGATATTAGTTGACGACATTTTCCCCTACAATTTTATAACATGACTGATGACCTTCGGGTCAAACCAGTGTAGCGTGCGAGCCGACCGCTGAGTCACATGCTGGATAGCGTGACTTGTAAGGAGAATAAACAACGGCTGGAATGAGCAAGATTACTCATTTATTTTGTATAAAGAATATTGCTGTACCCTTTAATAGTCAGTTGTGAATAGTATGTAATTAATCATTTGATATATACATGTATGTCCAGTATAATAAAGATGTTCTTTTATCATTATAACTTGTTTTAAACAGTGGTGGCCTATATAAAAGTATTTTAACAAAATGTGTTAACTATGTGAGCACTTGAAATGAAAGGTGACATCAGGTGTTCACAAAACAGCAAGCAAACCCTGCCTTGTGGACAGTGCCTGTCATTTGCAGCTAACCTACTCAAAGTTATAATATTAATAATAATATTTTTTTTTTGTATAGTGTTCTACACAATTTATTTCAGAAACGCTTTATAAGAGTTAAAAGTTATGTTATAGACATAATCATAAAATGAAATAAAATATAATGTATAAAGATACCATTAATATTATAAATGATAAAAATAAAAAAAATGATATAAGTTAAAAAATTAAATGAAAGTGATGCGAGATAAAATGAGATATTTAAGTTGAAACATTAATTAAAAAAGCCATACAATTATTATAAGGTACAAAGTAAAAATGTTAGGGTAAAAATTGTCTGCTGAATAAATAAGTTTTAAGACCATGCTTAAATAAACTTAGTTCCCTATGTTGATGAAGATGTTGTGGGAGGTTATTCCATAGGAATATGGCGCTATGGTTAAAAAAGGCTCGCCATTGGTATTTTTTATTGGTTTGTTTATGTATCTGTTCTTATGAGAGCGTAGAGTTCGGAATTATAAGACCTTAAGCCCGACATTTCAGCAGGAGTATACAATTTAATCAGTTCACGCAAATATACAGGTGCCTGATTGGATAAACACTTATAAACTAATAATGATAGGAGTAATACTCTCTTTTCAATTTACTTATGCTACTAAACGAGCAGCTGGATTTGAATTGATTGTAGTTTGTCTAGTTGATAGTTGGAGAAGCCAATAAATTATGTTTTGAACAAAAAGGGTTGAAGTCAGTAAAAATACATTCTTAATGGTATCAGCAAGACAAGTGCATAGCAAGGAAATTTTGTGCACAATACAGATTCGGTATTCAATAAATGATAAATCTGTCTTTTATAATTTCAACAAATATCTAATGAATCATTAACACAGAAATAACTGTTGAGACAATACTCTATTAATGTCATGATCAAAGTCAAACATTTTAGGTGAGCTAAAAGTTCTGAGATTATTTTGATACCCATTCTATTAACCTCCTTATCAATCTCTTTTGTCATTGATCCGAGTTGTTCTTATTAAATTGGTCAAATTAAATCGTATCATAATTTTTGTATAAATAAATGTTATGAAACCCCATAAAATCAAATACATATTAAAAACACATTTATCCATGCATTTCACTTTAAAATATAATGGAAGCTTTAAAAATGATGTACATACTTAAAAATAATGTATAAAATGTACATTTAATATTTACTTTAAAAAAAAGGCAAACTGCGGTATATATATAATGATATTTAACAATTGTTTAAGGCTAAGACACAACATGTCAAATGCAGGCTACAATGAAATGCACACTTACTACCAAAACAGGCGGTTGCCAGCATTATACGCCCACAATCAGGGTCCATAATCCAGGAAGTTCTGGTCAGATATGAGCGAATATCAAAAGGAACCATAGTTTTGTGATTATAAAGATACCTTTCAAGTTTGATAATCACTATTTTAGTGCGGGGGGGGGGGGGGCACTTTATCCGTCAGTTTTGGTCAGACTTTCACGAAATTCTAACTCAAACAACATTATGGTGTGACGGTTATATTTTAGAGCGGTTTTATGAATTGAATAAGAAATTGTGACCTCTGTAGAGACCACAAGCTAAAACACGATTTTTCGTACAATCAGGGGCCATAATTCAGAAAGTCAAGATCCGATATGCGCGAATATCTATAGGAACCTAGTTATAAACATGCATTAAAAGTTTCATCAAAATTGGATGAAATAGTGATCTCTAGTGTCTACAAGATAAAACCGTGATTTTTCGCACAACCAGAGGCCAGAATCCTTTTACGGTCCGGTCCGATACATTCCAATTTCGATAGACGCCGAGATCATTGGGAGATAGACCTATATTATCAAAATCGGACAAATATTATGACCTGTAGAGTGTACACAAAAAAGTTGTGGACGGACAGGGGAGACGACAATATACGTCCACATGAAATGTGGCCGTATAAAAACACTGAACCACAAATTCAAAGAGATTTCATCTGGCCACCTGTAGCGTAAAATAATATAACAACAATTCCTACAAACCTGACGATTCTACATAAAACCCACATGTAGGCTACAGTGCACTGTACATTTTATAACCGGTATATTGTGAGTATTTGAGATCAGACTTCAAGGAGATCCTCAAAACTCGATTTCATGTTACGAGTAGACTAACGCTCTCTTTAAAGTTGAGCAAGGCGAAATGTATCTGCGATGTCATCAACCGGGTAAATATAGCGGAAAGAAATGTTGATATAGCCTACTTTTCATTGAATCACCAACTAATGTGACGCAAGAAATATAAGTCCACCGGAGATGAATGAAAGGCCAAGTACAACGAGACTATCAAAGCGATTTAAGTTCGAAGAACCCCTTTGTTCTCGAACTAAGTCATCTGCATAATTGTTAACATGGCCTTCGTGGTATTTTTGTTCTACCTTTAAACTTTCATGCCCCAGTTGATTATTTGCGAATTTTTGTTTTTGTTCTTTCCCGTCATTTGTTTTATTACGAAGGTCGCCTTGATTTTCAAATTTGACGCCTTCATTATGTGTTGCGAAGATCCCTTTATCAGATGCCCCAAATGCAATATTTTTCATTAGTTGGACAGGGTCGTCAATGAGATCCCGCCAAAATATTTTCACGTCTGCTGACGTTTGTTTTAATAGGTCGTCGACATTTCGGTAGAGAGCAATTAAGTCAAACAGCGTATGTTTTTGACACGTAATAGATACAAATTTACTGTAAAATGACAGTTGATTACATATGTCTGCCAGTTTTTGACACACTGGGTTGCAATTGGTAAACTGTGTTGAACAATCTTTAGAAGCAGTAAACAAGAAACATGATAATGCTATAGTTCTTCCATCTTGTGATGCTTGCTTTTCACGGCGGTGGCGTTTCTTTAGTTTCCCTGTAAATAAACACACTATGTTAGAACACGTTCAGACCTGGCCCCGAGTTCACAAAGCATTCTCAGACTTAAGTTGAGATTTACTCAAACTTGTTTACCTTATTTTCACTAAAATATAACCCTTTATAAAACTTTTGTTGTTTTAATGTATCAAATACATCGATAAGAAACTATGTGCGCAGCTATGTGTTTCCAGATCAAATATAGTTCTCATAAACAGTGATTGAAAGTTGCGCGAATTCTCAACTTAAGTCTGAGAATGCTTTGTGAACTCGGGGCCTGGTTACATCCAGGTTAGGCAATTCTACAAATGTAGTGGCAATGGTGACATGTTTATCGCAGGGTGTATAATTGGACCTGTTAGTGTGGAGAGTTCCCCTTTTCCGCCCTTTAAAGAGAGACGGTGGTAGCTTTTCACTAATTACAAATTGAGATTTTCATATATAAATGCATTCCAACACTAGTCTCGATTAACCAACACCTTGTACCACAAACCAGGGGAGTTGGATGGCCGAATGGTTAGCGCAAGTGCGTTGTATGAACTTGTATCATAAGGCATATTGATTCAACTGGCTTGGTTTCGATTCCCCAGTTGTACGTGGCAAGGAATAGGGTCGCCTGTCTTACCGCATGGGTTTTCTCCGGTTCCGCCAGTTTCCTCCCACGTGACTGCTAAAGACCCCTACGCACAAGCGAATTATTCAAACATATGTAGAGTGCACGTTAAACCTCATTTCCAACTCTGTAGACCTATCACAAGCCATGGATGTACGTAAACCGTATCATATCATCGAATCGATTGCCAGTCAACAAACCACCATTTGTTTTATTGAGTAAACACAAATTATGTTAAATCTTTAAATGCCATGTAATTACACATGTATAGCGAAATGAGAAACCATGTGGAGATTCGGGGTTCAACGCCTACTTCTGTTTTATCTGTATCCCCCCCCCCTCCTCGCACCTATATCTTCTGTTAAAGGCTACTAACATATGCCCAAGAACGTAAATATCCCTTATATTTTCTACAATGCCATTTAGGGTTGTAAAAAACATGAAATAATGCACCTGTACTGGCAGTTCTTTTATTTGAAGTTCGAACAGAAGAAATGGCTTGGTGCAGGTTTCTTGTATATCTGTGGAACAGTTGACCATTGAAGACGTTCGTCATTACATAATTGGTTATTTTTAAGGGATTTCCCGCAAGACTTTCCCATTTTACAAGGGTCTTATTTTCATCCTCTACAGGTCGCTTTTGAAGAAATGTCACCATATCAGATATTGTATCGTTCTGACAGGTTGCAAGAAAGAATGTACGACCAACTGAACATTCACACGCTTTACTGAATTCATCACAAACGTGACCACAATCATTCAGTAAGTCGGAACATCTTTGGAGCATGGTAAAAATTGAACAGACTACTTCAGTGACATCTGAGTTATCACGGGGTTTTAAACTGCCTGAAAATAGATTGATATTCCGTTTATATATTTGCACCTCGGTATCCCCAGTGTAGGCCTATACTCATTCCATTCTACTTCACTATACCCTGGGTTAATCCATAGGATTTCCACGATTTCAAATTATCTGCCCTGCCCTTGATTGTAACTATGGTCTACGAACCAATCAAAAATTGAGCTCATTGCTGGGAGCAATTTCTTGTGAATGGGGGGGGGGGGGGGTCAGAATTCTGCCCGTCAACGACCATGTGCAGCTGAGTAGAAGAGGGGCGACATGATCGTATCGAGCGCCTTAGGCTAGGGCGAACAAAATTAAGATGGCGACGCCTAAAATGCAATATACATGTACTGAGCTTTTAATTTTTCAGAACTGGGTATGAGTGGGAGGGGGTTGTTGCCGTGGAGCCAACCCCCTCGCTACGCTACTGACGATTAACATATTTGCATATGCAATGCATATTAATATAGTCTCACATAATATCTCCTTCTTATAACCAACAGAAAAATAAAAATAAGTACAGACCTGTGATATTTCTACTGCATATAACATGATTATTGGTATTAACAAGTAGAATAACAACCAGTTTTATAATATAACCCATCGCACTAAAATTTTAAAAAAATCCTTAAATAAGGCTACATCCAAATACTCCAACTTGGATTCTTTACAATGTAGAATTACTTCACTGTTTGTGTAAAAATAAACATGCACTATATTAAATTACAATTTAATTTAAATAATGTACTGGTATATTGTATGACATATTTCCGTTTTTAGTTCTTCCGTTTCTTTATCCTTAAAATATGTGACTAATAAATGTAAACGCATACTTCCGTTCCGACAACACTGCCTTTATTTATAAATAATGTTGTATTTCAAATAATGTCATAAATAATGTCATATTAATTTGTATCATTAATAAAGTCCTAAATATGACTCTTTCATTAGTCCTTTGAATGACGAGCTTCAAACGACAGGGCGCTGTTTTGCTATCCATTAACTTTGATATTTACATTATCTGTGTTATTGTTTTTTTTCTTTGTTGGGTAATTTGTTGTCTTTTACATTATATATATATATTGATCTTAAAGTATTAAAGCAGCTAAATCGCTAATATTTGGGACTTAGAAATTGACCCAAATGCGTCGCAACGCATATAATACTGTAATATGAATGTATATAAACTGATTTATATTCAATGGTTTCCGTTTTTACTCCAATTTCAAATCAGTTATGATCGGCGAAATAGGCCAGCAATCTCAATCGAGTGCAAATTTCTAGCGTCTGGTTATTCCAGTCTACATACGTCGTTTGATTTGGTTCGCATTATGGTATACGATTCGTGTACCAATGATAAAAAAAATATTTTATCTTAAATATCGGATATCAGAAGCTCATCTTTTCCCGGTAAGTTTACATCATCAATGTTGATTTAAATTGACCAATAATTCGTGTTTTTGATGTCGAAGATTTTTGAGGATTTTGACTTACGGACTTAGGTCCTTTAACATACATTATACAAGGGCTAATTGTCAATTATACCTCTTTGGCCTGAAATGTTATCTAAATTATTACTTAGCCATTATTTCTACAGACCATAATGTCAACTCTCGATGTGAACGCTATAGCCTGTGACATTTATTGGATTATGATCCAATATGCTCAACTTTCATTCATGATTTAATCATGAAATTATAATCGGGGCTATGTTTTTATCGTACCGACTTTAGTAATGATGATCGAGGCTAGGCCCAAATTTTAATTGCTTAATTCTCGGGTCATAGTTGAGCAAGTTGACTGAAATTTTCAGCAAATTGCCTTTACATTATTTAGTTTTTAAGTTAACTATTATAGTGCGAACTACCAGCTCTTTATCTTATCTAAGCTCCCATCATGTATCTTTATTACCTGTCCCCAGCTCGGTGTAAAATGTATGTGCACATATTGCACAACTTTGGATAATGATAATGATTCAGTCTTCGACAAGTTCTACTTGTTACATAATGTATTTCATGGACTTCAGAACATGTAAAGTTTGAGAAAAATCCAGGATGCACGTTGGGTTTATGGCTGGAAATATCACTGCATAAACAGTGAAAAGGGGGCATATTCTGGTCTTTACCGCCACAGCACCCATATGAAATTTGTATGTCAGTATATAGACATGGAACTAATTTGGCCCCCTTTAATATTTGGGGCCTCTAGCTGCAGTTCGGTCATCCCCACCCCCCCCTTTACCCTGGCCCCATCCCCTCCCTTACCCCGGTCTTTGTTATTATAAATATGATATATTACATAAATTATAGTGCCAGAATGACAGGCTATAGATAAAGATGGAATTAATTTGATCCTTTCTCGAACATTTTACATCTACAAACAAAGCTATATGTCAAGATATCAGATCAACCCAATCAGTATCTTATTTATACTAGAATCAAATAGATTTCATCCATATTATGTTTTCTTGTTTATCAAGAATTGTGATGCTAAGCTCAGACCGATAAATTGAACATAGATACAATGGAAGTGCTAATTAACCCAGAGTTTCATAACAGTCAATGGAAATTTGTAAGGCGTATGTTGATTCTTGACTGATATTTATACATTAAACGGAATACAGTGGACTCTGTCACATCCGATGTCTGATCACTCCGATTGATGTGACATCCGAAATGATTTTCATGTCCCGATTTATTTCCTTATTACTTCAGCCATTACATGATATCACACCCATAAAATTCACACGGTTTAAGGATAATCAAGTAAACGAGTAATACGAATTAAAATGGGTGTTTCAGAACTCTGGCCTGAAAGAGGGTTCACAAAGATGGACAATTTTGCCCACAATTTTGTCCCCGCATACTTATCCAGGATGCCACTTAGACAATTGCTTGTATTTTTGGGGGGGACAAAAATATCTTTCAAAACCTTTTCTAATGAGTGGGGGAGGGTTTGTATGCCATAAAATGTTCGAAGATTTGACAATGTTTAAATTTGATCATCAAAACATTAATTTCTAGCACGTGGATCTCTAAATACGTGTGCAGGGTCCCGTAGACAATTGTTTAACTGTGCAGGGAAGAGGGCTGTTGGGAACTCGAACTGTAATTCTCCAGACAAAAACCACATGGGTCGGAATTTGTCTGGATTATCATCTTATAGATTAATAACATAGTAAATCTATTGGTTAGACCGTTCTATGGTTAGACTACAGATAGACAACCGATTTGCTTTTCTAGGGTGGCCAGGGATGACAATGCCTAGAAAAGGCGTAAAATGTGACTAATTCTAGCTCTGTGTTGTGCTGGATAACTGTTCTACGGTGAATGTAGGTGGGGGCGGTGAGGTCAAAAATGTAATTTTGGGAACAAACAACGTGGTGTTCGAAATCGGTCTTTACAAAATGTTAATCTGCTCATTTATCAATACCTTTCTTATCAAGGTATATTCGTCGCCGGGGAGTCACAAGGTCGTATCTGGCGTATTTTGCGAAGTTCACTTTTTTTGCTTCCTCGGAATGAGAATTTCCGTGCACATTGTTTTATGTCGTATTTTCTTGAAAAAATCAACTTTGTGTCAAACAAAAGCATTACAATCAAACGGAATATAGCAAGTACTGTGTTAGGCCCTATGGTTAAATACGTATTATTGAAACTATTGTTGATGCTCTATAAAATTGCAAATAACTAGCTTTCACTCCTTATTTCTGCACTAGATGGTGAGCTTGATTCGGATCGTAACATACTGTTTAAACGGCTACACATTTATTTTATAAATATATATTTGAGAAAAGCTTCATAAATACGACATTTTACATACAACATTTTGACGTGACGGTTTTATGAGACATTTTGATTCCTCTGGGCTAGTTTTGGCTCTTCTGGACAATTTCGCAAATTCCAGATACGACCTTTTGACACCCCACCGACGATATTTAAATTGTCTAATTTCGTAACGGTTTTGAATTCAAATGATGCCTCAAAATAATCGCATAAACTAATTATCACCTTACAATTGACAAGGTGTAATTTATTGATTTTTTTAAAATTACTCTCCGTGAAATTAACATTTTATTTTGGACGCTTGGTCTTGCTGCTGGCATCGATAGTTGTTAAAACAATTTCCAGATACAAGTTGACACAATTTCCAAGAATGGAAGATCAACCAGTGAGATTTATTTTGTCAAAAATCCACAGTTTAACATAACCATATTGAAGTATATACAATTTGCATTATTGTAACACGATAATTAGTTTCTTACGAAGAATTTGAAAGCTTATTTGAATTCAAACGAGTTATGAAATTTAGATGAAAAAAATGATAAGAAAGGATTCAATACAATCACGTTTTAGGAAATGTTGTGAAAGATGTTTTTGATTCCAAAAATACAAGTAGTTGTCCATTTTAAGAATCATTCTAAACCAACAAGGCTATATCTATATCTTTAGATATTTACAGTGTTAGAAAGTTTTCTTTTTTAAAACTCATCTATGCCTATCATTGATATCAACACTGCCACATTTCCCGCCAATTTTAGGTATTTCACCCCCCCTCCTCGCGCACATCACCCCACAGAGTAAACCAGGTGTCCAAGGCCATCCTATATAACATGTTACAGATTAACAGTGCTAGAAATTAATGTTTTACTAATATATAGTGATGATCAATTTCGATACTTTTCGGCATTGTACCCTAACCGCAAAGCCCAAAAAGACGCCCATAGAGACATGTTATACGCTTATTTAGTTCAAGAAATAAATGTTTAGCTTATGACCATCATTGGTACCAACATTATCAATTTTACCGCCAATTTTAGGCATTTACCCATTTACAATTGTTTTATATAAGTTGAGTGTTTCCGGGAATGTACAAAATTCTACTTTAAAATAGTTTTGAATTATTTTAATAATTTAAAAAATATCTGTGTCGGATGTGGCAAGAAATGTTTACTTTTGGCGAACAAAAAAAATATCTACATATAAGTTGACTGTTTCCGGGAATGTACAAAATTCTACTTTAAAATAGTTTTGAATTATTTTAATAATATAAACAAATCTGTGTCGGATGTGACAAGAAATGTTTTCTTTTGGCGAACAAAAAAATATCTACATGAAAAACAGAGGGCACGAAATCCAAACTAGCCCTACAACAGAGCTGTTTCCATTTTGCAGATTAATCTGGACGAACAGAAACGTTGAAGAACGTGTCCCATCATACACCATCCCTATCATATTCCTGAAGCAATGACCCGACGTATCCCTCTCTGGCCATTGCTAGACTGGCTTCTGATACTTTAACTTTTGAGGGAGTGTGTCTTTTCTTCCCGTTCAAGTAAATCTATCACTTAAGTACAGCAACATGCCAGTCCTTCGTTTAATCTGGGGTCTTCCCCAAAACTTTGGTCAGTGATTTAAGGTATTAAAAACGGTGCAAGTCTGTTCGTCTCCATACAGTATTGTTTATTTTATGTCAATGTTGATAGCCTCGTTTATCACGCAATTAGTTTACTATAATATTCTGCTACGTACTGGTTAATTGGGCATAATAAAATCGTGCGCCATGACGTAACGTTATGTAAACATATTATTTGCTCCAATTTGACGCCGTTTTAAGGGTAACCCAGTCAGCGAATGGTAGTTAACCGGACTATTGATCAATTATAATTTAGGACAAGAATGTTCCCTCTTTCAAGCAGTGTTGAGTGGGATTAGCTATTATCATATCAAACGGAACACTGCGAGGAGTATGCATCCCTGTGTACAGAACTAAGTCTCAAGTATCGTGTTAACTTATACTGTGTTCAAATGAACACGTAATACGACAGTAATACACAAACTTTTTTACGCGTCCTTAACGACCTAATGATCCAGTTTACACTACATAATCTCTTTATTACAAACCGGAATTCCCTAAAGGGTACGTTAAATCTCATTTTTTTATGTTGGTAGTGGTTCGGATTTGTCTATATAGATCATGTATATAAATACATTTATAACAAAAGAGTCCAGTAAAAAGTTTAGCAGTTTTGAACAGACTGACATTTACTCAGTTTAAAAGTAAAATAAAATAATTTTCCATTTTTCTTACATGAATTTAGTGAACTTCTAGATAAAGTATCAACATCTAAATGAGAGTGAGCGACCTAGTGTCAGAGATTACAAATTTCATTTCCAGAATTCTAACGATTCGGCAGCTAAACGTTTTTACTTTAATTTTTATCTATATATTACATGTACATGCAATGTTGTCTTGGTCTATATAATATGGCTTAACAGTCTTTGTAAAGTTCATATGAGCTCATTTATGTGTCAGTTGTGTGCTATAGAGTGTAGCCAAGTAACGTTATGTAGCCCTTTAAACACGTGACTCATTGATCGAATTGATATAATAACACGTTGTGTGTTAATCGTTATTTGCATGTTTATTGTCTGCTGAATATATGAACAGAACCAGGGAGAGAATGGAGGTTTAAGTTGGTTACTTGAATAAAATACATGTGGCCTTATCAATCAAAATACTAACTATATAGACTTTGTCCCACACATGCGAGAAAAAATAAAGCCGAGAAATATTGAAGGGGCTAAATCGCTAATGTGACTGTGTTTACGTACAACAATCGCTGTGCACCGATACAATAATTGTTATGATATATAAATATTAATAAATGCACCATACATAATACTCTTACCTGAAAAACTTCATTAAATCATCAATTAACAAAATTCTAAATAATGGTCGTCTAGCCTATACCTTGCATTCGCGAGAACTCATTATCAAATGAGATTCAACGACAAAATAAAAATACGTATACGTAGATGACCCCTTAATGGCAGGGTTTAAATGGAATTGGGTTTTCCCGGAGAATTCATCTTCCCACGGGCTAAATTAACTTGTTGTCTATATATCATATATTGCATGTAATGTATATTCATACCAAACTCTTATGCCAGATTATTTTAACCGATAGCACATTTCACACGCTCTAATATAAATGTTGCTGTATTAACGTGTTTAAAAGATACCCAAAGTATCCACATGTATTATTTTCCTTGTATGCACTATAGCAATGCAATAAATTGCAATTTAAAATGGAGTTGCTTCCCTTACATTACATGGTAACAAACAGTTTCGAGTAATGCTCACCAAATTTTGGCGACAAACATATTTTGAATATGTGGGTGCAGTGTTGATATGAATTATAAAAACTGTAATTGAATAGTCAGCCCATTTACATTGTGTACAGTATACCCCTTTCTTATAAGGAGTTCTGTATGTACATATTTTCTAGGCATTGTAATATTTCCCCCATAAAGACATTCGCCTCCTCTTTATCAAAGTCTCATGTTTCAATATGTGTGAGCTAGTGAAACTTGAGTAATACTGATGGACACAAGTAGGGGAAGGCCTATAGAATAGTAGACTTAGAACCGCGTTTCTCAACATGGGGTGAATTCTACCCCAAGGGGGGGGGGGGAATGGCTCACGTCCAGGGGGTAAATAACCCCACTCCCAGTAACTTCAAAAATGGTTGTGGAGTCCTGTGAAAGATGAAGCTGCATTTCAAGATTTCAGTTGTCAACTTTTTCACTGACTATTTCCAGTGTTATGCCGTTACAACATATCTTTGTGAATATGGATTTCCAACACTGGTTGTGATAAAAAATAAATACCGGAACAGACTGAATGTCCGAAATGAAATGAGATTAGCGCTCTCATACACTATCCCGAGAAAAAAAATCGGTCGGGACAATCTCCAAGAACAAATTTCGCACTGAACTTGAAACAACGTATTTTCATTAAAATATAAATTTGGTGATTATAGAATCTCAACTTCGATCCGTATTCATCATTCCATATTCAATGTCAACGTAGTCAGGGGGTGCAGGCCTGTGCAAGGATCCGCGGTTCATGTCGGTTGGCTTCTATAGAAAAGGGCCATTTTCAAGTTCCCCTGAAACGCCTGGTAGAGTGTCTGATATGTCTGGAAATCCCTTTTCCTGGCTCCAATTTATAAAAAAAATCGGGAAGGGGCGGGGGAAAGAACACCCCAGACCCTCCTCGACAGGTTTCATGACTACGTCGCTGGCGGTGACCGACTTCGCCGACCACGGCTCCGCAGCCAGTAACCCCCTCAAAACTCTAGGGGTAAATGGAGTGGTTGAAAATTCATTTGGGGGTGAGCAGTGAGAAAAGGTTGAGAAACGTGGACTTAGAAGATTTATAAATTGATGTTATAAACATAGAATAATTAATATACAGCAATTATGATTGCCCGCGTAATTCAATTTTCTATTTAACAATTTGTTTTGAAGAATAAAATCAGAGATATCAATTAATCGAACACTTAGAAATAGAAACTGCTGGCATTAATTATAAACCACATAATATAAGCACCATTATAGAATTATACATGTCATTGAGTACACCATTCTCCCCGCAGTGTTCCATTTGATTAGAGCTAATCCCACCACTCACTGCTGGACTGAGTGGGTATTATTGTCGCTAACTATGACTGGTCAGTGGCCCCATTATCAACTAATCGCTGCCTACGTTACAAAGGTATTACCTTTAAAACAGGACGTTTAATTAGGGCAACTGTGTTTACATAACGTTACGTCATGGCTGCACGTTTTTTTATTCTAAATTATCCAGCGCATAGCAGGACATTGCAGTAAAACCAATTGCGTGACAAACGAGGCTATCGGTATTAACGTAAAGTAAACACTACTGTGTGGTAACGAACAGACTTTTAACGTTTTTAATACCTTAAATCTTTGTCCAAAATTTTAAGGAAGACCCAAGATTAAACGAAGGACTGTAACGTTACTGTACGTAAGAGGTAGATTTGATTGAACGAGAAGAATAGACACACTTCCTC
Source organism: Patella pellucida (assembly GCA_917208275.1). Lineage (NCBI taxonomy): Eukaryota > Metazoa > Mollusca > Gastropoda > Patellidae > Patella > Patella pellucida. The sequence goes on from OU795043.1 coordinate 31,765,390, forward strand.
AAAAGTTCTCCGTCTCCAATTAGCCCAGGTTAGGTGCAGAAGCGTAGGATATCAAACCCCATTTCATTCATTCAATTCCTCAAAAGTTCAAGAACCTGAAGCCAATCCAGCAATGGCCAGAGAGGGATTTCTCGGGCCGTTGCGTCAGGAATATGTGAGTACACCGGAGTATACGTAAATCTTCATTCAGAAGATATGTAACAATCCACGGGGCCCAGTTATGTGCTTTTTACTGCGAGCACTTCGTTTTCCCACATAACGCAAGCGGATTCTTTTTACCCACGTTTTTTGTTATTATGACAAAGGGAGAAGATTCTTTTTTAAATGTGCTTTAAATTGACCTTTTGCCATGTGTTGGGATCTCATATAATGCTGCAAACGCGTTTTCAGTCGGTGAACAAAGTAACTACAAAGTGATCGAACATAGCCTTATTAAGGTGTCTGACTCGAATTTCAATCAATCGTTTACAGTCCACGAAGACGTTGGGAGAAAATTTTGAAAATGTAACTGTCGCAAACGCGATTTCCTGCTATTTCAGTCTGCAAATACAGCAACTTCAATTTGGTCCAATCTGCTGACCCGAATTCCAAACAACCAATCAATCGCCGTCCGGTATGGAGGCCTCCCCCTCTCAGAGAAAATTTGAAAATTTAACCACCGCAAATGCGTTTTCTGCTATATTCTAGCCCGTGTAAGCAACTCCAAAAGTATCCAAAGGTTTTGTAACCGAAATCCCACTCTGAATTCCAACCATCCAATCAGACTGTTGCATCTGCATTCACAAATAATAATCGATGCCTGAAAAATGTCGCACAAAGTAGAGTGGCTCCAGACAAAATGTTTTAATCCATAGTCAATTCAGTACAAATTCGTGATATTTAATTACAAGAAAAGTAATATTAGTGTTTTATTTGGGCTCGATGACAGTTAAGGAAGCAAAACTAGAAATGTCCTAAAATTTCGGGTTTAGAGAGCGACGCCGGTTTTGTTTGAGAGGCGAATGACCCCGCAAGACAATTTTGGATTATTTGACAGTCGCAAACGTGTTTTACTGCTAGTTTCCTCTACTGTTTTTCGGGCAATACCTATTTTCGGGCATTCCCATCATAAGAGAGCCTACGATCATACACGGACGTTTGTATTGTATGTTTTTAACAATTTTCAACCCATTATGTGTAAATAATATAAGTAAACCAACCTGTCCATAATATCATATATAATGCATGGGACGGTAAATCTTTAATAAACAGCAACAACGGAATGGACTGGCTTGTACTAAAATATAGCAAGATTATAGGTAAAGATGACGTTTCTAGATTTGACTAATTCAAAGACTGAAATTGTACATAAGGAACAGCAAATATTAATATTATGAATTTTAAGGCGGGCTTGGTATAGTATGGTGGAATTGATGAAAATATTTTTCGACATTAATAAATTTTATGGGCCAGCGAAGAAGAGACAGTGTTTTCTTAATATTATGTTTTAAACTTCTCCAATTTTATTGTTCTTGATCGCACCAGTCTGATTAAAGTATTAATGTGGTGGTCACAAACTAATATCTAGAGTAATACATCTAGCTTATTGGTATTTTCACCAAGAAAGTTGAGTAAAATCAGTTGGGTCCCTCGCGTGAGTTGGTGTAGACCGTTAACTTTGGTCATTTATTAATGAGTTTTATAGATCGGGTAAGAAATAAAGCTAATCTAATGATTAGATACAGATAACTATCTTACTTCGCACTCAATCAAAGGTTAAATAAATTATTATACCAACTGGAAATGTTCATAATTCTAAACCAAATCAATTCCATGTAAAATTTAAATTCCAAATCAAATATGGCATTATGTGGCATCAAATTAATGTTAAATCTATGAAAATATTTTTTTGACACTTCACGATTTTGTGATTACCGTGCGTACGATATAAATGGAACGTAGCATTATTAGTGCAATCGTGACATCAAGTTGAATTCGTGAAAATAAACTCTAATGTATAGACCGATGCATTTTTTGAGTATTATACCCTTTTTTGTTTAATTTGATTTTCTCACATGAATTTATGTGATATGTGTCAAAATAAAGTTCGACTGATAATGATTTATACCATTAAATATGATAATAATGCGGGATTTTGCAAACGCCAGAAACTTTCCCCTGCTTGTATAATGCGCCTGGCGTGGGCCTATTTAGATACCAGGGGCCGGTTTCCTAAAGCTCCGTTACCTTTTAACGATCCGCTAACTTTAACGGAGAGAAAGATTGTTGCTAGAAATAAAGGACCCGAACATTCTGTGGTGCAATTTTTTCCTACAGATTTATGCTAATTTAAAAAATAAAGTATTTTTCCTGCAGATCTATGCTAATTTAAAAAAATAAAGTATTCTATAGTGTTTTTTGTAGTAAATTTAACAGAAGGTTAACAAACAACAGGTTACCAAGATATGTCCGTTTTAGTTTAACGAATCGTTAAAATAATTTAGTTATGAGCAACCGACCCCTGATTATTTACAAAACTGCGAATTAAATGTTGAGACGAGGTGGTAAAATCACCAATTGCCAAAAATGGGCCAATTCAAGTCCCGGATTACGCTTGTGTTAAAGTTGTGTTGTAGCTAGTCCCTATAGGTGTTATTGATAGAATTATTTTTAACAATACTATTAATATTGCACAAATCTCCTTGCCCGATTTATTTTTCATGTAAATTTGTTGTTTTTTGAATATCGATATTTAACCTCAACACAACAGACATTCAGATACAGAGGGGGTCTGAGTGAACTACCCCCCTCCCTCCCCTCCAGCATCGACGGCTATTTGACGACATGTCGGCGTCGAATCTTGACGTCAAAATAGCCAGCTAAATGTGAAAAAGTTGTGCATCTTTGGCGAGTATTTTTTTTCTGTCAACGGTGAATCTTGAACAAAAAAAAAATATTGCTGAACACAAATAGACGTCAAATCTTCAACCAACACATTCTGCAGCCAAATATCGTTGTTATTGTTGACTGACATGTCGGAAATTCCACCTGTATAATTGTAGACGTGGTTATTTGGACAATCGTAACTACAAAATAGTGTATGAATTGGGGGTGAGTTTTTTTTCTTCTCGATTGATTTATGTCAAGGGTGAATGCTTGCTGAAGGTAGTTCAAGATGACTATATTGCTTTAATCTTGAACTAATGTTTATTTTTGGAACTGCGTTTTCATTGAATGTGTCTTGGCTTCAAGTGCATAGCCGTGTGAATCTTGAGCCTAAAATATTTAGCTAAATGACGATCCGGGGTGAACACTTGAAGGGGGGGGGGTCAAGATTCATATTGACCGGTGCATTAGTACAACGTTACGCAAGTGCCAAACTGATTGAACTGGCGCGTTTGCGCTTTATCATAAGGTCTGCCATGGAGTAAACCGATAAACAAGAAAAACAAGATGGATGCCTTTCTAATATATCCATATCCTGACTAAGGACCATTTATCTAAATTGTTTCACAAATGTGCTGTTTAGTTTACGCGGATAATAATAGCTTGCTTATAATTATTAATCCTCTGGTAATACAAATTATACCACAGAGTAACAATAATATACATATTAAATACATTTAACTCCGGTCATGGTATTAAAACAATTAATTATATCTAGCCTAATGGAAACGGCGATTAAATGAGGGGACATGCCGGAATAAAAGCCATAGACTACAAAATAAAGCACATTCACAACAACAAAATTGTTGGGTAGATATATTCGTCAAATAAAAAGTGCACTATATACGTCATTCTGAGCACAGGCGTTTGCCTGTGGGTTTGACATTTCATAAAGGCATTACGTCATTGTTAGAAGATTCTATTGAGGTTTTTCACATACAGGCATTACGTCATTGTTAGAAGATTCTATTGATGTTTTTCACATACAGGCATTACGTCATTGTTAGAAGAGTCTATTGATGTTTTTCACATACAGCATTACGTCATTGTTAGAAGATTCTGTTGATGTTTTTCACATACATGCATTACAACATTGTTAGAAGTGTCTATTGATGTTTTTCACATACAGGCATTACGTCATTGTTAGAAGATTCTATTGATGTTTTTCACATAAAGGTGTTTTATTTGGAAAGTAATGTAAATAATGATGATTTAAAGGGACAATCCCGATAAGAACAGAGTCTCAAAAATTAAATACGAGTATTTGTAAAATTTATGGACCAAAATATAAAAGCATGGTGTATTTACATTGTCTGAAAATTTCAGCTGAAAATATTGAGTCGTTTGGACGTGAACGTCAACACTGCTTATCCGGACACGTAACCCTTTTAAGATTTCGGGTCATTTTTTTCATTGGGTGACCTGATAATCGATTTACGTTTCTTTAGGGGTCTAAACAGTGAATGACCCATGGAATGTACTTGATAACAAAAGGTTAATTTGACCTACATATTATTTTTATAGAAAAAAGTCTGGTTTTATCCAGATACTGTATAATACAAAGGTCTCCATTTCCAGATGCAGACTGTCAGGTTTAAGTTATTTACAAGCGTATCACAAATATCGGGTTAGTTGATTGGCCTTAGATAATGGGTTTTAAATGATTTTAACACAAAATTAAGCAGTTTCATTCCCCAAAATGTTAATATCTATATTCGACCTGAGATCAGTTAAAACATTATGTATGCAACCAGTAAGTAAATCAAATTCATAGTGCCCATAAACAAGATTGCAATAAATCAAATCATTTATAAAGTTTTCCTAAGAATATTGAAAGTGCATACCAAAATATGATTTGGTGCAATGAAATGCATAATGTCAAACCTGTTCCACCTTAACGGAATTCAAATTGCTTCATATTTTAGATGGCATATTTATAAATAGTTGATAATGTATTTTAACTGTATCTGAATAAAAGGGTTCTTGTCTGAATAAAAGGTTCTGTATCGATAGTTAGCCATTTTATTCATTTATAAGTCCCGTGCCAGTATCATTAAGTGCAATTATTGCTTTTGGTTACAACATTTACAACTCCTTTGTCTGAGGGAAACCCATTCAGAAAAGCAAAGTTAACGAGAATTTGGAAGAAGTTTCTGTGTGACGTGATTCGAGAAGAAATAGTATCATAAGAGGGTTATCACGTATTTTTCCTTAGTCAGTAATAATAGTATTTTCAAGACACTAAAAACTGATTAAGAGGAACAGCCCATTGAGTAATATTGTCGTAAATCATTAAATAAGCTCATTTCCCTCATGAATATGATCTCTGGGAGTACACAAGGGCAATAACTCTGGCAGAAATTATTTGGAAAAGGAATCGGTGGCCTATGACCTTGAACACTATGTATAAATTTAAACGCAATCAAATATAAACTATAGCCTCTAGAGCGTCCACAGGGTTTTTAAAATTGATCAACGGCCATGACTCTTGCAGTTATCATTAGTAAAATTTGTGCAGAAAACTCCCATTTTATTTAACATCGGTGGTAGTAATCCGAAATCAGGAGTCTTCTTTGTCTCATGAGTGTAAACCCCCAGAAAATTTGAAGTGAATCGGACATTAACTTAATTCGCTCGAGCGTCCACATAAATTTCTGGACGGATGGTCTGGCGGATGGTGTTGGTTTTGGCAACAATATACATGTGGTCGTGTCGTTTTAAAAGGTCGTATAAAAACTATAAACCGTAACAAGTAGGAATTATAGGTATTGATTATCCCTTCTCTTTTTTGTGAAAACATCTAAAAGTAATCAAGCATTTTTTTTACTAAATTCTCATTTGTATACTTTCTCCTTTCATCTCTGCCATTCATTTGAAATTCTGTTCACTCAGACATGTCAAATAGCTGTAATGCGTGTAACAATTTTTTTTAAAAATATTTACAAAGATGCAAACAGAAGAGGTTTTTCAGAGCAAACTACACGAAGAAGCCATCAGAGATTGACTCTATTTAACGGCGTTATCAGAAGGCTAAAGTGACTAAACCATTCGAAACGTGAATATTCTTTAATTACGCACAAATTTGCTCAGGCAATTGCGCGTATTGTTGTGAAGGCTGACAGTGACACGTGAAATGAGCCATTAGTGAACGCGGCGCTCACGCCGCTAATCTACACACGTCGACCCGCTGGGAATCGTATCGATCGGTAAGTCACGGCAAGACAAGGAGGTCTACTGACTTCTATAATACCAGGAACCGTGCCCGTATAAAATGTACAGATATAAGAAGTAAATAAATACGTCTAATCTGTGACCCCGTACACCGATTATGATACATCAGGATATAGCGTGCTACTCCGTCTTACATTTAAATGGCGTAAAATGTTAAGGAATTCCACATGGTAATTTAAATACCAAAGAATAGAACTCATTCTCGTAGATCTGATTTCGTCTGGAACCAAATTTAAAATACATCTCCCATTTAAAGAAATTCTAGAATATGGCACTTTAAAGTGTGTATTTCATTATAAACTATAATAGCTATGAAACATAACATTTTACAATTTATATTTGTTTTAAAGTAATTGTTATGCCGTCCGAAAATAAATTGTCAAATCTCGGGTTTAATGTTAATTACAAAAGTCTGAGCATAGGATTTGAAACACGTGTTCGTAGTACAACACAGATATATTCAATTTCGGGACTTGTCGATGGTAGCTGTATGGTTACAAATCACAGACGAACTTAAAATGGATCTCCTCTGTTAATTCGATCTAAGAACTTTGACGTACACCTCAAATCGCCCCTCAAAGGGAAGAGTAAAAAATCAATCTTTATACCCACTACTTTAATTACCATACAACTTGTGAATTCCAACTACAAGTACCGAAATTACACTAGCTGTGAACTTTTATAGCTCCCTATACAATGGCAGATTTTAAAAGAAGCAGCTGTATTTAACTGGTAGGAATTCAAAAATCCTGACATGCAACAATTTCAATATCCGGTTGCAAGGCTTCATAATATGACAAGTTCTTACAGCGAGTTCTTCATCTTGAAGGGAGAGAAAGGAGACAGAGTGAGTGGGCATCTTGTGTGTTATCATTTTATAGGAACCTTCATAACTGTTGTCTAATGTCTATTTCAAAGAGAAAGAGAGAGAGAGGGGGAGAGAGTGGGAGAGAGAGACACGCCGCTTCAAATTATTTCGTTTATGGCTATTATAATTATGTGCAGAAAGAACGGGGGTATCTGGCGAAAACCCTCGATTTTAATCAAAGCGGCGAACGCACTCAATCGACGATAAAACCAATGGCTGCTATAGAAACATTTAAACAAGAACAATGGAGGACAAACCCTCCTCGGTTGATTTACAGGATTAAAACCCTAAAAGACTAAAAGAACAACACATATGGGTCCTTCTCTAGTCGTCAAAACGCGATTCACTGAGACAATATTGTAAAATTATGTCGACCACTGACCAGGGAGGTCTGGTCGTAGAAAAGTACTAAACAAATTTTGTACCTTGAAATGCAAGATCATCAACGCAGATTTTGCACTGGTTTAACAAAACTATTTGTCGAAGGTTATACTATTTTAAATTATAGGTTTTTAATTTGAACACTGACAAAGTGTGTGAAATTTGAATCTAAATTCACTCGAAGAACAAAACAGAATTGATATTCTCCCAGGATAGACGTATACTGATAGAATGGTGCTAATTTGGGTAGAAATCGATCTTGTGTAAATTATTCAAACCATTGCTTTCTAAGTATAATTTCAAAAGTTACAATTTTACAATCCGTTAAACAAAGTTCGTATTGTCTGTTTGTTTAGAAATTTAATCATAAGTCTATAAAAATATATGAACCAGAATGAAAAACAAATAGTGATACAGAACTTTAAGGAACTATCCCAGATATGCATTGGTGTTTGTGTGTATTCCAGAGAGAGAGAGAGAGAGAGAGAGATAGCGAGAGAGAGAGAGTGAGAGAGAGAATAATGGGGTTTAACGTCCACTCGACACAAACTAGATCATTTCGCGTAGGGGTCTTTAGCAGTTGGGGGAAACCGGAGGACCCGGAGAAAACTCACAGCGAGTAATATAAACTGACTGTTACTGTGTTTAATTCCGTTTAGTAACATTATCGAATAGTAGCTTTTATCAAGCTTCCCAATTACATAATATCTCATAAACGTGCATAACAGTTCCCAATACCCAATTATAGATTAAGTAATACTGATGAAACCTTTCCAAATTTAACTTAGAGTGATGCATTCTGCGTGTTTGTTTTTGCTGTGCTCTGGGAATATATGGGGGTTGTTAATTATCAGTCAGGGCGGAATTATAATCCACTTATATGGAATTGGGTTCCATTACAGTTCTACCAGTTCCGAAAACAGAGGTGGTGTGAGCTTTACGTCATGACGTAATCAAACGTTTCTGTTTAGGTGATTGATGATTATATCATATTGAGTTCGCGCATGCTTTGTCGCCGGAAATGCCCGTGTTTACTCGATTGACTCAGATGTCAAACCCCATAGCAATCTTGAATGTTATCGATGGGGATTTACTGACACCTTCGTTGTTACATGTGTAAATTCAGTCTGACTTTATTGGTTTTGTTTTCGATACTAAATAGTGCGTCTGTATTCTAAACACTGGGGGAAAACCAAAGTGCCCATAGGAAACCCACGATCTCCAAAAGCAATTTGCTGCTGCGCTCCGGCAATACAATATTTTTTCGCCACCTTGCTTGGTTTATTTGTCAAGGCAAAAACTATATTACTGGTTGAAAAATGTTTGTTTTCATAGTTCCTGATCACATGGTCCTGGATTTTGATCAACAACGAAATAACCACACCCATAGACAATAAAGTTAAACGCTTGTTAAAATCCATTCATAAATAGCACAAAAAGCTATCTGTATAAGAAATTAAACGAATTTAAGATAGAGTACCGAAAATTTGTGTATAATTTCGACCCAAGACGCAGCGAGGAAATAAATTTGTTGTGATGAAAGACAGACATGAATTTCATTCATTAAATGCGGGGGACTCCTTGTGTTTAGCAACTCTAACAAGCTTATGTATTCAACAATATGGCTTTTCTCAGACGGGATATTTAGTATTGTCTCAAAAGGAGAGAGAGAGAGAGAGAGAGAGAAAGAGAGAGAGAGAGGGGGAGGGAGGTAGGGGGGTCTCACGCATTGCGTTGCAAGTCTTTGGCTGTCTCGGGATCCAAGTATTGCGCTGAAGATCTTCGGCCTTACTCCATGTTCCCTATTTGTGTTGAGTGAGTATAGGGTAGAATCATCTCTTTAATCTTACGAATTGTAGTAAGGATAAATCATTTCCTGTATGCTACATATATCTAGTAAGTAACTCCCTATTTCATAATTTATTATGATGTTTAATTGTTTTATGGTGTTTATTTGTTCCGATTCATTAGAAGAAGAATCATACAAAATTTGCGGTTGGGAATAGATGACCTAATTATAACAACAAGGAAGTTTGTTTTTCATCTACGTGCTTGTATATCAAGGTAACCAATCAAGATTTATTGCAACTAGAGCAGCCATGACACTGTGGTAAAACCATGTCATGTTTTTGGTGCTATGTTAAAGGTGGAATGGTTTTATCTTGTACTTTTCGCATCTAATACATATATACTTATCTACGTGTCACACTACATCAATTTGTGGTCCTGTGGATTCGAGCGAGCGCCCACGCCGATACTTCTTCACCGACTGATTGAATCCAATTAGTTATATCTGACTACACTATCTTAAGTCTATCAGATATCCAAGATACATTAATCATGGATTAGGGTATATATTTGTGGTTGATATTATTGTACAGATGAGATTGTGTACAGAATAATCAACGCACTAATAGGTTTTTTTTTCACCAGTGTTTTGCAGAATCTGGACCAACCTACAAAAATAACACGAAACACATAAATAAAATACATATTAGTGTGGTATTCTAATTCTTTTGTTTAAAAGCACACTACCTGCTATGGATAAAGCAACAGTTTTCTAATATCGTTTACTGCGAATTTAGGTTATCTATTGTTTCTTGGTTACGTAAATTATAAACGCAAAACTAATTTTGTGGAATCTTTGAATTACTCAATATCGTGGTTTTTATAACTTAGCTCGTTTATTTTTAAATATCCACTGCGTAGAGGTTTTAGTCTGAATTCCGATAATTGTGATCCGCACTAAGAAATACGAATAGTACCAGTGAATAGGAGCTTACAGATTCGTTTTTATAGCCAAATGAAGGAAAACAAATGTTTGGTCACGTAAAATAATTAAAATGGAAGACATTGCGTGTTGATAGCATATCTTTCTATATCTTAAATACCTTCAAGCACGTTTACAGACTTGACCGCTTTATTGTCAGATAAAGGAAATCTGGACCAGACACAGAAATGACAGTTGCACGTGCCCTTTGCTGCCAAATTGGTCTTGTCTTGTTTTGCCGCTTTGTATCTTAACTCATTCTCCACTTTGGATCGATGGAATATGATAAATGATATTTTAGCTCCTCACTGGCAATGGTAAATTATAGTAGAAACACTCATTGATTGCTTGTAGGCGACCCAATTTATGCCATAAAGTTGGCTCAATGCCGTCTTTCAATCTCCTTTTTTCTGTGTTTTATGATTACCTTAAGTTTATGGGCTATTTATCAAAATATAGAGCTAATATCTTAGATAGAGTGAAGATAGATTACATTAATATACGTCTGAGTCCTGTTTTACGATCAAAATCAATTTATTTTAAGCGGATTAGAAAGATAGTGTATATATTCGGGTACAAAGTGCCACGTCGCTATATTAAGCTTTTATCTTTTTCATGTTTTCTCTTATATTATTTTATCAACAAAATGATCACACATTTGCTTTGGTCTAGAATATTCGTGACCGTAAAATCCAATTATACGAGTCTACAGAGTCGCATAACAAAATATCCCAAAATACCAGAACGAAAAACAGAAGTGAGTATAATATTAAGACAAATATTCCTCTAAATGACGTCTTAGGATATAATAAGCTTAGTCTTTGCTATGAAATTCAACAGAACAGTGCTAATTGACAGTATAGTGACCAATAGAATCCTATCTGTTAATTATAAGGGATAATAATGAGTTGACTTGCTGGGATATGATACGGTTAAATAGTCGTGTTTAACCAGAGAAACTAGACATAATGGTAACCATGACAAATTCTGATTGTTTATAATATTACATTTATAAATGCCACAGTACTCTTGTGTTTGATTCCCCTGGTATGCTTGTTCCACTTGTAATCAATATTAGCAAATAGCCTAAACTTCTCATCCTAATTATCTCAATTGCTTCCCTCAACCTTCCATACACAGCTGTCACTTTTATCATTATTTTCTCTCGAATTAGAAATCTAAAACATTCAAACACGCGACCCTTCTTATCCAGCCACTACCGCAATATATGTAGGTATATCCGTAGATGATAAGTGAATTTACTGGAGAAATTTAGTAGCCAATTTATGATGGGTTTCAGTCATTGATGATTTTCGGCTGACCAGACAGGGTAATCGAGTTCTCTGACGAGAGAGTTTTCGACCGTGCTTTGGGGACAATCAGCACGCCATCGCTTCGCCTAAAAATTAGATTGTGACTGCACATGCGCTGAGATGGCTTCTGCTTCCATCTGAAATTATTAGTTAAGTGCAATGGCGAGAGCGAGCGTTCACTAAACATACATATTGTTATGGCCGAGAAATGTGGGATATTGTGGAAAAACCAGGACGGACATGACAAAAATACTAGTCTACGGACTTTTGGTCTTGAACTGGATACAGATAGGTGTAATTAATGGATTATCAGACGGAGTACCCATCGGTAGGTAATTTTTCAAAAGCATAAACTATATAATATTACACAGAGAATACAATGAACTTTTGTTTACCATTGTATGCGTATATATTTTTAAGTATTATTTTTGATCCATAACTCCGTATCCATGACAACATTCATCGCTTTTTAATATAATTCTTTGAATATTTTAATACATTTTATAAGAAAGTCTGAAGAAAACGAGATGTTTCCACATTGTTTGATTTTAATTAAAAAAGAGACATGCAATCAAACAAAATCTAGATTCGTTTGCTATTCTATCTTAGTTCTTTCAGAAATAATAATCGTAAATATCGAAACTAAAATTACATATAATAATAACATATCTTTAAAAGAATATTTAATGAAATTGTTTCGGTATTCGTTTTTTTCTGTCCTTTTCTTAGCATAGTGGTCTAACTGTCTGTGATTGTGATTCTAATTTTAATTTTTTACAAACAAATTATAAATAATTCAGAACTGATTGTCTTATTGTGGAATTAAGTGGCAAATTTGTTAGTCGAAATTTAATATTTAGTAAGAATATAACGAGGAGTATTTAGTAGGTGTCCCATCTCCTCCAGCTATGTCTAGTTAATTTGTATTCTTATAGACCTACATGAGCACGATTGGTTTGATAAATCAATAGTTTCAGTGTCTTCTTCGGTTTAATCTGCGCAGTGTTCTTTTGAAAATTTGGTTGGGTTTCAGAGTTAGGATATATCTAGATTATACAAACGTGATTAGATATACTTAACCTACCTATACTTATATGTACATTACAATACTTATATTATCTGAATGTATTGAATTGGTTCAGTTCATCGATTTTTACGAAGAAAATATGACATATTTAAAAGAACATGACATCTGCACAGCGTTGGATATCAATTAAATAGAAAAAGAAAAAAAAAAATCTTATTCAAGTATTTAATCTTGAATTTTGTCGCGTGTAACCATGGAGAATATGTATAAATAATTCTTAATTACAACGATACGTGTTTTGTGTAGACCTAATAATGTACAATGGGTTTCTTTTCTGGGAATGTCTTTTGGATTTCAAGTCTAAGAGCAAAATCTACGCTATACATTTGCACCTGCTAATTACTTACCCTGACCTTTTGATGTCTAACACTACAGTAAGATTTTTTTTCGAACCTACTACTTTCCAGGATATATTTGATACATTAAAACAACAAAAGTTTCATAAATGGTTATATTTTACTCAAAATAAGGTGAACAAGTTTGAGTAAATTCTCAACTTAAGTCTGAGAATGCTTTGTGAACTCGGTGCCAGAGTGTTTATTCCATGGAAGATATCTCACACCAATAAACAAATCTTAACACTAACAAAATCCGACTGAAATCAATCTCCTATCCACCCCCAGTCGATACCCAATAACCTTTTATATGAAATATAGCTAATAACTCATAAAACACGTTTTCTCCATAACCTACTAAATTGAACACCGTGGAAGCATGGGTAAAGAAATCAATGACTTGGAATAATGTGACTAGTGACACTACTCACTAAAATGACTATCGCCATAAGCGTTAGACATTGTCACAAACGCTATAATACTAGAAGCTATTAATACAGTCACCATGAAAGACCCGGTAAAGACAGTCTCATTAAAAAAGCAACCAAATTTCCTTCCTACATTACATTGTATGTTTACATACTCTTTGCGAAAGCCATTATTTACTAGCGAGTATCCCACTTGTAGCAATGAGTCAACTTAGGCACAGTCTGTTCTCCAATCCATTTTCAAATCAAATAAAATATTGTTTACAAAAAAAAAATAATTCAGTCATTCCTGTATACGTTGAAGTAACAAAATTCCCAGTCCAGTATACGGATACAGACAGTTTAATTGGTCAGTAAGTTCACGTGACCTAGGCACTGAATTAAAGAAATTGTTTGAAATGTCTATGGAGTAGGTAGAATACACGATAATGTAATTGACATCTTATTTTAATTGCATTACCCATGTAGATAATGTATCTGTAGACTTAGGTTCAGCATGAAACAACAGCAACCTAATTTAAGCTGAATTACGTGTAATTTATAAATACCCTTTTCAAATAATTTTAATACAGTTTAACTAACTACATTTTAGTAATCATATCAACGGCTAGAAGTGATAAATTATTTTAGGTGATAGTATTATAAAAGTGATAGAAAAGAATCAGTCAACAAAATTCCAAATTCATGTCTTACCAATAATAGCAAATTGGCAACCCCCTTAATTAAACAAATTAGAATTTAAATAAATTGTAATTTTACACAACTAATTAGTGCTAGTGCCGGATAAACACCCGTTCCAAATTACTCAATTTAAAATTTGAAATTCCTAATCCGAAATTCCTAATTCGAAATTCCAAATCCGAAATTCTAAATTCGACATAATCACGTGACATTACAATCATCATGGCTGCTGACTAATATACAGAGACATGTATTTGGAATTTCGCATTTGGAATTTGAAATGAGCCTTCTGGGCGTTCATAGGTTTGTAATTTAACAACTATTATAATTATAAATCACAGAGTTGTGATATGTAACTATGGTGTAACAACTAATACTGCAATAGTAAATCACTATAATTGGTATAGAGACTAGCAACTGCTGTTATAATTATAAATCGTAGAGTTTTTTTATTCTAAATCATACTGCTTGGCAGCTTAAAGTGGCATTGGGTAAGATTAGACAAAGAGCTGGCCGTTTTGCTACAATAGTTAAAATAGATAATAAAACAGAATATGCTGAAAATTTCTGTCAAATTGCTTTTCTCTGAATCGAGATATTAACGATTCAATTTAAGGCTAGTCTCGGGACGATAATAAATAAAGTCTCGGGTTTCCATTTTACGTTAAATTATCCATCACAAAATGTATTCAAATCCACTAAATATAGCAGGCTAACGATGGCATCGAGAGTTGACTTTGGTCTGGATAAGTTAATTAATGTCTAATTAATAATAGCTCAAGCCTAACGAAGGACCTACAATAGACAGATTTATCTCTCGCATAATGCATGTTCACAATAACATTGTCATTTTAGATATTACAATAAAACAATGGTTTTAATTAACATCTGATCTGAAAATGAAACTTAAACATGAAATAGAATTAACGTCATAAACGAACTGATGCTTAATTATTAAAAATTTAGACTGAAAACTGCTATAGAAAACATTTTAGAAACGTCACCAAGGGATTGTTGATAAGTATAATAATATATGCGTGTCTTCTGTTACATTCTGTATTTACCCAACTACATGTAAGTATTATCAATGGTTGTAACACATTTTATTACCACAACGGATCGGACATACAACCCTATCCTTCATATGTACATGAAATAAATCAAGATAACAAGTGGTGCAAAATAAAGAAGAGAATTAGGATGGTGCTGGGAAATAAATCTCAAGAAAACTATGTGAGAATGTTGTGACAAGAGAACGTCAGTTTCTCAATTGTTCACGGATTATTATGTTAATTTGTCTTTAGGTATTTGTAGACTTTGGATGAGACCAGTCTTTATGGTTGATGATGCTGTATATTACTTTATTGTAAATCACGGTGGTTTACAAAAATATTACAATTGTAAATTATGGTGGTTTACAATGTAAGACTAAACCATCACATTAATTTTATTGTACATGTAGCGTATACGTTTATATTTATTTTTGCAAAGGTTAGAATTCGCCATGGGCATTGTTTAAGTTGAACTAATGTCAGTTCCAATAGCATTAAGATCAATTTTAACCAATGGGCTTTACAAATAAGCTGTAAACATTAAAAACTTAAATAGCGAAATAGGTAGGGTCAAAATCTCTTTAATGAAATATCTTATACGATTACTGGATGGGCAGTTCTAAACCTATCTGTGAAAGACCTGTACAAATTCGATGGTTTCGATTTTTTTCTGCTTAGTCCACTTCGTGGTGTGCATACTTCACTTTTGCCAGCGATGTTGCATGGCCTGGATGCCGTCCAGAAAGAAGTTTTCCTCAGCCACCCTTAACAAAAAGTCGTTCACAGCTTACATGACGTAATTATTACTAGGAAAATGACGACCGGCTAGGTCCTTTTTCATTTTTAGAAACATGTTTCATCCATGAATTCATCCATTATCATGATCTGCTTTCAAAAGGCGCATAATGGCACGGGACGTTTCGGATCCGAAGTCAAGTCTTTGGCACCCATCCCCTAGAAACTTTTGTCTGTCATTCCTAGCTCATTGGCGATAATGTGCGCAACCCTCTGATGGCAATATGTCGAGTGGTCGATCAGCCATAACTATGTCATGCGCCCAGGTAATGTTTTCTTGAATAGTTGCTGTTGATGGCCTTTCAGTTAAATTTTACAACCCACTTCTTTACAGTAGAAAAAGAAGGGCAATCATCCCCTAAAGTGGAGACCATGTCGGCATGTATCTGTTTTGTGATTAGTTTTTTTAAGTTACAGGTACTTTGATGACTGCCAGTTTCGTCCATTTCTGGTGATTTTAGTGAATAAGTTTACAAGATGGGCTGGCCTGAAGACAATAATAACAGTGTTACAGCTCTTATGCGTCTGATGCATTCAATGATTGTACTTGTTGGTAGCAAAAGTTTGTTTCAACCTAATGGATCTATCCTGTTCAGGTTTAGCACTTTTCAGTCAGCCCTCGTATAAAACTAATTTTAATTTTCCCTCGATATTTCGAATATATAGAGGGCTGATATGAATTGATCTTATTAATGTAATAATTAATAATACATTTGTAGATGAACAAGTACACATGACTTCCGATCAAGACACTCTGCATACAATCTGAACATTTGCAGATGAGAAATAGTGTTTTTATTGAAAATCGTAATAACTTCAGGACAAGATACTTCAGAACACAACATTAACGTTCGTAAAAAGCGTGTGAATTATTATCTTTCGATTAAAGTATCCCGTAAAACAACAATAATGGAAAAGAGAGTGTGGATTTTTCCATTAGAACTGCTATTAACTTGTTGAAAATGATAAACTTCTAGCTCTGTCATGGTGAAATTAAACTACTGTCATTTATGTAGTTTGTCATGACCTATCGACTTGACACAACAACCAACTCTCTGAAACACGACTGACTTCCGTGTCGTATAAAAGAATTAAAAAGTTGACCGATATTCCTTTACGGTGAATTATCGCGGGTAGAATAAACGATCGTCTTGGCAGCATGGGTCTCAAAACAGGTCAAACTCGAGCACGCAATCAGACATTATTTTAGCTTCGAAGATAAAATCTCTTTGCAGAGTTATTTCGAGATGAGCTTTACGTTTTAATGTTAAGAGTTTTAACTGTTTCGTTTTCCTCAATATACTGAAGTATGCCAGAGCAACAATTACACGTATAGATCCTTTAATCGCGACAATCTAGTGGCATTATGCATTAATGGTCACAAAATTCAAAGGTCGCGATGCATATTCTCTAAAGAAACCGGTAGATTGGAATTGACTACTTGAATCTTGAGCCAAATCTATCATAGTGATGCTTTCTTATGTCCGAACTTATAAACGTCGAATTATATTAATCGCGGTCATGTTCTTATTTACGCTTTTCAGGACATATCTGAATACAGTTAATTGCTATCTGGGTAGAGCAAAATATAATATTTTGAAAAACGTTAAATATTTTGTCATACACCCACTCCCACAGATGTTCTCGTTATATACTCCTAGTTAAATTCCTACCTTTTCTGGAAGTATCTATCAGTATGTGTGTGAAGTTCTTGTGTCGTTTATTTTGTCTATGTCTTGTTCTGCCTTGCAGCTCTTTTATATACCTTTGAAGAACTACATTTCCAGGAATAACACTGTTTAAAATCATGGAAATGAGAGTATAATGGCCGAACTTGTAATAATTAGGTATTTTTTGATTATACGTTCTATATTCCAGGTTAACTAATTACTAATGAAGAACGTTTATAAGATTTTTTATAAAGACGAACGTCATAGAGTATGTTAAATGTAATATTTAAGTTGAAGTTTTCACGTTTAAAATATCAACCATTAATTATGTAATAGACATGGTGTATGTATTGCCGTAGGCGGTCTACGTAATGACTATAAATAATGCATACAAGCAGATACCACAACTATATATTATTGGATTAGATCGCTTTACTAATCGACAACCTTCAATAGAAATATTTGTTTTTGGTGTTACATAATAAGGCATGTAGTAGTGTATGGTGGTCTGGAAAGCGTAAATATATATCAACAGCGACCAATATTTTCATACAAAGAAACCCTTGCAAGTATTCAATCCTAACTGAATTTTTTTTTGTACATTGCACTGAACACAACTGGAAGCTCAAACTATTCTTCAAATTGTGTGGATGTAAAATCTTTTAAAACAGTTTACCTGTAGAGTGGATGCAAATTTAAGTTTTTTAAAACTGTTCACCTGTATACAGATACAGAACGGGATACAGAATGGCACAACACTCGGATAATTTTAATCAAATATATTAGTATTCTCATTAAATAACCTAAAAAGTATTTCCCGAGACATTAACACTTTAAAGGAACTGAACTTTTAACTTAATATCATCTTTGACGTTAAAAAGATAAGAATTTAATATTGGTCTATTTCATATCAATATTGATGTTTATTATCTTTAAGTTGCATTTAGTAACTGGATAGAGTAAAAGAAAAACAAACAAAAAAAACATACTTATGGAAAACAGGTACTGATGTATTTTAGGTGAGGTTTCGAAGAATATTCATGTTGTTACCTTCCGATCCGTTTCCGGCATGTGCTCTCCGATTTTTTAAGCTTGAACATTCGGTACCTATGAAACTGCGCATGACAAATATGAACCGGATGGCGAAATAAAATCACTTTATTATTAATTAAAGTACGGTATACCGGATGAAATATATACTTTGCACTACTGAATATATGGAACCACCACTGTATGCGAAAGTCGATTTAGCATGTTTTTATATTTCTACAGAACGCAAAACAATTCGACATACTTAATTTATTGGATTGGGATATTGAAAAAAATATGTACATATAATAGTTTTGAAAACAGACTAAATACAACATTTCATATGCAGTTTTTCAGCTGGGATAAGAAAACGCATTGTTCGGATAACAAGACCACTCTTTATGACTCTTAGTGCAATGTGAGTTGTTGTTGGGTTTTGCTTGAAGCGTTGTATTTATACTGCTAAATAAACTACAATCATTAGAAACAAATCACATACTCCGTTGTACATCATGTTTAAAACGATACATTATGTAAGAATAGATATAGAGCTGTCAGCTTTTACTATAGTTAAAAACTAGATAATGTAAAGTGAATTTGCAAATAATTTTAGTCAAATTGATCAACTCTGAACCGATATTTTAGCGATTGAATTTTTTGTATAGCCTCGATCATCATTACCAAATAAGGTACGATAAAAATAGTCTCGATTATCCATTTCATGATTAAATCATGAATTAAAGTTGAGCCGCAAACCGGATCCTGATCTAGTAAATATCGCAGGCTAACATTGACATCGAGAGTTGATTATTGTATGAATCAGTTAATTAATGTCTAATTAATAATTAAGATGGTATTTCAGACCTAAAGAAAGGCCCACAATAGGCCGATTTAGCTCTAGCTATGTTTATGTTTGTTTAATATTAAGCTGTGGGAAAATGCCTGAATCATTCTATATTCACTACATTTTGACTTCAGTCAGCTTCCTCATTATATTTTAATTTAGAGAATGAAGTACATTCGTTAGTTAACAGACGATATCTAGGGCAGACAGCTTGTTAATTCTGGCCCAAGCCTGTTAGTGGATGCACAAGACAATTGTAATTCAAGTTGAATCTCATTAAGCAGAGCTTAGACTGATTATTGAATGGCGACTTACTAGTGGGAAGGTACCAAATGTTACACATATATGTTAATAGATATAGTCTTTCTCAAATTTAACATTGAATGAAGTATAAAAATTACAAATAAAAAGTTCTAACGTCAGCAAACAACGGGCTAAACAACAATGTAAGTGTTTTATAGCCAAATACTTTCTTTCGGTTTAAGATCGTCTTACAAAATTCAAAACTACTTAATCAATGAAAATCCCAGAAACGCCAAAAACCCAAATAAAAATCCCAACCTCGCCCAAATATTTGTATATATAATTCAATAAACTATGCGATGTAATAAAACTCTTTGAGTTAATAGTGCTTTATATTTCCAAATCACCCATTAATTTTTCTGAAACGTACATGTAAGTACAAAAATAATAGAATAATCGGAATACAAAACAAAACTTACGAATTCCAATTAATTGAATATTTATAGTATTATTTCCAGTTTGAGCTTTCATACAATGTCGGAATATAAACAATACAAATAAAAACGTAAGATTTATATGTACGAAGCTAACCTTCTATTTGTGAGACATATTTATGGGAGTTGTTTTTATTGTAAGTATCCCCTAATTGATATTTACGTATATGTTGCAACACGTCTGCGTAATCAAGACATTATTTTCCAATTTTTATTTCTTGAATAATAAATTCATCCGGCTCACTTAACGTTCCCACTTTTATTGTCTGCTTTCTGGAGTACGAAAACAGGCAGACGATACGAATGACTTCTGCGAATAAGACAAACGAGTCTCGGTCTTAGCTGGCAATCAATAGTTGTGAGTCCACAGGGGAAAGGGATTGAGATTCCGAACTTTGTATTCAACTGATCGTGTTCGACTATCCATGGGGAATTCTGCTTCTCTTCAAATTGTAGACAGCGATGTTTCCCCCGATTAAACAAAACAGAGATATAGAAAACACCACTAGGATCATAATGGGATGTGAAACGTCCATTAGAAGTAAAGAGCTATATATTAAAACACAACACTAACAGTGATATACGTCCGGCTCTTATTCCAGGTTTCTGATATATCAAAGTAAATTGTTTTGTCATGTTATATGATATGTGAGTTATTCTATAGACAAGCTATATTAGTACGCGCTCGTGTTAGGGGTTATGTGTACTATTCATTCTGGCAGTTCGACTAATGTAATTTTGTCAGAATCGAACATTGACGTTTCTTTTAGGTCAATGCATATTGGATCTTGCAACGAAGAATCAAATATGACGAAAAGATATTTTATAAATGGTACAAAGAAATGCATTCACCGAATTTCCCCGCTGTAAAAACAAATCAATATCCAAAATAGATAATGTTTAGACTGGTGCTAAACCAATTTTTATTTTGTATTAAAGGGACTGTCCCGAATAGAACATCGAGTCAAAAATAAAAGTCCGAGTCTGTATGAAATTTAAACGACAAAATATAGAAGAATTGTGTATATACCCTGACTCAAAATTTCAACTCAAAATATTGAGTGTTTTGGACTTGAGCGTTAAAACAGCTTATCCGGATACGTAACCCTTTTAAGATTTCGGGTCAATTCTTTCGTTGGGTGACCCGATAATCGATTCCGGTTCCTTTAGCTGGTCGGATAGCCGTGGCGATAGAGAGGCGGCTTCTCACCAATGCAACGAGGGTTCAATCCCAGCTCAGGGCATGAACCCTTGTAAAATGACGTGATTATTATTATTATTATTATTATTACACGGTAAATGGTCCATGTGCTGCATTGATAACAAAAGGTAAATTTCACCGACACATTATTTTTATAAAATAAAATTCTTGTTTTATAAAGTCACCGCATTATACAGTTTGGGACACCGGACTCCATTTCAAGATGAAGACTGTGGGTTTAATTTTGTTTGAAAACGTATCACATATAATGCGTTAGTTGCTCGGCCCTACGGTAAGGGATCTTAATGGATTGTAACACAAAATTAAAGAGTTTTATTCTCAAAATCATTATCGGGATTGACCCTTAAAGAAAAAGACGAATCTGATAAAAAACGGATCGGGACTAAGAAGTTTAAAGATTTCTTTTTAAGCACATGTTAATATTCATGCACCAAGAAATACCAGAAATAAAGACAGGGAACGTGGAAAGAATTAAAGTTAATTGATCTGTTGTCGCTTATAAATTACTTCCTCTGTCATAAATGTGAAATTCGGACCATTATTAATATTCTCACGAGACACAGAAGTGTTCAGAATGCTTTCTACGTTCACCTTCACGTGACGAATAACGCTATCATGTTACTATGGTATTTAATCTTTTGAGTTCTGATTTGATATGATCATTTTTATTAAGATTTGAAGAGACAATACTTCATTTTTAATTTAATTCGACCGCTAATTTCCAGTTGTTTTAAAATCCATTATTAGTTTATGGAGACCTACTTTATTAAAGGTATATTTTTAAACATCAATTATAGACGTTATACTTTGACATGTGAATGAAAGATGTCCGAACACTGTTTTGAAACCCACATCGAGAATAATATTTTCTTTAAAAGAAATAAAAATTCCACTCTCAATTGTAAAGAAGAGGCAGCGATTTAAACATGGGATGCTTTTGTATGCACTAATCTTCAAGGCCCGATATGAGATATGTACGCGCTAACTGTTACAAGTATAAAGTAAGAATGGCAAATTGTTAATATGGTATTACCCTCCCTTTTAAGATACAAAACACTTCCAAATATGATCAGGAAATAAGAGAATCGCCAGAAAAAGCCCTGCTTAACACCGCGGTGACAAGGCAATTTTTAGTAAAAGAAAATGATTTTCCTTGATCGACCATGATTTCTGAACACACAGATTTTTTTCGTCTTTTTCATGGTGACTTCTAAACGCACAGCTAATTTTCCTTTCGTTGATACTGTGGTTTATATAACGACTCTTTGTTGCTCCCATACAGATTTATTACACACCACGATTTTTAATATTTTGATAAACTTTTACCCATGTATGCTGACATTAATAACATAAACTACCCTTTTGCATTTTGGAGTGTTTGACGTTTTCGCTGGATTTTTTTTATGACTGACATGATGATTTGTAAAGGTTTTGCGAATCTCGCCATGAAACACCGCGCACAGATCATAAGATTTTTTGCCAACCATTGCATAGATGTATTCCATAACGTTGTATGGCTATTATGACAATTATGGATAAATAATATGGAGGAGATACGGATCTGTATCATTGGTACAACCGTAGACATAAGACAGGTAGGAATTCATACAACAAAACCCCCAATCAATGACGTATTAGGGAAATATCATGATAATTTTATCTTCTAGCCCCCCCCCCCCTCGGTCTGCCAGTTGAATATAGGGATTTTGTAAGTGCAAGTATTGTGGCGGCCGACCACCATTTACCCAAGAATGTAGTTCCGTCTATTTCTCCCTCTTTCTCCTCTATCTGGCTTTCTTTGTTCGTCTTGCCTGATTATTTATGTTGATTTTTTGGTGTGGAATGAAAGAAGAGAATAGGAAAAAATAAATTTGCCATGTTTTGCTGAATATTTATGTTGTATGTAACTTCACATTTGTATGTCCCAAAATTTCAATGGCCAATACAAAATCTTTGGAGCAAGACATGTTCAGATGGTCGCTCTATCTGTGGTGGAGAACTTTTAACCCAACGAAAACCTTGGAAACAGTTGAAGTCGGGCATAGATACAAGAAATAACATTAATATCAACAAGATAGGTCTTGTAATTAATAAACACCCTTTAAACTAATGGAAGAAACCTGTGGTGTTATATATATATATGTATCGTGATGTAAATATATGATAATGTATTTAAATTTTGTCAATTAACATTTTGCAATGTATTTCAACATATTAGGAGACTGTGGACGTATAATGGCTGATTTTTCATAACTTCTTCAATGCCAAGGATGTAGTCCATTTTTCAATAGCAAATTAATGTTTTTACTTCATAACTTGAATTTGCCATGTATTGTTTTATAATATATAGCATTCGTTATTGCCCTTGTTATAGTGTCCCAACTAATAACGACCGATTTAATAATGTCCCTTCATGAGAAAAATGCTATGTCAAGACGCTTAAGTTGAACTAGTTTAAAACCCCAGGGGATCGTTAAACCTGCTTACTTACGCGTCTAAACGCACATGTGGGGAAAATAAACCAGTTTAAAACCCCCAGCTCGCAAGCTGTCTTCGAGAAAGCTTTTTTTATAAAAAAACCTAACCAAAACCTGATTATCTTGGTCGTCTGGACGGATTGGCTTTAAAAAAACCCCGACTCCAGCTCGCTTTGAGCATGCGCAGTACGCAGTAAGTTACATTCCTGCGAGAATATAAATCTATCCATGTGTGTTGTTAACTCTAATCTCCGACCGAAGAGGTCAGAAGAGTTAAACTGGTTTGGCTTATAGTACGTGTGATCGCAACACGATGCTGTCTTAAAAACCCCGGCGATTTTGATATTGGTTTAAAAATAAGCGTCTGAATGGTATATAATTAGGTCATCTGTTCGACCATATAAAGACAAATTTTATCTCAAAGAGTGAAAAGAAAAAGAAATTTCAATGAAATATATCATTACAGAGCGCCAATAATTATTTGGACCAGTGCCTATACTACTAACGATATAAAGCTCGTCCTTTCAGCTTCTTACAAGTGTACTAAATAATGGCTGCTATGTAAAATTGTGGAGATTATTAAAAAGCTGCTCATGTTATGACAAATATGTTTACCCAATACAATGGATATGTTTATTTCTGTCGAAGTTTATGTATATAAGATCTTTGCTGTCAAGGAAACATATCCTTATTATTTTTTTTATAGTCTGATATAATACACCACGTGCTAGATCTAATCTGGGCCATTTAACAATAACACTGTAATATTTTAAGAAAATGTCAGAACCACAGGTTGTCTTGTATCGAGATATTATACTCGCTCGACTAATCAAATTGGTTTATATGCTGTGTCGATAGTCCGGGTAGAAATTAATTAACTCGCAGCTAGGTTTCCTAATTGGTGTCTCTAAAAGTGCCAAAAGGCAAGAAAAATCTTGCTAAGGAAGCCATCTCTGTTACAGACCGTCACCGATGTTAAATGAGTAAATTCAATTTTGTTTCAGGCGCCATATTTGACCGGAATTCTGGGCAGGTGCACACAGCGTTTCGTCATGAAGTGCAAAGCTTCAACAGAGCTTATTCCGGGGTTCATCGCTATAGGCTCGAAAATATCACAAAAGAACTTGATGTAACTGATAGCTTCGCAGTCAGCAATGCACGTAAGTACCTTAAACCGAATTCACCATTTTATTGATTAAGTATGCCCACAATTCCCCAATTAGAAATACACCGTTGATCATCACAAACTAAGTTACCTCCAGCCTAAATAAATTCAATTAAATGACTTCTCGCCTTATAAAGAAACAAAACCAACCAAATAAAACATTAGTCCAAGACTCATATACACGATTTGCCCGTTATAAACTTAATCTGATTTCAGAAAAAGCGCTAACGAAAGCATAATACGATTAAATAAGGAATGGGGAAATATTCCTGCATTTTATGGTGAAAAAATCTTTTTTTTTCTAGCATTGTTTAAACTTAATTTCACTTTCATTATTTCCTTCTTATTGTATGTTAGTAATGTCTTTGCATTATGAATTATATTTCGATTGGTTTCACATTCAGTATTGTTCCATATACCATAACCTATTGCTGTGACAAATTGACCATTTTAACATACACAATTCGTATGAAATATATCACCTCTATTTATGTAATAGCTAACAGAATAATAACATGATCAATTCCAACGGGTAAGTTTAAAGTGAACAGATTAATGACAGGCGTTCCGGAAAGGCGTAACAATGCATTGCCTTGTGCAAGACGCATAGGTCCACCATCTGACCCTTTGTTCAAACACAATATCACCTATTATTCAGTTGATTATATTTGAACCATGTAGACTAATTCGTCAATATTTCGGTCTGAGTTTTAACAACTCCGAACTGAGTTTATCGGTCACAGACATGTCACATGCATCTGGTAAAAATATTGAAGGCATGCAGTTGACCGTTTCATGTCTTGTTGATTCCTCAAACACTAAGTCGTTAAACCCCATTTCATTTTATTTCGTTGCTTCCTAATCCACCCGCCTCAAAATCATAAAAATTCACTGAATCCTAGAAAAAATTTAAAACGTCAACACTGAATCGCCGCCCTTTCCCCAAGAGCAGTTAGCATCAGGTTTCTCAGCTATTTCTCAGGGCCACTGCAATAGAACATTTTGAAAACCGGAATGGACAGAAAGAACTGCAATGCTAGTAAACGCTGGAAATATCCCTTACGAATTTCGAAAGAGCAGGAGGAACGTCGCCCTTTGTTTAATGCCATTTGTCAGTAGCATTGGAAATGTTAGTATGGAAAAATATAAAATTCCATCCCAAACTGAGAGATAAACTCCAAGAGACCACGTATTAATTGATACATAATGTTGTTATGTTTATTATGGAAGCAAACATGCAATGTAATGAGAATTTTTTTCAAAGCTCTTCTCTGTTGCACATGTTATACAAAGCGAATACACTTCCATTCTGAAGATTAGATTTATATTTTGAAAAGGCTTAACGGCCGAATGAACAATACTAACATAGATTACAGTATTAGGGTAGCGAGACAAAATCCCGAAGGGCCATGAAATGTCGGATGTATTTTCAACGACTATTAACGTACCATTGCTGTTTAGCTAAATGGGGATATGGTTTCCGGTGCACCTAAGCCACATTGCACTAAACATGTGGAAGTGACGCTGGGCACTAACCACAAGATCTCCATTCTATCCCAATGTTGGCAGATAATGTTTCTCTGGATTTTCCAGTCTGATTTCAGTGGCGCAGGCCGGGAGACCTGACAAGGAAATTCGTCTTAACAATGGGATGGGACGAAAACACACGACCTATCCCGTGCATACCAATTGCAGCACGTCGAGTACCCGATAACAATGGGAAATCCAAAGCAGGGACGGCTGTTGCGCCAATATCTGAGCGAAATCCTTAATGCACACTGCATTACCATTAGCCTGGATGGTTATGTCCATTTTATTCTTACAAACGATTTGACTTAAACTTGTTTTAATTTTAACATATTTCAATATAGGAACAGATATTAATTTATAAACGATGACTACATTTCATAATAAACGACCTTTATATGAAAACCAACTCATAACTGTTGTTTTCCAAAATACTCAATTTGAACTTTTTATTATTCTCGAGTTTAACGCCTATCTGAAAAGAAGTCTACTTGAGATATAAAGGTCGAATGGAAAGAAATCTAGTTGAATATAAAGGTCGAATGGAAACACTTATTGTTGCTGTAACCTCGCATACGTGTAATAATTGTTAAAGTAACCTGTATCAAGTAGATTTCAAAAAGCCAATTTGGGTGAAAACTGTTTATCTTGATAACACACCACACAGACGCTTATCTCACTGCCGTGTTTTCAAAAAGTTAATTATGCAGAATGTTGGTTCATCCACTCTCATTATCTCATAGTTCCTTCGGTGAGTTTCTTCCGCCTGGGAGCTAGCACAAACAATGTGAGCACGTTTGACAAGAGAAATATAATTTTTCACGTGATCATCAGCTTTTTGCTATCCGTTTTAAACATTTTGCTGAGAAAACACGAAGTAGTCATGAAGAAATTTATATTTATAAAAGATAAATGTGCTTGTTAATAGCTGATTTGGTGTTCACAGTGACAGTAACTGCTTTTTTTTCTACTAATGTTATTTTTAATGCGTGTAAAAATTTCACGCTAGATTGAATACTGCCTGAAGATTGCTCTTCGGAATTTCTCAGACGTTTGTTTTACACTCTGTATTAGTCACACGCAAGTTAAACATTTCTTTTTGGTGGAATTGGAAGGACAACGGCGTAACATGAAGCTACATGTACACAGCCATGGAGTACCATCCTGGAAGCACTGAATGGCGAGGGGCCATGCAATGCATTAGTTCCCAGCATACAATCAAATCGAATTGTTTAATTGGAATTAAACGTGTTGGTCATACATGGTCGCCAATAACCGGTGTTTAGAACCGAAAGACCCCAAAGTTATTCTTGTCCTTTGTCAGATCACCATCCAATGAGTCAGTCACAATACCATAATTTCTTCTGCTATATATCCATTATAATTCAAATCTAATATCTTAGTCAATGGTGATTAATTATTGAAGTTAAAATGTGGATATTTTCTAAGCGCAAAGTTGCTTGGGTGTAATAACTACTAATAACTATAGCCCTAAGGAATATGTCCGTGAGAGTTCCTAATACATATTCCATTGCTCAATACTACAGTCCTGCAGGCGATCAATCAATGCTAATGCTACAGTAATCAACATTTTAAAATAGATTAGCCAAATTATCATTTTGTGCAACATCGTGTCAACAATTACCAGATCAGACAAGACAAGTGATTTATCAAAAGAGAATTTTAACTGACAGGCTTAGCCATCTTGTAAAAGCATAATATATTGGAATAGCTTCCACAATGCACTGTTGCCCACGTACAGATAATAGCCAATTACAAACTCGGGCTGAATTATCAGTAAAAGGAAAAATTCCGGTTAATCGTAGTTTGCCAGGATACAGAGCCTGGAGCTTCTTTTTGGTCTGGAAACTGTATCTAAAAATATTTATACATTCGGAAATGGATTGTCGTAAATTTCGTTTGGATCTCAGATCTTAAGGAAGTTAATTATGTAACGTAATAAACATAGCAAACAAACTAAACGTTTTTCGCCAAAGATAATTCAACTAGGATATTTCCACTGTCGCGGTTTAACTTAGTACCCACTTTGGCACAGTACCTTAATTAGGCTTTCAGACGACGACTTACAACGTCATATACTCATTGCACCTACTAATTGCTGCTGCGAGGAACAGCAGAATTGAAAGAAATAGGAGGAGTGGTAACAACGCCCAAAACTCAAATAGATCAATTTGTATCTTATGACGAGGGGCCTGTTTCACGAAATTTTTAAATAAGATAAAATCCAAATTTCAGTAGATACTTCAATTTTGATTGGCTAAGCACTTAAACCAATCTAATATTATCCAATCAAATTACTAAAATGAGGCCCAGAAGCTTGTTCATTCGACATCCTTCAGATTATTGTTTAAACACAGTCTTATCACCAATATGGTTTCTATATTTATATTTCTATTTAAGATAATGTTTATGTTAATGCATTAACGTTTTATGGATTAACGTTTTTCCCTGTCTCAGTTTTCTTCCATGTTGCAAAAAATACAACATTTTCACTAAAAGGTGAACAAAAAATGATTGATACTATACTTTTCAATGTTCAATTATCTTTCTAACAATGCAAATATTATCATTTTCCTAATTTGTATTAATACTATACTACTAAGAATTCTAAGCCGGAACTTGCAAATATAATTAACTGAGACATAAAACATCCTCTACACAAGTCATCCAAAGTCCCTTTTGTGAGGAAATTTACCATTCAGTTATTCATATCCTTCATGTCATCTTTTACAATAAGATATTTATTGAGTCAATAAATGATGGATTATCTTTGACCTCTCTGACAGTAAGAAAGGGTTTCCTAGAAACAAATATTCAGTTGAAAATTGTACTGACATAACTTGATTATTCCATGGCTCAGGTGTTAATGCAGGACTAAATTTTTGTCAGATGTTTTTTCCGCGCCATCTAACAGAATGACGAAGCCGGTATTAATCATTGCTATTTTACATTTGTAACATAATTGCAAATGTCAAAGTAGAAGGCAAAAAATAAATAAGTGAGCTAAATTTCCGGGCTGAATTCGTCTTCATTTAAAACACATTGATAAGACATATTACTGCTAAAGAGAACATGTTTCATGGGAATTGCATTTATTGTAATTGCTGTTGGTACGTGTGAAAGACGGCTTTTAAATACTTTGTCAATTATCAAAGAAATCTGAATACATTTTTAATGGAACAAAAGCGATTTGACAAGGTGATTAAAAATTGCTTATTCCTCATTTTTCGTTCTAAAAAACTATGTAATAATGAAGTATATACAGACAAACGTCAGTTTAATAATCTTCTAGTCAAATCGTTACTCTGAGCCTAGGGATCCAATTTAACCAGGGGACAAGATCTTGTTTCATTGCCTCGTACATCAAAACGTCGCATTTGTATTGTTTGTTTTTATGACTCTGACACCGTGAACAGCCATGATATGTATATGACGTTATCTAAACGTCACAGGTCGCGAGGTCAACGCACAGAAGTCAGTTTGTAACAAACAAATGAAAGTACAATGACTTCGACGAACAGAAAACCTGCGTCGTATCAGGGTTGTCTGTGCAATAACACGGACACAACTCGAGATTGAATAATAACCCCGGAAGAAAATGCAATGGGATTTTAACAAAATTAGCAAGTTTACACGGACATTTGACACAAGCGGGGGCCGCACTATTGGCACTATCTTGTGCTTCGGTCGGGTCTATTATACACAATTAATTCTGCTAATGTATTTAGCGTGGGGATTGGCAAATAGTTATTTTATTTCAGTACTAAACAAAAAGTTAAAACTTCAACGAAATTTTAAAATAATAGCCAAATTCTGGTTTGGATTACTGAGCAAAATGGCCATTCACTAGATACGTACGAAATTCTGGCTTGGTTTACTGAGCAAAATGGTCTTTCACTAGATACGTACGAAATAAAGGCAGCTAGCATAAATTTCGTCACGTTAGTTACGTACGTGTTTTTGTGTGTCTATAAGTGTCTGGATATTCGACGTCACATTACTGATGCCATTGCATGCAAAGAAATATATAGCCCCGAATATCCTAGTTACTATCTTGTATCGTTAAACTGTCTGTTTAACGTTACAAGTGATACAGTCTAAGACCTTTGACGCAAGCTTTAATAGGCTCAAACGCACAATTGTTAACATATATCATTACAGTTTGTATCGAAATAAGTAATTATATCACAAATAGTGAAGACCACACCACTACAATAGTTACCGAACAGATTTTCTTTGTGGTAATGCGTTCTACATTTCCAAGGCGGTAATTCTTAAAATGTGCGAGCCTCCATGAAACTACCCGTCAAAACTCGCAAAAAATATCGCGAAACGTTAACTCCGCCCATCGCTTCCATATAAGGCATTGCTACTACGACCGACTAGAGCCTTATATATATAAGGCTCTGGCCAAATTTGCATATTATTAAGGTCATGAAGCCATATATGGAAAGTGACGTATGATCACAAGAGACGGTGAGCGCATGCGCTTTCCCACGATCGGCCATTAATAATTCGAACTAGGCGAGAAAATTAGCGTAGCGACTGAATTTCATCAAATCATATAATTATGCGGTAAGACCTCACCTTTACTTCAATGGGAATTGATTTATTATATGTTTTGGGTCAGTTTATCTGTAAATTAAGAGAGCTTTAGAAAAATTTGAGCAAAGGCAGTCTGTTAGTTCAATCACTACTGTGTCTGAAAGACATCAGTAGTGTAATCATTTCTACGAATATCCACGTTGTATTTAATTTCAAAAGTGTATGTTGTAATTAATGTAAAGGTCCTAATTTGTACTAATAATTAAATTGCTGAGAATCTTTGAGTATTTTAAAACTATTTTTTGTAATAATGAGAAACACATAATAATAATATAATTGTGTTTGTGGTATCGTAACATGAGTAGTGAAATATTTCAATTGTGACAGGTAGGACCGTCTAATAAACATACATTTAAATCAATGGTGATCTTCCGAATTAACTAGAAGTAAAATCTGTGCTTCAGTGCTATAGACATGCCTTGTTGTGAAAGTGTAATCTCTAATAAGAATATTAGTCAAAAATGGTTCAATTCCGTGCAGTATTTACAAAGTTATGATAAACCATATGCTCTTGGCTATGTAACCAGACCCCACCTTCTTTTATCGGTAGCGGGGTAACATGGTGGGCCTTGTTTGAATCCGATCGAGCCTTCATTGTGTTGGGTTGTTTGTGCGTTTTCTTGTACGAGTAAATATGTTCAATCTTGAGTGAAGTCTGTGTTGCTTCAGACCCGGGACTGTACAGCGCAGTGGACGCTTACGGCTAGCCCCCGGATCCATTCACTCTTTTTTGAATTGTTGTTTTATTGTTTGTTTCGTTTGCTGTTTCGGAGTATGATGTCTTGTCGTTGTATTTGTCCTTTTTGTAAATCATATGTGGCGCAGTCCCCCTGCACAAACTATTTAAACACACTATGTTTATTTGCTAGGTTGTTTACCTATATACAGAAAATACCAATAATTACCAACAATGCATACAATTTAGCAAAACATGTATCGCCTAGAACAATGTTATCTTCTTGATTTGGATTGGATTTTGACTCTGTGTCCTATAATATTTTGTAAAAAAGAATTATTATTGAACTATTTCGTAAGTTGAACGCCTTTCCCACAATAATGATGCTTATGGATTATTTCATACTCTTTATATAATTTCATGATTACATGTTTTACTCTGTTTGTTATTGGGGGCGAGGCTGGGTGACCGAATGGTTAGCGCATGTCCGTTGTATCTCCGGGTCCTCCGATTTCCTTCTACTGCTATGTTAGTCAGGCAATGGCCTGGTTTGTATCGAGTATAACGTAAACCCTATTTCTTGTTCTCTGTTTTGCACCCTTTTAATGTTTAGAAATGAAAACGCACGACGGAATTGGAAATAAAATTGAGGAGATTTCTCAAGTAATCAATCTGTAATGATTCAAATGTTATTTCTACTTGAACAGTTAATATTATTGTATAGTCGTTTTATTAGGAATTATTTCTAGTACATTGGAAATAATAAGATTACGTTATTTTATTTGGATGCCGTCATTGGAAATTAGTCGAGGGATTATTCTCGGATGAAAGAAAACATTGATTATTGAATATTTCAATTAGATTAGTTGCCAGCCTCTCGAAATGAAAATTGAAATTCCCAGAATATATTTACATGAAAAGTTAAAAAAGGAATAACAGTTGAGTGATGCATCGCTTAAAACAAATTAGTTTTAATTTACGATTTGTTTTCAGACGTAAATATATTTTATTTTTCTGGTTATAAATGAAAGCAATACCAATCATTAATCTCGGTATTATTTTTGTCATTTATAATGAATGCTTTGCTTGGAGTTGTTTCCTAATGTGGGATAGTATTTTGGTTCCAGTTCTAAAGTTAGTTTAGCTTTTACCAAATCACATTAAATGTTTATGTTAGGATTTTCGCTTGTCCCTAATCAATTTAGTCCCCATTGAAACTACAGATATTGGTCTCGTAGCCGGACAGCCAGAGCTATCTTCATTTGGTAAATGGCTAAATTTATCAAGCCAATATCCTTTTGTACTTCCGGTCAGAAGCCAATGAAATGTTATGGTTAGGGATAAATACAGCTTAACCATTGACGACGTTAGCTGAAGGTAGCGGTCGGGCGGGAGGCCAATATAAATAACAATCTGAATAATAATGTACATTTGTATAGCGCTAAAATCCACCCAAAAGCTTATCCAAAGCGCAACGAAACAATTGTTATATACACAGTGGACAGAAAGTATAATTCTCGTAGCATACTCGAAATAAGTGAGTCTTCAGTTGTGATTTGAAAGTAGTCAAGTTTCACTGTTTCGGATTTTCAGTGGTAAATCATTCCATAAGAAACTACATTAAAACTTCTGTCATGAAGAGTTTGAATATATTTCCACAGTTCATTCCAAGAGACTAGAAGTATACTTGCCTCTCAGATAAAAAAAAATCAATCTTATTTGATCCGAGGACAAACTACATTGTACATTTGTTTTATGATAAAAGCCCCGTAATGGAAAGTGCTACCCGTAGCTCTCTATCGCAGATTCATACCATTTTAATCCGAATCGTGAGAGAAAACAAATCCTGCAAAATTGATGATACGTAACAGAGCTTTCATGATCTATTATACCATTTATTTATTGGGTACCAGAATCAAAGATATTTTTCCTATGATAACGGTTGAACAAAGACAAATTTAATACATGTATCCTATATGTTAGTTAACTAAGCAAGTGCGAGTTTAATGTAAAGGTTGACGTATCTTTACCCATGTATTAACTTATGATGATTGGAATATTGACAATTTAATACTGACCAAATATCAAACACAAACACAGTTAATGATGTAGTCGCTACTAGAACCAACGTTTCAACGATTTCTCTGTTGTTTGTCCTCAGATAATGGACTACTTTGTGAATTTCGGGTAAAAAGATATAGTTAGAATTAGTTTAGGTTTAAAATACAAAAGGTATCCCAGCGGTTATTAGCTATGTGGTCTTCCATAGCAAATAAAGTTGCATCAGTTGCTACACAATACTTGAGCACACCTTACCTCGTGAACGATACATTTCGTTACTCGTGACTAGTTGCAGCGATTTCAGAAACCGAACTTCTTCATTATTTGAATGAATGACATACAGTACACTTAAAGATTCATTATGTAAGATTTAGATGAAGATCTGGCGGTTTTTGCTATGATAGTCCAAAGTAGATAAGGGAATATATTGCAATTTTCGGTCAAATTACTTTATCCACTGCAAAGTTATGACGGTTAAAAGACTATCGTAGCCTTTATTGTCATTTCTATCGTTGTTACATTAATTAAAAGTTTTTATTATCAACCGCCTATCGTGTTTGAAAATCAAAATCATCCGATGCTCCAGAGAGTTGATTATGTGTTTGCCGTGTAAATAAATGTCTAATTAATGATTTAGATAGCTTTTCAGGCCAAACGAAAGATTTCAATATGCAAAATCAGCTCTTATGTAATGAATCTTTAAGCCTTAAATTATTATTAATTGTTATTTTACGAAACAGCCATGTTATCGTTACCGACCACGATAAATTTTGTACTCTATATTTTATTAAAAAACAAAATTCCAAACCATTTATGTTGGAAACATAATAGAAGAGTACGGTTGTTTTTCAAAGATAATCTGTAGGCGGAATATATATCAAGACAGTCATTCCCGGTATTATGCATGACACAAACACTTCAACATAACCAAAAGTGATATGTCTTACACGCATATACTAATAGTGATATTATATATATTACAATAGAACATGTCTGGGATATATTCCCCTTTATCATGTTTTGAATATTTTCACTGGTTATAACTTTGTTTTCGTTTTTGCACTTTCAAAGGCGGCGCCGTTGCAGTCCTAGAACTGTACAACAGTGGACCCCTACTTCCAAAATATTCACAAGGTTTGCTAATACATTGTGTCTCGTTTCCTCGTGTTTGCCTTCCGGGTTTCTAGTCGTTTAGTTTGTTTTGTGGTTTCTTCTGCTCAAATTATTAAATACGAAGATTAATGTTTCTCCTACATTGCTTTGCAGTGCATTTAGTTATCAAATACAGTTGCTTTTTTCAAGAAGAAAAACTGCTAGGCTTTATTCACCTTTATTAAGTGTTTTGCTGTTCATTCAAATGTCAAATATTCATTATATGGTGTGTCGAGCGAAATGATCATACGCCCAAACTCATACCAGAACGCAAAAACGATTAATCTTCACAATTGGTTCTGTTGTTCTTAAGAGAGTTCCAAATTATTCATAGCGCAATTTTATATTGATCGACGTGAGGCTGCTCGGTAAACAAATATCAAACGCCGTTGTTTACAAACTCGGGTATCCTAGAGATGTTATAATAGACCAATCACTGTCATAAATACTATCCTAATCTGAACAAATACCCAATCTTTACATCGTTTTCGGACAACTCGACAATCGTAAAGAAATCGCTCAAGTATCTGATAGCCCTTATACTTTAATCTGATTTTATTTGATTATAATGTGTCTTATCCCTTCTTATATCTCGTCGTTACACTCAAGTTTGATATCTTTAACTCTGATTAGTTTCTTGCTAATCACCAAACATGAAAAGCGAAGAAACGACCAAGACATAATAATGTCTACAGATTAAAACGCGTTCCACTTTGATGACGGAAAGAGAAGGTCGACTAAAGTTGTTGCTTTCTTTTTTGCAAAAAGAGCGAGTGGACGAAGAATCAAAGTAGTATTTAATCGACCCGTTAAGAAAGCCGAATACAAACATTAGCACCCTTTTGCTTAAAAGTAAGTCCACTGATACCCGCCTCACCAAGGGTGAAATTTTGGCACCACATCTTTAAGTGTTCGCTTACGTCCCACGATAAGTATCAACATAGTTTCAAATTTCTAACCACCTTCAAACATCACTCACATTTTAATAAAATCAGTCACATGCTGTATTTGATATCAATCTAATCAAAATACAGATATATATTTCGTTTCGTTTTTTATACTTTGAACTTTTAAAAGAAACGAAATAGGATCTGTCCTTTAGACCATTTCTTCTGAGTAAGCATAAGACTCAATCGGTAAACGTGTAGTGTTTGATTATAAAAAATGTGTGTTTTAAAGCTTAAATTAAATGATTCTTTCATAAATATTAGTAAAATTTGTCGATAGGTCCTACTGATCTCATTAACCATGGGATACTATTAACATTCATGAAATAGTTTTTTCTGATGAGTTAACTATTCTACATCGTCAAACTTATAAAATTCAAATTATAATGGATATTTGTTTGAAGAATTCATACTTTGACGGTTCTTAATGTACCACAGCAAAATCAATGCCAGTTAAGTCTGCTGAACTACGTTTGTTATACCGGGTAGATTGCGCATGAATGTTTCCGCAATGTTAATTAGGTCACTCGCCAATCCCAAACTTTTTTTTTTATCTGATGCTTTTAATTATCAGTCTGCGACTAATGTCACGATTGGTTGCAATATCTTTAGCGATTAAGAGATTACTCGTGTAAGACTTACCGCGATTGCCGTGTGACTGGTCGTGATAGGTAATAGGTCACCACTGATCTTGCAACAAGTGGAGCAATTACAGACATAGCTCACGCCAGACAGATTCACATACGGGGATCAGATAACTGACCCCCTAAATCTAAATGTACGACTTTCAAAACTATTCACATAGCTGGTGCGTACGTAACTAACGTGACCAAATTTATGGTAGCTGTCTTTTTTTTCGCACGTATCCAGTAAATGGCCATTTTGCTCAGTAATCCCAGCCAGAATTTGGCTATTTTTATACGCCCACATTTTTAAGTTGACGTATTATGTCGTCGCCCCTGTCCGTCCGTCCGTCCGGACGTCCGTCCGTCCACAATTGTTTGTGGACTCTACAGGTCACAATTCTTGTCCGATTTTGACGAAACTTAAAATATAGGTTTATCCCCAAAAGATCTCGGCTGCTTTCGATATTGGCATGTATCGGATCAAAACTTCATTGATTATGGCCCCTGATTGTACGAAAAATCACGTTTAGAGCTTGTGGACCGTATGGAGGTCACAATTTTGAACCGATTTTGATTAAACTTGACATGCATGTTTATAACCCAAAGATCTTGGTTCCTTTCGATATTTGTGCCTATCGGAACGTAATTTCCTGAATTATGGCCCCTGATTGTCCGAAAAATCACCTATTTTAGCTTGTGGTCCCTCTGGAGGTCACAGTTATTATCCGATTTGAAAAACCGTTCGATTATATCACCGTTACACCCTCAGGTAGGTTGAGTTCGAATTTTGGAAAAATCGGACCAAAATTACCATACAAAATGGCCGCTGTTCGTACGCGAATACTGTTAAAAAATGGTATATCAAGGTTGTGGACCCTGTAGAGGTCACAATTTTAATTCGATTTTAATGAAACTTGAAATGCATGGTTATAACCCAAAGATCTTGGTTCCTTTATAAATTTGCGCATATCGGATTGTAACTTCCTGAATTATGGCCCCTGATTATACGCAAAATCGCCTTTGTTTAGCTTGTGGTCCCTCTGGAGGTTACAATAATTATCCGATTTAAAAAATCGTTTGATTATATCACCGTTACACCCTAAGGAAGGTTGAGTTCGAATTTCGGAAAAATTAGACCAAAATCGGCATAGAAAATGGCCGCCATTCGTACGCAAATACTGTTAAAAATGGTATATCAAGGTTGTGGACACTGTAGAGGTCACAATTTTAATTCGATTTTGATAAAACTTGAAATGCATGGTTATAACCCAAAGATCTTGGTTTCTTTCGATATTTGCGCATATCAGATCGTAGCTTCCTGAATTATGTTCCCTGATTATACGCAAAATCGCCTTTGTTTAGCTTGTGGTCCCTCTGAAGGTTACAATAATTACCCGATTTAAAAAAATCGTTTGATTATATCACCGTTACACCCTAAGGAAGGTTGAGTTCCAATTTCGGAAAAATTGGACCAAAATCGGCATAAAAAATGGCCACCGCGTCTATGCGAATACTGTTATAAAATGGTATACCATGATTGTGGACCCTATAGAGGTCACAATTTTAATTTGATTTTGATGAAACTTAAAATGCACGATTATAACCCAAAGTTCTTGGTTCCTTTCGATATTTGCGCATATCGGATGGTAACTTCCTGAATTATGGCCCCTGATTGTACGCAAAATCGCCTATGGTCCCTCTGGAGGTCACGATTATTATCTGATTTAAAAAAAACGTTTGACTCTATCACCCTTACACCATACGGAAGGTCGAGTTTGAATTTCTAGAAAATCGGACCTTAATTGCCAGACAAAATGGCCGCCGTTTGTACGTGAATAGTGTTAAAATATGTTATAGCAAGGTTGTGGACCCAGTATACATGTAGGTCACAATTTTAATTCGATTTTAATAAAACTTGAAATGCATGTTTATAACCTAAAGATCTTGATTCTTTTCGATATTTGCACATATCAAATTGTAATTTCATGAATTATAGCCTTTGATTGTGGGAAAAATCACTTTTAGTTTTGCTTGTTCTCTATCCATCTCTCGAAAATGTGGGCGTATCCTGCCTGGCAGTGCCAGCTTACTATCTTTTTAAAATTGCGTTAAAGTTTTGAATTTTCGTTCAGAACTGAAATAAATTAACTATTAGTCAATCCCCACGCTAACAACATTAGCAGAAATCATTGTGTATATGTGAAATAGACCCGACCGAAGCACAAAAATGTGCCTATAGTGCGGCCCCGCGTGTGTCAAATGTCCGTTTAAACTTGCTTATTCTGTTAAAATCCCATTTTCTTCAGGGAAGTATTATTCAATCTCGAGTCGTGCCCGTGTTATTGCACAGACAACCCTGATACGACGCAGAATTTCTGTTCGTCGAAGTCATTGTACTTTCGTGCGTTGACCTCGCGACCTGTGACGTTTAAATAACGGCATGCATATATTATGGCTGTTCATTGTGTCAGAGTCACTTCTCTGCAGGTAGGGTGAGTCTGGCGTTCAGATTGATAACTGGGGGTGCTTACTACAAGGCGTAATATAAGATTATAAATATGTTAATTTCGTGCTATCGTCTAATTTCTAACTTCTATTCGTGTTATATTTAAATTAAGACAATGTGTAATCCAATTTCTTCATTTGTTCAGCGTAAATTTTAATTTTATTTCATCTTATTTCCATTTTTCAGACGAAAAATGTCTTCTTCATTGACGCTTGACTTGGCGGTATATTAGATTTTAAACAAAGTAATGATGCGTCATTTGCATTTTTCGCTAAAATACCCAATTTCCCACAGTTTAATCCAGGCTAACATGAATTCAGATATTTAACATTTAATTAAGAAAACAAAATGAAAATAGGAACACTAGACAACCCCCCGGCTTGGATTCAACCGGGATTGAAACAGGCCTATCGATTATGCTCGCCCACAACAAAATGGCGTCGGTCTTATTAAATGAAGAGAATATCATAGATTAATGAAATTTCAATATGGCATTTGGAAGTACTGAATGTAACTGAACCATCTTTGGACAAATACTCCTAGAATATATTTTTTTATTGTCTAAGGCCAGACAAATTAATTACGTCACTCCACCAACCGTCTAGTTTTCACAATGTATAATCCTTTACAATGTAAGTTCTGATAGACTCCGACAAGTTTTATGCAGATTCAGGGAATATCTTTCCGTTAGCATTGTGTGTCTCTATCCTACTTCTTAAATACAATTGTACTATTGTTAAATAATATTAAGGCCAGACATTGGAATTATCTTCTTTCACAATTATAAGGCTATATTTTCTACAAAAAATTTCTTGTATAAGTATATTACAACAATCTTCTAAACCACATTAATGTCATTACTAGTTCAAATAGGTCAGACGTGGATAAATTTCAAGTGATTTATTCAGACGAACGATATTCAATGATATAGACCAGGAAGAATAGAATAAGCAATAAAGTTAGGATAATATATTCATCTATTATTGATAATAGGAATCTTTGGTTTCCCTTCTAAGCAAGTGAGTTAGTAACCTACTTAAAATAAGACTTCTGAGATCTAGAAATTGAAGCTTTAGCTAACAGACTTTTGGTGTACTGGCGAACAATTAGCATTTGATTGTAACATACAGTAGACTAAAACCATCGAATACAGGTTATAGTGATTCCATGTCCACATTTTGCATGACGCAAGTTTCGTAGTGTCTTTTATGATCCTTGGGGAATTGGTATACATTATATTCACCTTATGACTGTATCAGGGAGTTTTCACAGTTACATCCCGACTGGCATGAAGAGGGACAGTGGGACACACACCATACAGTGTGTCATGAGGTATAATGTGGCATATCGACCTACTCTTCACATCAAATTCCAATTACACACATCCAGTAGACATGGTACAAGGGTTAATTAGCGAAATGGATGTATGAGATGTGTTGTTGACGTTTGGGAATGTAGACGAGGGGAAATGTGTAGGGAGTGATAGTTAGATGTATTATGAATGGTTACAGTGGCTGTGGTGTTACGGTGAAATATTATGCCGCCACCGTAACACCACAGCTTTATGATTTGTTAGACAGGAGTGGTGTAATAAGTCAGACAATAATAAATAACATATTTCTGATTTTATTGTCGTCTATCCCACTTGCACTGGTTGTACGCCATTTTGAAACTAGCTGACGAAGACAGCTCGGGCGGCGATTGTCCGACTCCGGGCTGCTCTGTCAGTACTATCATGTCACTCGATATTCACTCGGTAATTCACGGAATTCCACGATAAAAAACACGGTAATGTCGTGTTTCGTCAAAGCTCCGCGATGCGCGTACAGTATGTTTTAACCTTGACCAATTACTCTGTGATAAGCCTCCGTCGCAAAAAGAGCTCTCGCCTTTTATTATTAGTATAATGACTTCCTCATGTGCGGCAGGTTAGTTTGCTTCTAAAAACACTGTTTTCCGTTCCAAAAAGTACAAAAGTAATTTTCTACCAGACAACCATGGTTCTATTCACCGAGACTAGATAATTTCTCTCGATGTAAGGATATTATCGCTATGGATAAGTTCATACACCGTTGAGAAAATAATCCCATTAGTTTGCTTAGCAACAAATCGAGCTTGAATCAACTCTGTACTGAAAATTCTGTGCGTGATATATATTAACTGTCTTCACACATTCGGTTTATAATTAGCGATACACAGGTACAGTGGCAAGTGTTCTACTTCACAGACTAATACCTTAACAATACCTCCGCGCAAAATCCCAGATTTTGGTACATGTAAAATATAAAGAAATAGTGCCCGTGCGCGTACCAGTAATAGAAAAACTAAGAGTTCGCGCATAATGCACGAACGGTACCCGGCGCGAGGTCATCTAGACTAGTACATATTAGATATCCAATGATGGGGGTGATATTGGCCTAGCATGTTCCCCAATCCTATTCTTATTGAATTAATATAGTTAAAAAAAGATATCCAATGTCTACTTTTACCTATACGAAAAGCGTATGGTGCGAATTTGTGCAATCTGTGATTCTGCCAGTGCCATTAATATTGTGTACACCATCTTCTGGGCTTTGTGTTACTTTATTGTACCATGAAAGTAGCTTATCAACGGGATGCGAATCACGATAGAAATAAATGCGCCTGAGAGCCTTTGACTGCGACGAAACTGATTTATGACAATGTGTTTCAAAAATTCTTTTCAACGCTGTGTCCGATGATGTTGGGTAATTCAATCACAGTATGAGGTATATTTTATAATATTTGTCACTAGCCCGTGTAAAACAGTTGTTAGTTAAATGATATAAGAACCCAAATGACCAGATCAACCAAGGTTATTTATCTCATTAAACATATAAAAAGAAGTTAAGGATTTTATCGGAACTCATTAAACATTTAACCACAGCTGCTAACAAACTGAATTATAAGGAATTCCATGTCAAATACCTCGACATAATTTGATGAATGCGGGAATGCGCGTCGATAAACCCCAATAAGCCACCTTAACGTCACGTACGCAGACATTCTGAAATTTCTATACATGATAACCATGAGGGGAGTTTATTCATGTCGAACGATTTTTGTTCATTTTATTTAGAGAAATCCCAAACAAGCCTCTACCTCCCCCGCGCAATACTATCACTGACCATGGGGAAACTACTATTATCGTTCGATTTTTATTTGTTTGGAAAAAGCGAAGGGCTTTTTGTGATGGAAAAGACAGTGAGGCAAGATGCTTATCAATAAAGCAGTTAAGTGATGTTTATGAAATTTTATATGAAAGGTATCTTCAACACATTTTGGTTTCTGTTTGTTCGTCGATCATCCATTTACGTTACCCCCTGTATCTTTATTTTCAATCTCTTAATGCAACTCTTGTTGGTAATTGTTTCCAGTAAATGATATGTTCACCGTGCTTGAAATTAAACACAACATTATGGGCTTTGTTCTGTGAGAATGGTGTAATTATGCACTCATATGGAATGGTAGGGTAGCAGCCAATATTGTGTTGAAGAAACCCACTTGATTATCCCTACAGTCATGACCAGACACGTTCCTGCCAATTTATCGTTTTGGTTCCTAACGGAGATAATTCACTACAATTTATACACACCATGAATAGAATAGAAAATTACTGCTCTAGGGGTTCGGTTAAATACAAAATTACCATCATTATCTTGCTGATAAAAATCAAGAGCGGTACAGTAGCTAGATTGCTGGAGTAAACCAGTCAACTGCTAGCCGGGCGTTAGATCTGGTTAACGAACAAAAGATTTCTTACAATTTGTTTGATCATTTGGCCACGTGAAGACGATAGGTGAACATTTCCGCATGTTAATCCAATTCCGAAATCTATTTGTAATTGGTTACTCAGTGATGCTCGCTGATATCTTGGCCAGCGGGAGTCGTCGCGAAAATTGAATTTTCTTAAGCTATCAGGCGTATTGATCCGTCCTTTACGTTCTGTTAGTTTTCCAAAATGGCCTCCTGGTATCTTTTC
This sequence comes from Patella pellucida, assembly GCA_917208275.1. Lineage (NCBI taxonomy): Eukaryota > Metazoa > Mollusca > Gastropoda > Patellidae > Patella > Patella pellucida. Next base: position 31,808,521 of record OU795043.1, read on the forward strand.
GTCTATTTAATATCGTTTAGTTTGTGTGTTGTCTTTTAAACACATGAATTGATTATTACATGAATAATGCCATTATCCTTCCTCTCTGATTACAAGGAAATAAGACTCCCGCTGATAGAGAAATGCATGTTGTCAGAGATCCTTTGACAGGCAAAACAACAGGGGTTTAAAGCCTCGCCAGCGGCACAATAATTCGTTTATTTTAAGACGCATATTTGGTAATTCCTTTTATGTTTACGTGTACATTGTGGGAAAGAGATTTTTGCGCATCCAGTGGCGTTTCCACATTATCGATTTCACATTGTCAAGGGATCGCTACTACTGGTTTATACAGCAATGTCGCGGTTTGGCCCGATTCCTAGCACCAAGGGTGATATAGCAGATACTCCCGCTACACAGCGGTTCGGTTATTTGGTAACACTTTTCTTTTCCACCTAGTAGGCATTGCCAAAAAGAAGCTAGTGAAAACCCCAGTAGATATTCACCGGCATTTACCCGGGTTCCGTTACAGACAATAAACAATACGACTCAGTATGTCGATATTCTAAAAGGGCTGTCTGTTGTTCAAATCCACATTATTTGCTTACATAAGAAATTATCACTGTATACGGAGATGGTAAAAACACATCATGTTATTTTACATGTCACCAAGGTTTGCCAGACGTACTGTCACAAGGGAAATATCCAAAGTAGTGTTCAGTGAAGAAGAACTTGTATTTCTAACTTGTTAGTTCCCTTACATTATCGTCTGAGGATTTCATAGCCAAATTTGATATTTTTGATATTGCATTACATAATGCTAATATACTAATGGGCCGCATGTGGTACCAAACATAGGATTAGTTCTTTATCCTGGTATTGCCGTTATCGAATTGGAAAGGTAGGAAAGGATTGATATAAATAGTTATATTAATATACAGCAAACACTTCGTTTAGCTTCTTCAGGTTATTACTCATATTCATGTCCCTGATGGGGGATCACGTGGCTAAGTGAGTAGAACGCTGGTTTGCTGGCCTTGAGGTCGGATGTTCCATGTCTGCATTGGCCGAGAGAGTTCAACCATATTTTCCGGCGTGTTTTCCATTTACTGATTACACTTTTTTGCCTATAACGTTTTTAGGACTTCAAATTCTGTCTTATGGTTTGGATTTTCCGTACTTGTTTTTTTATTTTATTCCCCTTGTAAGTGATGTTGGACGTTTACCTGACAAGGACAACTGTCTAACTGAGGTCTCGTGTACACACTTGCGTGCACGTAAAAATCCCTTGGCAGTTGGAATCGATATAAGAGTAGGCCGTAGCGCCGATGCCCGGGCAACCTTTCCCTCATAACACACTGTATTGCGTATGCCCGTCTTTATGCGCCCAGTTTAGAATAAGAACATTAGGACGTTAAACCCCATTTCATTTCATTTCATTTCGTGTCCCTTGTGATGCCTTAATGTCTTATTTGCATGCTAATACTAAATTGGGAAAACAGACTGAATCCCAGACAAGACCAGGTCACATATTAGATTTCTCCGGCCACATTGCGTCAAAATAAGCAACGTTAAAACACATTTATTTCTTATTTGATTGTAAAAGAGATGGCATGACATAAACGCGGTCTAGATTTTTTCAAGTCATGTTAAAAGTTATGAACGTGTGAGGTGTTGATTTACTTGTCTTATTAGACGCAGATCGAAGGAACATCTCCCAGGAGACGTCATGAACTCTGCGCCAATCACTGACTTTATTACAAATTTGAAAGAAATGAGTTTTTTAACTGAGGAAAGAAACTATTGGCTGTGAACTCTTGTCTTCATATCTTATTGGATTTATCGATTTAGTTACAGTACCATTTTCTAGACTAATTGGTAATAAGCGCCTCGTAGGAAGCCATAAAGAAAATTTAAAATAAATAACAAAAGATTTAAGAGTTAGGAAGCGGTAATGAAACCCCACGAAAATAGATAAATTGTTATTTATATTTTTTATGTAAGTTAATATAATTTGAGCAAAACTGTAATCAAAACACAGGAAAAAAGATAAATTGTTATTTATATTTTTTTCATATAAGTTAACATTTCAGCACAACGGAAATCAATACTCGGGACAATAGATAAATTATTATTTTTTTAGTACATCCTATACGAGTTAATATTTTATAGAAAATTGAGATTACAAGCTATATACTGCTTTTTATTTCTTATAAACGTAATACATATTTCTGACAAACACGAAGGCTAAGACATTATAGCCTTGTGTCCTATTTTCAGGGTAACATATTATGTGGAGCTAACACAGTAAACCGAGACGTTCGAATGTGACGAATAGTTCAAGTGGCTATTGAATCGATGACGGTTGGGCAAATTTAAATCCACATATAACCACAGACGTAAAACAATATAAAATCCTCCCCCGTTTTCTTTCCTTTCGACTGGTCCGCCGTTCCTCATCTTAAAATCCCACCCACCTATCTAATTATCGTAGTTGACACAGAGTTGATTGTCTAGAAAAGGTGGCAATGTGATTATCATTCAGTGTTCTAGAATTTAATTGAAAAGATGATTTATGTTCGACGTAAATTTAAAGGGAAATTAAAGGGGTTAGTTTTGGTCTTCCTAGATTTTATGTCTAGTCTGTTAATTTAAAACGTATTTAAGACAAATCTGTACTAATTTCTTATTTACTGCGGTGACCTGTGCAACACAGCCAAGTCTAGTACTGTTACTTAAAGATCAATGAGGGGGATTAGATTGAGCTGACAGTTCGCACTATAATAGTTACAAACTAGATGTTGTAAAAGGGATTTGCTGAAAATTTAAGTCAAATTGATCCACTCTGAACCGAGATCTTAGCGATTGAATTTTGGGCATAGCCTCGATCATCATTACTAAAGTCGATACAATAAAAAAAACATGCTCTCGATTATCCACTTAATCATTAAATCATAAATGGAAGTTGAGCAGCAAATGTGATGTTAATCTAGTAAATATCGCAAGCTAGCGTTGAAACCGAGAGTTGATTATGGCCTGGATAAGTTATTTAATGTCTGATTAATAATTTAGATAACATTACAGGCCTAAAGAAAGACCCGCAAAGGGCGGATTTAGCGCTTCCATAGTGTATGTTTAATATCCATTTTGTTATTTTTTAAAGGCTAATTTGGTGAACATTTTGTACTGGTCTTTATCTGGATAGCATCGTGCTTTTAAAAAAAATATAGTGACATTTAGTGACATGAACATCTAAGGGTAGTAATTGTGTTTCATGATTTGATGACAGACTACTGATACTACTACTGCTACAAATCTCTCCGATGAAACGGGCCAGTTCCAGATTTGTCGAAATTCATGATGGAGTATACTTTGTCCATTAGAGCAATTCCCTATTTTTCTCTTCACCGATATATAGTCCTATGATCTCACTTATAAATAAAAACAGTCGAAGTGGTCAAATATTGGATTATCTCTGGTTATACAGATTACGATTGTCAGAATGTTAAAAAAAAGTTGTTCGACAGGAAATGACATTGAGATGGAATTTCCAAAGTGTCAGTTATCAAGTTGAATAAGGACGTGCTGAATTTGATTTTGAAAAACAATAAAATAATAGTTTTAAAAGTCTTGACATTTCATAAGATTTTAAGCGTTTGTTGTTTCTGATAAATTTTTGCAATAGTTAACAGCATTTGATCAAAACCGAAATTGAAAAAAAAACATAAATGAATTTCTTTTGACAGATTAAAAAATAAAAAAGTACAAAGTCGAGACTTTATCCTATAAAATATGGATAAAACCTGACAGACGACTACTTTCAACACTTTATTCTAATCTAAATTAATGTGTTTCTTTTAGAACACAAACGTTGTTCTGATGGATTTTTTCTGACAAAATTGTTAGAAAACAAACACAAAGATACTTCAATACAATTTTACAGACAGGCTAACACGTTTTACAACTATTAAAACAAAAATGGGGCAGAAATGGTCTTTGAATTTTGGTTCGTACTGGTCTTCTCTATACGGGTACATTAGTGAGTGTGACTTTATTACTAACTCAAGTGGTAGCAGAACTAAGTAACACAAATTTAGTTACATAGACTACAAATTGAAATACGTAAACTGTCTAATGGTAATCAATGGATCGTTATTGGTTTTAGTGTTTCTCTTGAACGTAATTGACGAAAATATTATCATTGATTTTCCATTTTATTTGGTAATTTGGGATGTTTATGTTGGCAGTCGAGACTTCTTCTGTACACTGAAGTGTAAAGAGCGCCTTGCATTGTGTAGTCACATCCTACGAGATCATCATATTTGTAAACATGAGGAAATACGCCATTTTCATAATTTATATGTCCAATATATCGTTAATGGCCAAGCAAAGCATATATTTCATGTTCGCTTGAACATATTTTGAAAACCACTAGAATACTCTGAAGGGAAGGGTTTGTTTATTGATGGTAGTTGTCAACAGCGTTAGCTTTTGCTCCACTACTACTCCTGGACTTTGTGTAGTTCTTGTACTACTGTATTGGGCAACGGGGTTTCAAGTCTCGACAACGTAATGCTTCGTTCATTTTTCCGTTTGTGTACAATGCAAAGTGGGTGAGTTGCACGGACAGCGGCGTTTCAATTTACTCTTGTTCGATTTCCAACTATTAAGGGTTCTTGCTCGTGCACACCAATGTATTCATGGGTGGACATGTTGTTTTTCGTCCCACTCGAACGATAAGGCACACTTTCCATGTCACCCTTGACAAATGAAGGCCGAAGTCACGAAAGTTTTTCTCCGAAAATGCCGGGATCCATCGCCTTCAACTGAATTATGTCTCTGTCATTTGCTGTTCAGTTTTCCTGAATCATCTAATAACACAATCTAATTGAAACCAGAGGTCATGTGTAGAAGTTAAAAAAAAATAACTTAAATTGAAAAAAGCAAACATTTTTTTCTCATCCCGATCGGTATAAGGAACTATGGCTCTTTTGACTTTCGCCACACCCACGCTCAAGTTTAAATTATAAAGGATTAACGCAGGAATATATCAGTGACGACGTGGTCTATAGACCAGATAGTAACTCCCAAAAGAATCAATCGTGATTTGAAGCACAGAAAGTCAAGAAGTCGTGTGAAGGCAATCCGTAGAAAAATGAATATATACAGACTATTTGATTAATGTAATCTACAAACAAAGGTTTAATCGGCAATAGTTATTTATCACCAGTAATATTCTCGGTTTATTGCTAGCTGCTATCCCAATAGGCTAATAATATTCCCCCAACTTACCTTAAACTAACGGTGCAGATCATAATTATTATAGCTCATATGGGATCAGTTTATCTACCAATTCCAGAAACTATTAACCACAATTACACCCCCGATAGTACAGTAGAAAAGAGATAAACACGCTTTATTATTCATAGAGTTGTACAAATACATATATTAGAATTAGTTACACCCATGTGTCTTTCTTAAATTATCAAGTAATCATGTCATATATATTCATTAGCTGCAACTTGAGTATATTTGTATATTATGTTGTACAGTACAACAGTACGATATGAGTATATTTGTATAGCAAAATGTACAATACAACATTACAATATGAGTATATTTGTATCATATGGAGTACAATACAACAGTACGATGTGAGTATATTTAAGTACAATACAACAGTACAATAGGATTATGTATAATATGAAGTACAATACGACATTACAATATGAGTATATTTGTATAGCATGAAGTACAATACAACAGTACAATAGGAGTATATTTGTATAGTATGAAGTACAATATAACAGTACGATGTGAGTATTTGTATAATATGTACATTACATCCCACTTCTACCTCGTTGCCATTGGCAACTTTTGATAAAACTGGCCTGTTTATTTCCAATACAGGCTTAAAAGTATCCGTGTATCAGAAATGAACAGTACACTTTTTAAAAAGAGTACTGTTCATTCCCGACAAACGAACACTTCTACACCGTTTAAGATACCATTTAAGCAATAAGTAGCGGACGTTTAGTCCGGCCCAGGTCGCAATGATAACGATGGCTCTATTCAAAGGGGCAAATCACACCAAACAAGTAGTCAAAATCACAGTAACAAAACAAACCGGGTGAAAGAAACTGGCAGTTCAAAAATACATACAATGACAGTAAATTAACATAACAACATATTACAAAAATCAATTATTATACATATCAATTGGCATCTATTCCACAATTTGGTTTGATTTATATTATTATGCAAAACATATAAATTAGAATACTGAATAATTATTTCAATTGTGATGATAGAAGGCGCAGTTCTCCTCTGCTGGACACTTCACAGGCATTAAAAATAAGCAGGATGAAAAAGAAACGCCTAGAAAGACATACATTTTATTACAAATAATTCGCTGATGCATACTTTCACCAGGAATGACCCACGTTTCGCATTTCCTTTACACTACATTTAATAATAATATTATTAATATCGCAGTCCTCTTCGCCATAGACAAGTTGTTTTGACGACGTGGTCTAAACAAACACGTGATAAGTTTTACTCCCAGGGTATAGCAATACGCACGTGTAAATACCATTCAGGTCGTCACTGCGCAATCATCCTACCATGAAATGTAATGTGAGGCTCAAAAAGGGATAAATGAAAGAGCATTTCTCACTTTTCGGTTGAAACGACTCGATAATAAATACTATTTTCACATTTGCCTTCACAATACTCGATAGAAATGTGATGTAAGTCAGTTATTAGCACCTTTCCTCGGTGTATCGGTGAATATCAGGACAGTTTTGGTCGGGGACCGCCTCGGCTTCGCCTCGGCTGAACCCCCGACCAAAACTGTCCTGATATTCACCGATACACCGAGGAAAGGGTGCTAATAACTACTACATACAGCCGTACGATGTGAGTATATTTGTATGGTAAGAAGTGCAGTACAACAATACAATATGAGTATATTTATATAGTATGGTGTACAATATAAAACACCTGTTGTCTATGTAGACCCCTAATATGGGCATGCACAGCAGATAAGCTTAAATGGTGTAGCTGTAATGGAGCCAGTTACATGAAGCTACATTTAAATATATGCAAATTATCTTCCCCACAATTAATTAACTCCCAAAAAGAAGCAAGGGATTTATCACGAAAGCAACTGTGAAAACAAATAAACGTGAAGTTTTCCCTCATTCGTTCATCAGCTTATGGACAGTTTAAATCTGAGCTACAGCCCCATCACTCCAAACAAAGTCTCAAATATGGCCTACCTCGTTCTAAACGCCCCAACCCCTTCCAGTTCAGAGACAGTTCAACTCGCCCTCATTTCGTTTAAGTACGTTCGAACGCGGTTCTATTGCGTGTGTAACCTAGTCCTAGCTCGAGGGAGGGTTGGGATGGCCTAGTGGTCTAGAGTGCCGCGCTTCAACCTCTAGCTGGCTGGTCACCTCTGGCTTGCGGCTGTGGTTTCGAGCCAAGGTGTGAGCGTATGTGGCATGGAGATAGGGCGCCTTCTCAACCTCGTGGGTTTCCTCCGTCCACTCCGTTTTCCTCCCACTGCTAAAGACCCCTACGCGCAAGCGAAGTATTGAAATAAAATTAAACCATATGTTAGTCCTGAAATGACTTAGTTGTGTTGAGTGGACGTTAAACCCCAATTCTCTCTCTCTCCCTAGCTCGAGGTCTATAAAACCCAGTACGTTCTTGTCATTCGTCCTTGTCTGCGATAGCACTTCGATGGAAGCGGACGTTAAATAAAACTATTTAACACATTACCATTCCCATTTTCCTGCTAAACGCTTCAGGCTGTGCAGATCAAGACATTCAAATATAGTACTGCAACAACTAGTACTGCCCGAAGATCCCAGGAAAGCCAGATCAGGATGAAGCTACGGAGTCTCCTGAACCTGCCCCTCGACCTTGTAGATCTTCATACTCTACCCCATTAGATAACTGAGAGCTGCAAAAGACCCTTAAGAAAACCAAGACGCACACCCATCTTACCCTTGAGCAAGAAGAACACATGGTGGAACGAAGTCCTCTATAATTGATGCTGGATCATGTCACGTTGTAACACGTTTTTATAGTAGGATCGAAGTACTGCAATGTCATTCGTAGTACGACATTTCCGTTCGAAGTACGTCCATCTCGTTTATGAACGTTGGCACTCCATCTTATTGCTGGACGTAGTGCCAGATTAACCATTAGGCAAATCAGCCCAAAAATAAATACTTTAAAAATGTTGTAATCTAGCTACTGTTATCTTATAATAATTTACAATACTGTCAACGACATAAATAATAAATTTTCTGTTGTTAAATTTGATTTTCTTCCTTTTATCGGTGAACCAAAAATATCTGTATTTTCGGGATACCTACCAAAATGTGCCTTTGCGCAAGAACAGCCTAAATCCGACACTGGCGGGGCGGGGAAAATTTTGAACAGGTTGAAAGTTCTAGAAAACCCTTCCCGTCCAAGCCAATCCGGTCCGTCCACGAAGTTCCTAAACAGATCGTATACAATAATATATACGTTCACTCCGTTCTCATTGCACACAGTTTGACAACATTTTTCAGAACGTAATGAGAGCTAGTTTGAGGTGATGGCAACAAATCTGTGTACTTGTTTTTCAAATACTGCTTCGCGTGTAATTAACATAGTTTTTAACATTAGCCTTGAAGAACTTTTCGTTTTTGTATATATTGAATATCTATATTAAAGATCTATTTTACTGTAAGAATCAGTTTTTGTAAGACCATCTTTGCTTTACTATTGTGCCTTTGAAAGTGTTCCCTGCTTTAACCGTAACTTTAAAGTATTAAGATTACAATTGATTTAGTATCATGCTCAGATGATCGAATATAGTGTATATAATGTAATACATTTGATTTTCTTTTCTTTTGTTACAGTATGTTCTCATTTATCCAAAGGAGTATTGGCTATTTTTGGAGTATCGAACGCCTCATCATTAGCAACAATCCAGTCATATAGTAACACATTTAAAGTGCCATTTATTACCATAAGTATGGCCCAAAACACTTCTTCCATCGACTCCTACCAAATCTACATGCGTCCATTGTATATTAATGCCATTATTAAAGTTATTGAACATTTTGAATGGATGAAAGTGTCGTATATATATGATTCTGATGAAGGTAAGCTTACTTGTTTTTGTCAACTTACAAATGTGTTTATTTGTGTTGTTTAATGTCTTTTATATTAAGACTAAATATACCCTTTGGTGCATATATAAAAACTAAGTTAAAAACGCATACTATAAGCCAAACCAGTTTGAATATTCGAAAATGTTTATTTGGCCCACCTTGGCTTTTGAGCCGGCGTTATTAAAGGAGCTAAATCGCTAACATTTGGGACCTAGAAATTGTCAGAAGTGGGTCGCAACGCATATAATACTGTAATATGAATGTATATAAACTGATTTACATTCAATGGTTTCCGTTTTCCCCCAATTTCAAATCAGTTACATTCGGCGAAATAAGCCATGCAGTCTCAATCTAGTGCAAATTTCTATAGCGTCTGGTTATTCCAGTCAACATACGCCGTATGGTATGGTGCAATATGTCTAGCCTCGCTCCTTAAGTCTCTTATTAAAACTGGGGCTGAAGCACATTATGGTACACGACTCATGTACCAATGTTAAAAAAATATTTTATCTAAAAAGAAGCTCATCTTTTCCCGGTAAGTTTACATCATCAATGTTGATTTAAAATGGCCAATAATTCGTGTTTTCGATGTTAAGGATTTTGGAGGATTTTGAATTACGGACTTAGGTCCTTTAAATCAACTTAACTTAAAGGGACAATAGCACTCTTGCTGGCTTGCCAGGTCCAGAATTTTTTTTAGCCTTATTCTAACTGCAAGATGTTTAAGTATCCTACCTGTTGTGTAAATCATCCATTACAACCTATTTTACTTGTCCAGAGGGTTCTAAAATATGTTTAAATCGTAGTTGCATTTGAAAGTGCTTACGTAAGGCTTTTCAAACCATGTTACGGCATGTAGTTGAATTTTTCCAATTTTTAAAATTATGTGTGTTTAGATGAAATTTGTATCATTTTTTAATTGAAATATTGTAAAATAGTACAAATTGTTGACCAGATTAAAGATTGGAACATATTATTCAGTTACAACAAGAGTGGTATTGGGGCTTTAAGCGCCTGTACGGCATAATTCTCACAGTTTTGAGGTCATTGTCCACTTAATAAATATGGAATCATACATTTTTGTAAATCATTTGTCATATTCACTGTATAAAACTGTTCATGTAGATTTAGGGACAACTACTATTCAGCAAGCAAGTCATAATCCTTTCTTGATATCAGATCAGCCCAGCAAGTCGATTATAATTGTCAATTCGGGAGGAAAATATAGACTGTGCCATTCTCGAGGCGCAAGTCATCAAGGACATGTTGTTAAAGATGTGTTTTTTATAAGATAATACTATAGCCTTTGCAGTAACAGTCCCAATGATTCTATTAGGCCCCAATACTCTCTTAAACAATCATAGAACGTCCTTACAGACACTCAACTATATCATTAATACTATAACATGTTTGTCACAAACAACTCTATTATCATGTTTGAAGCACTATACATGATTGGCTCGAGAATATCACAGCTATTGGAATATTGAGGCTTGTAATTTCGCTGAAGAGACACAACCATTCTCTACATAACAATAACTTTTAATTCGGTTAGTATTTGGCTAGCATTATAACATCTGGTTTGTTATTATCTACCTTACTCAACACACATTCCTTAATACAACTAACATATATAAATGTTATTATCACCCAATAATACATTTGACAGTAGATATCGCTTGTGTGATAAATTACATAATCTACTGTGATATATACACAGTGGTGATATCGCTTTACATAAATTTGATTGGTCAATCAAAAAGGAACTACTTTCTTTTATTTTAAAGAAACCACTTTGTTTAAGTAAAGAGTGACTTTTTTTATAAAAAAAAGGAAACTGCTTTTATTTAATTGACCTTGAAGGAAAAAACTGGGTCAGTATATAGGACTATACAATAGCTAAACTGCTTTCAAAAAATGATGTATCACTACGCTGTAATGTAATTAGGTTCTATAAAAGTGAAATCTATACCAAAGAATTATATTTTTTTATTTGTGCATGTAAGAAAGGATTGGGTGATAAATAAAATCTCCAACTCGTGTTTTTTGATACCAAAAAATATCAACACTCGTTGATAAAGTAAAAAAACTCTCATTTATCTACATTAGGTCTACATTCTACATGCATGCGTTATAACAGCAAACATGTATATTTTATTACCTACATAAACTCAATACACATACATTGTGGTATTACCCACATTACAGCTAACATAAATAGAGAATCTCCTACGAGTGTTTTTTGATATCAAAATATATCAACACAAGTTGATAAAGTAAAAAAAAACGAGGCTCTGCCGAGTTTTTTTTACTTTATCAACGATTGTTGATATTTTTTGGTATCAAAAAACACGGGTTTTGGAGATTTTTTTATCACCCAATCCTTTCTTACATGCACAAATAAATAAATATAATTCTTTCCTAAAGATTTCACTTTTACCGATCCTATTTACATTATAGCGTAGTGATACATCATTTTTTGACAGCAGTTTAGCTATTGTATAGCCCTGTATACTGACCCAGTTTTTTCTTTCAAGGTCAATTTAATAAAAGCAGTTTCTTATTTTTTTTAAAAAAACGTCACTCTTTACTTAAACTAAGTGGTTTCTTTAAAATAAAAGAAGGTAGTTCCTTTTTGATTGACCAATCAAATTTATGTAAAGTGATCTCACTACACTGTGTATATATCACTAAAGTGATATGACCACACTGTAGATATCACATTTAACACACAAGCGATATCTACTGTCAAATTGGGTGATAATGCGTTATTACCTACAGTAACTCTACAATTATCTTACAGATAACATATATACGTTATTATTTACATTAACTCTACTACAGCTAACATATAGTCAGGTCAATATATGGAAAATATCCCTCAACCCCCCAAAAATTGCTACAAAAGGTTTCTCAACTGATTCTGGTAGGGTTTAGTGTACTTTATAACACACTAAAAGTTTACCAAAGTAGGATCCCCAGAAAAGTGTTAAAATGATTATAACTATTTAACTATCAACTCAAATTTGATGATCTAGGTGACCTTCCCTATATTTGTGTACGTCTATTACTTTAGAAGTATATTATCTACACAAACTCTTACGTTATTAATATAATTTAATCGCCATTATTACTGATACTTCTATATAGTTTACATACACCTCTCGTTTTTATAAATCACAATAATGTCCGTTACATCTGAGTACAGCCCCTCTTTTTATATGTTATATGCATCTAACACTTATGTGCATTACATCTGAGTACAGCCTCTCTTTTTATATGTTATAATACATATAACACTGATCTCCATTACATCTGAGTAAAACCCCTCCTTTTATATGTTATATGCATCTAACACCGATGTCCGTTACATCTGGTAGAACGCTGGCTCTTAGTCTTGGGTGGTGCAGGACGACGGGTCTGACAAGGGCAACAGACTAGTATCTATGTTATTTAATCCTACTTCTGTCTCTTAGTATCTATGTTACCCTTTTTTCCTCGGTCTCTTATTATCTATGGCAGCCGCGGCGGCTCAATGCGTTGGACGCTGGCTCCTAGTCTTGAGTGGTGCAGGACGACGGGTCTGCCAAGGACAGCCGACGTTCGGATTGGCATGCGAGTAAATGAACTCTTAACCGCTTGAATTTAAAATAAGAATAGGCCGTAGCGACGTTGTCTGGGCAACCCTTTCCCTCACACCACACTATACGGTGTATTTGCCAGTTTTTATTCGCTGCAGAAAAGTGTCATTCTCCACATTACAAATTAATTCCTACCTATATCTGCTATTATTTACATTCACTTTAATCTTTTATTATCTGCATTAAAATAATCAGTGATGCATGACGGAGGGCCTGACAAGAACACCTCCTAGTCGTTCGGATTATCGAAAAACCGAGGTCCCGTGTGCACATGGGCATGTTCGTAAAATATCCCTAGGCAGTTGGAATTCGATATAAGATATCCCTAGGCAGTTGGAATTCGATATAAAATAGGCCGTAACGCCGCTTCCCGCGCAAATTTTTTTCCCCAAAGCACACTGCATGGCGTATGCTCGTCTTCATTAGCCCGGTTTAGGAGCAGAACAGTAGGACGTTAAACCCCATTCCATTTCATTTAATTCCCAAGTCTGTTATTATGCGAATTAATTTTCAGTAAACAATTAAAATATAAATAGATGTAATTATTTTTATATAATAGTATATTCTATATAATATAACCCCACGATTCTCTATTGTCGTAAATCCAAGTAGTACACCACTGACAAAAAACCATTTTACCCTGGCGCTCGCCTTGAATTTAGAACACTATAATTATTCTTTCGATGTCTTAGCAATATATTTACAATTCATCTCAAATTGTGTACACGTTCTTATTTAATGATCGATTGGATTGTATAGCGAGATCGTGTGAAAGCTATCGGTTACTACTGTACAAATATACGTTTATATCCTACTTATATCGTTTTATTATAAACATTATCTCCCACATCTAAATGTTATTGTCAGAATCCACCACCACGTCAATTTATTTGTTATTTAATGTACGTATCCTACTTATATCTGTTGTAATCTACAACCAACCCTACTTCTATATGTTATAATCTACACTCGCCGTACGTATATCTGTTATAATCTACACTCACCCCTACTTCTATATGTTATAATCCACACTCACACCTAAATCTATATGTTATAATCCACACTCACACCTAAATCTATATGTTATAATCTAGACTAACCCCTACTTCTATATGTTATAATCTACACTCACACCTAAAGCTATTTGTTATAATCTACACTCGCCGTACGTATATCTGTTATAATCTACACTAACCCCTACTTCTATATGTTATAATCTACACCCACACTTAAATCTATCTGTTATAATCTACACTCTCCCCTACTTCTCTCTGTAATTATCTACACCCACTCCTACATCTCTATACACTCTCCCCTACTTCTATATGTTTTAAACTACACCCACCCCTACTTATATCTGTTATTGTCTACACCCACTCCTACATCTCTATACACTCTCCCCTACTTCTATATGTGATGAACTTCACCCACCCCACCCCTACTTATATCTGTAATTGTCTACACCCACTCCTACATCTCTATACACTCTCCCTTACTTCTATATGTGATGAACTACACCCACCCCTACTTATATCTGTAATTATCTACACCCACCCTTACTTCTATCTGCTATTATCTACACCGATCACTACAACTCTATTTTATAATCTACACTATCCCCTACTTCTCATTGTAATTTTCTTCACCTACACCTACCCCTACTTCTATCTGTTATAATCTACACCCATCCCCACATCTCTATTCTAAAATCTACACTCTCCCCTACTTCTATTTGTAATTATCTACACCCACTCCTACATCTCTATACACCCACCCCTACTTCTATCTGTAATTGTCTACACCCACTCCCACATCTTTATACACTCTCTCCTACTTCTATATGTGATGAACTTCACCAACCCCTACTTATATCTGTAATTATCTACACCCACCCTTACTTCTATCTGCTATTATCTACACCCATCCCTACTTCTATCTGTTAATATCTACACCTATCCCTACATCTCTATTGTATAATCTACACACACCCATACTTCTACCTGTTATTATCTACACCCATCCCCACATCTCTATTTCAAAATCTACACTCTCCCCTACTTCTCTCTGTAATTATCTACACCCACTCCTACATCTCTAAACACTCTCCCCTACTTCTATATGTTTTAAACTACACCCACCCCTACTTATATCTGTAATTGTCTACACCCACTCCTACATCTCTATACACTCTCCCCTACTTCTATATGTTTTAAACTACACCCACCCCTACTTCTATCTGTAATTGTCTACACCCACTCCTACATCTCTATACACTCTCCCCTACTTCTATATGTTTTAAACTACACCCACCCCTACTTCTATCTGTAATTGTCTACACCCACTCCTACATCTCTATACACTCTCCCCTTCTTCTATATGTGATGAACTACACCCACCCCTACTTATATCTGTAATTGTCTACACCCATTCCTATATCTCTATACACTCTCCCCTACTTCTATATGTGATGAACTACACCCACCCCTACTTATATCTGTAATTATCTACACCCACCCTTACTTCTATCTGCTATTATCTACACCCATCTCTACGTCTCTATTTTATAATCTACACTATCCCCTACTTCTATCTGTAATTATCTACACCCGCCCTCACTTCTATCTGCTATTATCTACACCCATCCCTACATCTCTATTCTAAAATCTACACTCTCCCCTACTTCTATCTGTTATTATCTACACCCATCCCTACATTTCTATTTTAAAATATACACTATACCCTTACTTCTATCTGTAATTTTCTACACCCACCCCTACTTCTATCTGCTTTTATCTACATCCATCCCTACATCTCTATTTTAAAATCTACCCCCCCCCCCCACTTCCATCTGTAATTATCTACACCCATCCCTACATCTCTATTTACTCTCCCCTACTTCTATATGTAATTATCTACACCCACCCTTACTTCTATCTGCTATTATCTACATCAATTCATGCCATATTGGTTGTGATCTTTATAAATGCTACTTCAATCTGTGATACCCGCATTAAACATCCCAGTTGGCTTTTATTACCATTATCTATTCATTAAACTTAAATGACTACAATATGACCTGGTTGCATTTTATGTAATTCCATCGATAGTAGGATGTTCAAACTGAATGTCTAAAAATCATTGCCCCCACCATTTAAGAAACCTGGAGCTCACACCTTTGTGCACTTGTACCTTCGCGTAATTATCTATAATTGTTAAGTCATGCTCAAAATATAATTATGTGTTTTGTGAATTATTGATCGGCAGCTGCTTTTGACCAGAAACTGAAATAGCGCTTCCCTTTGAAAAAAAAATCTGATTATTCTCTTTTTCTTATATCCCCAGGATTAATAAGACTTCAGCAATTATTTCAATCTACCAACTCTTATGAATATGATTTACATATAGATGCTAAACGTGTCAGTTCTGTAGACAATTGTTTTGATGTTTTAAAAGTAAGTAAACTGGTTTATATTATTTTTTATTAAACCACACAGTCACTCTGTACGGAATACTTTAGTAATGCCCCAAACCCCAGTCAGAGCAGAACAGTAGGACGTTACACCCCAATTCACTTAATGCCTAAAGAAGCAACAATACAGTTATATTAAGTGATATGCTAGAGCCTGTTCGTTTTATGATGACCTAATAGCACGTGGAACATCTAAATTGTCAACTAAACTTCTGTCTGTAGTCGGAAGTCCATCTCACATGTTAAATATATCTTCCCTAAAATCGTTTTAGTACTTTATATCCGATTTCATGTGACACGACGGCAATAGCTGGTTTCGAGCATGAGGAAGGACACGATTTTGGTAGCGGACGCATGATAATTTGAAAGGGGGGGGGGGGCGGCTAGCTGTCCTCGTCCAAGAACCTTGTGCCAGTTTCATCAACGAACAAAAAGCTAAAATGTACTTGTTTCACCCAAACAGAGTAATGATTGAATTGTTATACTGTTTTAGAGGCAAGGGGCCCAGGGCCCGTACATGGATCAGCGACTGCACACTTTCCCCGTTCGAACACCTGATAACCCATTTATACATTGCTGGTTTTTAAAGCTTTGTATAGGATAGATGAGATTTTGCTTGACATTTAGTATACAAGACCGGTCTCGGTTATTTCTTGTATTCCGACCAGAAAACAATAGGTTAAGAAGACATGCTGAAGACAATGGCATCTACGTGTTATTGCTTTTGTTAAGAATATTCTTTGATATATAAACATTGCTATATAGATATACATGTATGCCCTTCGTTCTATTTCGTTACCGTTTTCTGCGTTTATTTATCAAAAATTGCTTTATGTGCCCCTTGTCGAAATAAGGAAATGATATTTTTGAAAAAGTTGGTACTATTGTATTCAAACCCCCTGGAATAGATACTCCACCGATGGAGTTTGGTGCTATGGTGTCATTCTACCCAATTGTAGCCTTCTGAAATCCAGGTCGAAACCGTTGCTCAAGACAGGTGTAATTGGTGATGCGTGGCGCGCACGAGTCAAAATATACGTATTCTGCCAAGAACGCCTGGTACGCTAGCTCTTACCTCATGCTTTCTGACTTGGTGGTTTTTGGAACGTAGCTTATATTTGTATACTGCTTAATCAATTAAATGGAAAGAGGGAATTGGAATTGACATACCTCTTGGGTTTTCTTCTACCACCTTTCCCACCCAATGCTGAAGATCTCCGTGGGAATGCAGATTAATGGAATACCATAATATTGTCTCGATATCATTTAATTGTGTGTCAAAACAACTGCTAGGGTAAAATAAAAAACTGTTTTTTTTATAAATACAATAATTTATGTGTGGTCTGGGTAACATATTGTTTTCCATCAAATTATATGACATAACCTATAAACCGGTTTCTGTGTTTTCAAGGAATTACATAAAAAAGACGTAGAAGAAGATCAACGAATTATTTTAGATTTACAAATGGATAAATCGGAAGAAGTTATAATGAAAATTGTAAGTCGTTTAATCTTGTGACTGGATCTTGGTCCAGTGGGGATTAGGCCATCATAATCCCTTCCCTTTAACGAGAATTCTACTGTCGATGGACTATAACAAGCCAAGCACCCCATATGAAACGGAATTCGTGACATGGGAAAATTAGACTTGGAAGTAAACGACGTCAATATATAACTTTTAGATCTAAACATGATTTATACAGGGAATATAAAGTCTTATATCATTATTATACAGGAAATACACATGGTGATTTATACTGTGAATATAAAGTTTTCTATGATGATAGAAGATAAAGTTTTCTATGATGAATTAGAGAGGGGATGTAAAGTTTTCTATCATAATAATTATTTATACACGGATAATAAAGTCACATTTTATGATTTATTCTAGAAATATGGAAATTACTTAAAGTTATGCAAATGGTGCACTATTTAACACCCGATGCAATAGTATTAGCGCCCAGAAAGGAGTAATAATAACTAAAAAAATCGACACACGTGGCCCTTGTAATTGGCTTTTATGTCCCCATGATAGAGGTCATATATTTACCGAGCGGAAAAAAAACGAGTTGCCAATTAACCCCTTATGGGCCGGTTTATTTTAAAGAAAGGTGTCATTTTGTGTCAATATGTACATGCTTCGGGGTAGCCCCAGTCAGTCGCTACATATCTCTTATATATGTTACCCGTATATTTAATAAAATGTTTACGTATTGCTTGAGACATTATACCCCTAAAATGTCCTTTTTTTTTAATGCTTTGTACCCTGAAAATGAACAATTAACCGTTATTGGCATATTATGTTCATTCATTTTATTTGATTAAAGATAAGTAAACAAACTTATTTGATTTATGGAAGAAAAGTATTCCTAAATATTATGCAACTCAGTGTTTAATGTAAACTGAAATGAGCAGTTAGTGTCCATGTATGAGCGAGGTGTTGCAAATAAAGTTGTTTCGAATTTTAAGCATAAACAAAATCAGAAAGATTGTAGAACTAAACTAAGACTTGTTTATCTAGACTATAAGTCTACTTACACAATAAACATGATAACTATGTTCTATATTCGGAATGTTTTATTGTTATGTTTTATTGTATGGTAATATTCTTAGCCATCAGTTTATTTTAATCCCTAGACACAGTATTGTATTTTTATCCATTCAAATTTTACTTCTCTTGCCATTAATATTGTATATATTTTTTATTTACAATAAAAACATTTAGGAAACAGAGAACTTAAAGGACGCGCACCAGATCTAGTTTGATGAACAAAACGCATACTATTTAAATGAATAAAACGCATAAACCATCTAAATCTATAATTAAAGAACACAGCATTAACAATGTATTCCGAAAAAGTAATCTATAGATGCAATTCGATTTATAACATTCCGTATTTTTTGATAAGATTGTAGGCTAATGGAAGTATTTTGTAAATACGATTTGGATGCATCATGTAAGCATTAAATAGCTTAATAAATCTCCTTTCACTGATCTAAAATTTATATTTTAGTGAGGTAATTAAATCGTTATCATTCTCTTTTAGATGCTGTATCATGATATTTGTAATGCAAGGTTTCATTTTCTTCTGGGAGAGTTGGTAAGTTTTAAAGACCGTGTTTAAGCTGATCGATACCGTCTCCTCTCTTTTACGCTCGTTTGGATATTAAATTGCTTTTCATCATCATAAAAACCAAGTGGTTGCATTCCTTTTTAAAACAAAATTTCACAAAACGACCCACAAAAGATATAAAATGGTTCGCCAGCTTTTTTATTTTTTTTGCATCCATCTGTAAAGCAATGGTGTTCAAAAGTCGATAGCCATAATCAAAAATTGATCCTTTTTTTTCTCAAAATACAGTATTTGAGGGGAAAACTTGTGATAAAAGAAGATTTAATTCATTATAGGAAATCGATATTCCAAGTTTTTGTGAAATATGAAGAATAATAAAATAAGATGAACACCTTCTTGTCTCGAGAATAAGAAATAGGTTATAACCACAATGCCGGTATTTATAGAGTAATAATATACCAATGAAAAAATTCATAGTCGACTACTAAAAACTTCCAATTTCAAAAATTGACAGCAATAGGACGAAGCAATATGAAGTCTCGATTTCTGAAATCCTAGTGTATACTGAACCCCATAAAAAAAAAATAACCTCTTTGATAAAGTTTCATAACTAACAGTCGGGTATGGAGTCATACCAGGTTCCTAACCAAAATGTTTACCAGATCCAATTGATTATAAATAGTTACAAGTATGGTTCACTAACAAGGAAATGCTTTCTAGAAAACCCAACCCCCTCCCATTTCGGGATTTCAAATGGTGTACCAACGTTTTGGATTTGAATATAATAACGGATCCTAACATCTAATACCATTTTTTATTTATTTAAGAATTTACATTTATCCCAGTTATGTAGATAAAATCAGATCAATGAAGGACATTGGTGTAGTAATGCCTTAAAGCAACATTTATTTCGTTATTACCAACACAACGTGTTTCTTGGAGAAGAAAATACAAGAAACTCGATAGGAAATACCCTGATAACTTCCGTAATCAATGTGTGTTTTTATTTCTCCAGGGGATGTTAGAGATGAATTTATCTAATTTTGAAATTGGTGGAATTAACATAACGGGTTTCCAGCTGATGGATCCAAAAAATCAAACTGCTCAAATGTTTTTAAATTCTTGGAGTAATTTAGACCCCAAGGAATGGCCTGGAGCAGGCAAGAAATCTATTAAGGTACGAGCCTTTTGTAAACTAATAATATATCTGCTGAATAACTTTTAAATTGAAGCAATTTTCTAAGTAAGATACCAGTGAAGGTGGATTGCAGTGGAGATTCTTTATTTATAGTTTCAGTAGACCTGGCTATTCTGGTGATGCAGCTATAGAAAAAAACGGATTCTATCACCATTCGTTGCCACAACAGTGTACCTCATTGACTGTGTGCGGTGTTAAAGACGCGGCGACATAGCAAAACCAAATATACAACCCGATAATGTTTGTATGTTTAAAACTTTAATCGTTTTAAAAGAAGACCTACAAATTCTAATATCAAATTACAACAGCTGTGTAGAGAACGTATATGATTTGATATACTATTCAAAAAATAGGAGGGGATATTTGATTTTTAAGTGTTATTAAAGTCACCTAATGAAACGAAGAAACAAATGACAAAATGAAATGAAGATCACATTCATCGATTTATTCCAAATGATCGTTAGACTAAGTAAGGCACAGACTGACCATTATAAGGGTGAAATGATACCCGGGGTCAAACAGCAAAGTTACCACAGCATCACAACAAAGTCAGTAACGGGTAAATCCTCCTCTGTTTGCCAAACAAGCATTGATCCGACGTGGCATACTCCTAATGAGACGTCTAAGGTCATTTTGGTCCAGATTGTCCCATTCCTGTTGCAACGCAGCAGCAAGTTATTGGACATTGGCAGGACGTTGTTGACGTTGACGTAACCTCTGTCCAAGCATGTCCCAGACATGCTCGATGGGGGAGAGGTCGGATGTGGTAATGTGATGATGTTCTGTTGTTGGAGGTAACCTGTAACGATCCTGGCCCTGTGACATCTTGCGTTGTCACCCTGGAAGACGAAACGGCGGCACGGCACAACATGGACTGGCAAGATGTTGTCAAGATGTAGTACTGGCCTGTAACACGCCCTGCAACAACATGTAAAGCCGTTCTTCAAGCAACAGTGATGCCTCCCCACACCATAACAGAACCGCCCACAAATCGATCATGTCTGATGACGTTAACGTCTTGGGAGCGCTCGTTTCGACGACGCCACACACAAAAAATCAACAGTGAACCTTGACTCATCTTTAAACATCACATTGCTCCAGCGTCGATTATCCCAGTGTTGACGATCCCTACACCAATGACGTCTTGCCTGAATGTGATGATCTCTCAAACAAGGGATCACGGGAGAACGTCGCAGTCGATTCCGAATGATCTGTCCACTCACTCCCACACCAGTGTCTGTTTGAAGACGAGCGCTGATCTGATTTGCTGTGATGAAACGATTTCTCAAGGCCAAGGTACCGATAAATCGATCCTGGGCTTGAGTTGTCGCCCTTGGTCGACCTGAGCGTGGTCTGTCCTGTACAGATTGTGTATCTGGACCATAGCCTGCTTATGACAGACTGAGAAACATTCATCGTCCGCGCCACAACCGCCTGTGTTGTGCCGATCTGCAGCATGCCAAGGGCACGTAACCTTTCATTTTGGGTAAGCCGACGGATATCAAAATGTGTTTTCCGGTCACTAAAACAATTGAACTGATGTTTCCACCCTGGAATTCAATGCCACAATGACTGTAACATTCAAAGTCAGAGTCGTGCAAATCTTGGGTTGGACCCCCATGATGATCCCAAGCATCACCTGCATTCCATGCGGTAGCTATTGGTGCGTTTGGGCGTCACATGTAACTGGAAATGTTTCTTCTGTTAGGTTCTATAGTGACTTTTTTCGTAGTAATTTGCATATTTTAGTATTATGCCCCCAAAATCAAATATCCCCTACTTTTTTGGAATAGTACATCTTCAAACACAAATCGCCAGGTCATCCTGTCTGCCCGTTCACAATTTGTTTGTGCCATGGACACTCTCAATATTAGTTTATGTCCCAAAGATCCCGATTGCTTTCGATATTGGCATGTACCGCACCGTGACGTCATGGATTATGGCTCCTGATTGTTCGAAAAGTCACGTTTTTAGCGTGTGAACACGCTAGAGGTCACAATTTGTATCCAATTTTGATGAAACTTGAATGAAAATAAAATAAAACCAAGTACGAACAATCCAGACCGTAAGACATAATTCCAAGTCCTAAAAACCGTTAGGCAAAGTAGTGTATTCAAGCAAAGTGTAATCAGCAAATGGACTGCTCCTCGTGTACAACATACACAACAAACAGTGGTAACACGTGTCCGGAAGAGTAAGCTTAGGTTTATATCCAAAGAATCCTGGTTTCTTTTGCTTTTGACGCATGTAACATCCTTAATTATGGCCCATTATTGTATGAAAATCGGTTTTTATACACGCACACGAAAATATTCCGTCGGTCCGCTTATCGTCCACAATGTCTTGTAAACACTCTACACACTACATTTTATCATCTAATAAGCTTTTTTATTAATACATATTGTGTATTTTATTATTTATGAGATAAAGAAGCTTATTTAATTTCAATAACTTCCGTTAATAGAATCTGGAAGAGTTATAGCCCTTGTTTCACTTTGTTGTACCTTGTGAAGATAAATGTTATCACTCGATCTGTATGAAATTTATATGCATCATACAAATTACATGTAGTGAAACGATGGCACCTATGGAATTTGCATCATTTAAATAAGTTAAATGGAGAAACCTAATGAATTTTTAAAATTTCAGTCAATTTCTTCTAAAGTTTTGGCCCTTGTTTCACTTTGTTGAACCTTTTCAACGCTCTAACGACAAAAGTCAACATTCGAAATGTCTGGAATTTATGTTCATCAATTAAATTAGTGAAAAGAAGAATCCTATTGAATTTCAGAAATTTCGGTTTTTTACTTTGAGTTTATGTCCTTATTTTACTGTATAACGTTTATATGTATTATTTAAATTAGTAAGACGAAAAAACATGTCAAATTACTTCCATAGTTAGGCCTTTGTTTCAATTTTTGAACCTTTTGAACCCTCAGACGAGAAAATTATAATCTGATTTGTATGAAATGGTCTTGTAAATGCGCCCCCCCACCATTACCCACAAAAGAATAAATATGCGAAAATCAATGTCGACCACCCGGACCATTTAGCTGCCTTGTGTGTATGTTTCGTTGCCTGGCAACCTATGTTCTGGCTTGTTCTATGCCCAATTCCACAAAATGTGGACGTATCTTGCATGGCAACCGCTTGTTTATTCTTGTGTTTTTAAATGATTAACTTTCTGTGAAGGACACACTCTGTGAAGGGAAACTAAACATACTTTTTGTGAAATGAATATTGTGCGTCTTGTTTTTCAGTATGAAGCTGCATTAGCTGTTGATGCCGTTCGTCTTTTTACCAGGTCTTTCAGTAGTATTCTCGGTATAGATCCAAATTTCATTCATCGTCAAACCGGCTCAGCGAACGAAAATAAAGGAATTAAATGTACCGATGATTCGTTGGTGACGAGTCGTCAGGGAGATAAAATAATTAAAGCCATGAAATCAGTAAGTAAACCATTCCCATAGTTAAGGTTTTGAAGTAAAAACTTCTTCAGTGACATCTGAGTTTTTCTCTCAATTTAATTAGACAACTGATCAGAAATCTCATTGGGGTTATACATTCAAGCTATATTTCAGCACTTCCTGGATATTGTTCTGGTTTATAATAAGGCATAATATGGAGTACTAACATTTAGAATGAAATAGACATCATTCAAATAATAAACAAATAATCAACAAAAGGTTAATTAACAGAGCTTGGGTTCCTTACTGTAAATGAATATTTCCTGATATATCGATGAACAAACAATAATAATCCTATCTTCATTTAGTTTACCCATGGCCCGTTTATAGATGGACAGGAAGTGAGACCCTTTGGCTCGATTCGCTGCCGTTCGCGCGAGACACGACGAGATCTCAATGTCCACGGTAAACCAAAGCCACGTGATTTTTTTACATTGAGGGATTTTATACAGATTAATTTCTCGAACCCTTCCTTAGAATTTACAATAATGTCCAGAATGGTGATTAATTGTGCCGAGGTAATAATTAAAAGAGTGTTTTAGTATGTTTCCACTAGCATAAATAATGTACACTTGGTACATTGTCCGTACCATTAATGGAAAGAATGTTACGCAAACACCCAAGGATGACGTCACATCTGTATTTCAAAGCCACATAAAGTGCCCCAAAAGTTGAAAGGTAAACTATAAGCTGATATTGCATCCGGGCATGTTTGAGTGCAAAATTGGCCATGTGTCCTTGGTTTGCCATTATTCACGCTAATCCAGTCTACTGACCGTTCTACGGTTTATCGGCATACCTGAAAGCAAGAACAAAAAAACTAATTTAGTATCATCTATTCTTAACTAATTAAGTCAAATGTTTCGGAGTTTGGATAAATACTGAAACCAAAAGATGCCGTTCACAACGGTATAGTCAATATATAGCTATTTAAAAAAAAAAAATGAATGTAATTTTCTAAATCTTTTGTAACAACCAACTACATATTACTGTTATTCAGAATCGTTTAACACCAGCTTTTATAAGGAATTATTATTGGATTTTGTGTCGCCTGCGATGGGTTTTTATAGATTATTACTGGAGACTTCGTATACAATGCACGTGACGTGACCCTGTTTTTTTAAATCACATTTGTGGAATTAAGTTCTACCATCAATAGTGCAAATTTTGACTGCGTGGCAGAAGTAATATTTCAGAAATGCACCAACTCAAATTTCATTAATAACTATAATACGAAGTTGTCTCAAGTAAAAGCTCAAATTTCTATAGATTGATGATTTGATCCAAATATTCGTGTTAACAAGATCATTTTGGGAGTAAAAAAACGTTAGGCTACTTAAATTTTGAAGCTAAAAGATGTAACACTGACATATTAAATAATCCAACTAATTTCCGGTGACCGATCATACTGATACCTTCATATTAAAGATACATTGTGGGAGAATTTAATAGAGAATTGTCCATTCTTGCTATAACAGTTCAAAAAAGATGATGAAAGAAGAATATATTGAAAATTTCAGTCAAATTACTTTATTCTGAACAAAGTTACCACCATTGTAATTTTTGACTAGAACCAGGAGTTATCAAGTAACGTTTTCAATGATTGTGGTACCGTTTGCCTTATTCGGATTGAGACGAGGTTGCAATTAAAATCGTCTCACATTTAATTTTAGTACAAATTAAAAATAAGACTTTTAATATATAGATAGGAAGCGAAAGTTTGAAAGGAATGAACCAAGTCAATGAGGCATAATTATAGCAGACGTCTTGTTAGCCTGTGTGTGTACTCTTGTACTGTAACTGGTAGGCCTACGTCACTCCCGAAGCAGACAAATAGGAAACATTGACCCAATGGGACTGCAATTCAACTGAGGTGGTATTAGCTGCGATGTTTATCAATTTCCATAGTTTTTCTTTCAATGCAAGTGACAAAAGAGCGTATAATACCGACATCCAAACTCTCATTCTAACGATAACTAAACATAATATCAAGGCCGTATATATCAAAACTTTATATCAAATTCACTGACATTTGGCCTAGCTCAACAACGGCCTCTCTTCATACACTCTATTATTTAGCCTCGATCTAAAATTTCCGGTAGTATGACGTCAACGTAACGGTTAATCCCCGCTTACGACGCCATTTAAATATTTAATCAATCCATGAAATCTTATTTAAATCCAAGCCGAATCCAATCTATCCATTGGTTTTCAGAGTTGGTTCTATGCTTGTTGTGTAATTAAAGATCTAATTTATAATTTGTATGACACCTGAAGCCCAAATACAGACTTGCAATAATCAGATTTAGCTCTTGCATAATGTATGTTTAATCAAATAGATATATCGCTATTGTGATTCATTTATTCTGTAATTGACTCCTGCCCATAAATACTCACTCGCTTAACTTGGTAAAACCAGATTATATCCAATATTGAGGTTTTGTGACTCATGCCGTTGTAAATTAAATTTTGCCACCTTCTGATACAAAATTAGAAAACAATACTTGGTAAACAGAGATGGTTATTAACAATTGTCATACTATACTAAATCGGACGCTTGACCCAATTGGTATGTCAGTACACTAGAACTTCTAAAGCTACTGGCCCTGACCATATAAGTAATACGGCAAATTGTTGAAACTCATTTCATAAAAAAAACTGTTTATTCTGCCCCCATCCCCGGATAATCCAAACATCAGCTACTGAATAATACAGTCATTGATTGATAGCTAGTTCTTACGAAAATGTATCAACAGAATGTCTTGAGATAAAACAACCTACAAAGCGTTTTTTTTGCACTGTGATTCAACTTCTTATCAACTAATTGACCAGACTCGGAATAGTTCTGTGACTTAAGCATGGTGTTTGACGGAGTATAAAGGAAATAATCGTCATTGTAAGAAGAGTTTTCTCTAGACCCAAGAGCGTTTCCTTTTGGTGTTTCCTCTTTCTAAGGTGTCTAAATTTATTGTGGGTAAAATTAATCTGATGTGTTAAACGATTGTTAGATAAAGGCTAGTCTCACCCGCAAATAATATATCTATATTTATATATGTTATACATAGTTTTGAAATGAATTATTTCAAAAAACAGATTGTTGAATTATACCCCAAAAGAATGCTCTTTAATTAAGCAGAAGTCGGTCTGTTTACCGATTTTAATTCTAATTTAGATGATTACATGTTAACAATGGCTCTGTCTCTCAACAGGTTAATTTTGAAGGTGTAACGGGTAGAGTGGCATTTGATGAAAATGGTCACAGGACAGATTTTACATTGGGTGTTTATGATGTGGGAATGAATAGAGGTACAGCAAAGGTAAACAATGTAACATTTAATTAAAAGGGGCTAAACCTCTTTGACGGTTTTCATTATCAAGGTTGGTTAAGATAGGTGGAACCATTGTGACACAAAGAGTAAGGGATCGAACTCTAACCAGGACATTGTGGGTCCGATCCAGGTGTTGGCTGGACAAATTATGCGTTATATGTCAGTGTAATGTCCCCTTGTCAGTTTTTTTTAGCATGGAATGTCTATCAAGTTTCACCGCCTAGTCGTTCGTTGGTGCAGTCTGCATTAGTCCGGTTGATACAGCAAACTAGAACGTTAAACACGTTTCATTCCATTCTATTTTGAATTAAAGTAGGACGTTAAACGCAAATCCATTTAAGTCAACATAAATTGGGTCGATGTGTTATTTTGATTAATGGACGACTCAACTGAAAATCAGACTGTTTAGTTTAGTTTAATCATCTTGTTACTGAGCCCACACAAAATCGTTTATTTTTCACGTAACTTTTCAACCAAAACCGATTGTCATTCCAGAAAACGTACCGAGACACAATATATCTCATTTTTGGTCCAAAATGAAGAACTGTGGCCATTTTGAACTATTGTCTAGGGTTTTTATCTATTTCAAAGCTTAACAACTACAATGAAAAGGAATGTTGCTCGTGATATCTCTGTAAATATCTATTTTAACCAAGTTTCAAATGGATACGAAGGTTGCAGCAGTTGACCAGTTTGTTTTATGTTTGAAAGCATAACCCACTATATAATACTTTAATTTATATGTCTTAGATTGGATACTGGAATAAAAACGAAGGATTCATGGTACAACAAGCGAGGTTGTGGCGAGAATTTGTTAATTCACCAAATCAGAACAGAACCAGAATCGTGACAACAATACAGGTACTAAAGCAACTCCATCTTAATTTACATTCTAACCAAAGCCGATGAAAATATTACTATTACTAAAATTTTGCCAGCTCTTTTAGTAAGAAGATATCGCCATGATTTGGTAGAAGTGACGTAATATGACATTTATTTGGGGACGTGGGCACTCTGACGTCGAAGCGCAGTGAAAACAATCGGTTTCACTTGGATGGAGGTCAACTCAACAGACAATTTCATTGGTTACTGTTATACAATCGAATCAATTCGTAGATCACAGATAACTACCATAAGATATGCAAGGGGCATAATAGGATTCATATTTTGAAAATTTTCATTCCATGTAAAATGTAGTATTTTAGGCAAACTAGATTACTCTTTTTAAAGATAATATTCTAACTTACTTATAATCAGTAGCTGTGGATCTTGGGTATTTGAAGGATTATTAATAAATAAATAGGCCTTCGGACATCCTAACCAACTGTACCACAAAAAGTTATTTAAATTTGTAATTTGGATGAAGCAACAAAAACGGTGGTTAATTGTGTTGACGTCATGTAAACAGTTAATTATTGCTTAATGCATGTTCCAGTTTTGAAGTTTCTTATTAGCAATCACCATGTTTTGACTTTTATTTAATAACCTTTTAAAGTATTTAATGGACGCCAGTATAGACGTATTCTCCGTATCTGTCTTAGAGACACTATATGACACAATATTGATTTTAAATTCAGGACGTCATCCTTTTTAATGGTTTTATTTTGCTGTATTGTCATTTCTCATTTTACTTATCTAAAGATCTTAACGCATTTGTCTCATACAGTATTATAAACTGACATTTTATCAAAACCGCCTATGACATTCAAATGTCCCAGCCAATTCATACCAATCACAAAATGCAGTTGGATGCCAGGAATTATACGTGATCAAGTACGACAATTTCAAAAGGTTTTCAAAAATCTTTCTTTCTTGTCATTATCTATAATAAAAGTATTCTATTAAATATTTATGACAAGTAAAGTATCTGTGGAGCGCTTGGAGTTAATAACATATTATATGAGAACACACAATGAATATTTTACTTAAGATAGAACACGTCTTCACCCTTACTTCAGAATTTGTCATTTTTGGGGTAAACGGTGCCTTTTACAAATAAAAATGAGAAAATTAGTATTCAAATATGAAATTGGAAATTTAAATTTATGTGTAGGTAAAGCCATACGTAATGTTCAAGAAAGAACCAGAGATTGGAGAACCTATGGTATCAAAGAATAACCTAGAGGGTTATTGTATTGATTTAGCTGAGGCCGTTGCAAGGGAAGTCGGCTTTGATTACATCATTAAATTTGTGGATGATAATAAATATGGTGCTAAAACCGACAATTTAACCTGGAATGGTATGGTTGGTGAACTCATTAAACACGTAAGTATCTATATCAATAATTGTTCTGTTTGTAAACATCACGTGACCTATATTCCTCCGCCAATAAGCCCTCGCAAATTACTAAATATATAAGTACAACAGCAGACATACTCTCAATTTAGCATGAAATGGTATTTTCAGTGAATTGATTAAAAATTGTTCAGATTGAAAATATCACATGACCTGTATTCATCCGCCAGAAAGCTCCTGCAAATTACTAAATATATAAGTACATCATCAGACATTTTCAAGACGCTATCCGCCTCATACACGACATCCCCTTCAATACTTTATATAAATAAATGGAAGCTGCAAATTCAGGACTTGGGATGGCTACCTTTAAATTAACATTAAATTACGCGAGAGGGATTCATCTTCTCAATATAGGCAAATAATATACTTCCGATAGTTTATGAATTTAATGCATTGTGGTACGCGCACTCCATCGCCTGTACTCCTTTATGTTATGCAAACTACACTAATCAATGTTAAAGAAATTTCGCTAAATCATTGGCATATTAAAATCACTGTGAAATCTGAAACGTCTTCTTTAACATTCGTATAGCCTAGATATGTTTTATTTTCTGTATAAAAGTATCGGGTGTATAACAAATAGGTCTTGTAAACATTTAAATTAAAGCGTCAATTAAAGTCAAGTAATGACATATGCAAGACTCGTTCTATCATTATAGAATACAATGATTTTAACAGTGGGGATGAGAGATTACTCATTTATTTTCACGCTGTGGACATATTCGTTATCTTAATCAAAGCAAAACCAAAATATAATTACTACATCAGATGAATAAACAGTTTTTTGTTTAAAAAACATTTATCAAAGGAGGCATTATTTAAGATTAGATAACAAGCTGCAGATAATGAAAAGAAAATATGCTGAAAATTTCGGTCAAATTGCTACTAGCAGAACCAAGATATTACCAATAGGCTAGCCTTGATTGTCATTAGTAATGTTGTTACAAATAATAAACAAAGTCTCGATTATCCATTTTACTCTTAATTTCATCCATCACAAAACGTATTCAAATTCACTAACCATCGCAGGCATCAGATAGCATCGAGAGTTGATTATAGTCTAGGTCCGTTAATTAATGTCTAATCAACAATTTAGATAACATTTAAGGCCTAAAGAAAGACATGCAATAGTCAGATTTTGCTCTTGCATAATGCAGGTTTAATCGTCAGTTCACACATATTAGGTGTGTAAGTCCACGTCACCAATAAAAACATGCGACTTCAGAGAAAAACCAAATTTGATTGTCTCAAACATTATCTCTGTTCTGTTAAGGAGGCTCGTAAGGTTATAAAGTAACTCGCTGTCAAAAGCAAATGCTATAATTTGATTAAGGTAGTTTCCACAGAGGCAATTTGGATAAAAGGTATTCCACTGTGTCAACGGTTTCTTTTGCCCGGACTGCTGTAATATGCTACTTTGGATTTTCAGTTCCAATGATTCAACCTGTTTGTGGTTCAATTTCAGTAAAATTACTAAACCCAATTATTTAACGTGTTTGGCTGCTTTCAAATCGATATCGAAGGGAATCTGTAGCTTGATATTAAATAAAACCCCAGCAGTAGTACTTTACAAACACGAACCTTTGTTTACCTTCTTAATGCAAAACACGTTATCCCAGTGATGTACTAATTGAAACAAGGTTACGTGCATAGCGATTGTCTGGCTAAGTTAGGTAATCACATATACATATACCGGCGTGGATCGATAGTTATTGGAATTAGAGAAGAGATTAGACTCCTAATTCGTCTGCAATTCACCAGCAGATCACCTCACCTCCCGCCGTTCCACAATAATCAGAGAGAAACTCCATGGCATTTAGCTAATATATCGAGATTTAAATTGAGTGACTGCCACTGGTTTGAATTACAAATGTAACTTTCAACCCCTTAGAATTATTTTCCCCGCACTTAAAGGGTTTTATAGCAGATTAGACCATCGTATTAGACAGATCAATAATGTCATTTAATAAAATAAAGAAATCAACCAGAAATATACCATTTATAAGCCAGCGTCTATCAACAAGCTATAGCCTCTAGTATTTTTCGTTGCGGTTACGTTTTCTCTGTTTATGTTTCTCAGATGTGCATCACACTAGAGAGTGTGAAATTAATTCACAGAATTCAATCTACACAAAAAGATATCCCTTTCTGGCTCGACCAAAAATAGTAATTTTCTCAGATTACATCAATTCTCGACAAAGACAGTATTATCAACGTAATGTGAAATGAAATCTTTCATTAATAATGCTCAAACCCATCTGTATGTGCAGTTACTACAGAAAAGCTATGGGCAATGATAAGTCTGAATAAACCCGTGACAGATGGAATGTGAATACAAATCATTTGTGGTTCGCACTGGAGAAATATTTTCTTGTATACAGTCTTTGATCAAAGATTGCATCACTAGGTTTACATTTTTAGATTGTAAAATACTGTTGTCTCTAGCCAATATAAAATAGATATTATATTTCATTCCATCATCTTTAATGAAATCAGGGCTAACGAAGACACACAATCAACGTTAGATGCATATCATTCATATATATGCCAAATATATGCCCCATTTTAATGTAAATACTATGTAATTTAGTTCACAACAGCTAAATACCTTTACTGTTGTTAGTAATTCGATGGGAATAATTTATGATTTCCTGAGTTATTCAATCTAAGTTTTAAAGTCGATGTAAAACCCCATCGGAGAATTATTTAGTAGTGTGGGGATTCATTATACCATTTTATTTTTATAAAGGTATCATATGTTTCGGTTCATTGTTTCATTGCACGGATTTTAATAGCTGAATCAGCTGAACATACAGTGATTTTAGTAGCTAAATTAGCTGAATATACAATGGCTTTTATAGCTAAATCAGCTGGATGTACAGTAAATTTTGAAATTCAATCCGCTGAATGTACAATGATTTTATCGCTAAATCTGCATAATATAACGCATCTTAAAAACTATGTCATTGATTTTAAAAATAGTTATACTCTATGTATTTATCTATGAATTGTTCATTTCAGAAAGCAGACATGGCCATTGCTCCTCTCACTATCACGGCTGCCAGAGAAAGAGTGATCGACTTCACCAAACCGTTTATGAGTCTGGGTATTAGCATCATGATTAAAAAACCCGAAAACCAAAAAGCTCACGTTTTTTCATTCATGGACCCATTGTCATATGAGATATGGATGTGTATAGTGTTTGCATATATAGGTGTTAGTGTTGTGTTATTTTTAGTTAGTCGATTCAGTCCCAACGAATGGCATTTAAGTGAGGACTCCTCTATTACAAATGATTTTACAATCTCAAACAGTCTGTGGTTTTCTCTTGGAGCCTTTATGCAACAAGGATGCGATGTGTCGCCAAGGTTTGTATTCTATTTAAATATTTTACTCATTTCTAGGGTGAAAAGGTAGCTGATTTGTTTAATGTGTCAGCTTTAGTTCATAGGATATGCCATAGAGTAAAATGACTGTACTCTCTCCCCCCCCCCCCCTCTCTCTCTCTCTCTCTCTCGCCCTCTTGTATATTTTTGGTACTGCTTTAACTTTATACATTAACTAACATTGTTTGGAATCTAAAATGTCCGATATTATGAGTTACCGTGTCGCTATGACATTACATTTAATGAAATAATATCTCGACTTTAGACAGAATATATGAATATTGGATAAACGAATTATAAATTATTGTGGAATTATTCACGGCTTAATTTATTTACAGATCGATGTCAGGTCGAATCGTTGGGAGTGTGTGGTGGTTTTTTACTCTAATTATCATATCGTCATACACTGCTAACCTTGCCGCCTTTTTAACAGTAGAACGTATGTTAACACCTATTGAATCAGCTGAAGATTTAGCTAAACAAACAGATATACAATATGGTTCCACAAAATCGGGAAGTACAGAAGCGTTCTTTAAGGTACAATTAATTGGGCATTACTGAAATATACAATACCGATCTAAATTTGCAGTACAGCCATATATTCGCAACAAGCGTTTATTTTATTATTATCTTAAAGGTACAAATTAGGCTTTTAATTTGCAACCAGTACCCCAAAACGTGCTCTAAACATCTTTACTATCTGATAACATTTTCAACCTTGGACGTCGAAAACACTTCCCCACCCCCTTTCTTCATTTGATAGTCTTCTACAATTAGATTTCCCGCAATGATGGTTGGTAATCCCCTAGTGTATTTCTATATTTACAGCATTCTAAAGTCGATATGTATCATAGAATGTGGTCGTATATGACATCAGCGACACCGTCAGTATTTGCTGATAAAATAGAAGAAGGTATTAGCAGAGTGCGAGAAGCTAATGGAAAATATGCTTTTCTCATTGAGTCTACTACAAACGAATTTTATAATCAACGTGAACCATGTGATACAATGAAAGTTGGTAATAATTTGAACTCTAATGGTTTTGGTATTGCTACGCCTATTGGGTCTGATCTCAAGTAAGTACGTCTTGGGCCTTTTAATAAAACTATATACACGCATAATTCTAAGATCTATTTATTTTTAGACGTATCAGCTGGTAATCAAAGATACCCATCCCAATTCCATAGTTTTTTTTAGCTTTTTATACCAATTATACTTAAACATGTATGTTAACATTATCAAGGTATTTAATTGCATTTAGTACTAAAAGTTACATAACACTAATAAATACTATATGTTTTTATGTACATTTTAGAGATAAATTAAATTTTGCTGTGTTAGAGTTGCGAGAATCTGGTCAGTTAGCTCACTGGCAGAAAAAATGGTGGCAAGATGCTGG
Source organism: Patella pellucida (assembly GCA_917208275.1). Classification (NCBI taxonomy): domain Eukaryota; kingdom Metazoa; phylum Mollusca; class Gastropoda; family Patellidae; genus Patella; species Patella pellucida. The sequence continues at coordinate 31,842,935 of OU795043.1, forward strand.
TACTTGTCCTCCTCAGAAAACTTCAAAGGTAAAACCGTTTTTTACAAGCAATCAACATTAAGCAGGGTAAACCATGTTGCTTTATTTAAAAACTCACATCAGTGCGGGTTAATTTGAATAATCCCTGCAAGAGATTATCTCGAATTTGTGACGTTATGATTGTAACCCTCAGCTCATTTTATTACACCTTATTATACAACCAGTCAATCACAACCAACAACGAACAGACATGATTTTAGCTATAGGCCTACGTGACTCCCCTATACAATGTTACGATTTAAATTCGCGAATACTTTGCATAACTTACTAATAAACTGTATTACAGGATGGTGCGCAGAGTGCCCTTTCCTTGGATAATGTTGCTGGTATATTCTTCATTCTGATTGGTGGATTAGTCCTAGCTTTAATTACTGCGGGATTGGAATTTTTGTATAAATCCAAGATGGATTCCAGGAGGTATAAGGTATATTAAGTTTCACGCTTTATTTATTTCCTTTTTCTTTTAAATACTGAAATGGCCAATGTTCTTTTATTTTTTATTTATTTGTTTTTAATATTTGCTATTCTTAACTATAGTGAATATAGTCCTTAATATTGAATCTGCTAGCTTGTAGACATGTTTAATAAAGAATGAACAACATGGTTACATTCTTTCTTTTTTTCAGAAACATTATGATTTTGCTTTATACGGTTTGCATGTGATTTAATTATTTTACCCAATGGTGGGGGGGGGGTATAAAAAAAGAAAAAGAAAACAATTTTAGCTTCACAAGCATAATTAGTTTACTTACCTACAACTGTAAAACATCGGTTGACTGAAAAGGACACATTTCTGATAATTAAGGATCTATTTTTATTTTTTTTTATATAAAAAAAAAGGGTTAATGGTTTTCATTATGTTAAAAATAGTGTATCTATTTCCGTTTTTAATTGCTCACCGTTTACTATTTAAATTGTTGTTTTATGGTTATTACTGCCTGGATCTATAGTAAACATATGTTAAGGAATTGATCAGTTGATGACAAATGTTATTATTGGTAGAGCATGTTCAACAGCATTTTATTCGTGGTGTAAAAGAATGTGGTTGAAAGTCTCATCCCATCCGAATGACCAGACAACTTTCCTTGGCAGCTCCACGGGCTTCATCCCTGACAAGTGAAGGCCCGGCATATTCTAGTCCATTCCATTCTTAGAAGTGTGGTAGTAATTGAACGGCAAAATGTGCGATATCCAAAGTTGGTTTAGTGTGCATCTCAGACTAAAAGAAAAATTATATGTTTATTTCAGCCCAAAATGATTTTTAAAAAGTAGAATGGGAAAACATTATAAAAAATACCTTAGCATAGTCGAACCCAGCATTCACACACTTTCGACTGTAACCCCAATTAATTAGTACCTATTGTCTACCACCCACACTTAAACAAAATATTAAAATTGTTGGTGTTCCTATTATACTTTTACCCCAAACGTATATTTAGCGTTTTGGTGCTGGACAGAAAGTTCTTTTAAATTAGCTGATTGATTGTTTTTCTTGTAGACAACATTCGGTTCAGCAATACGTTCGAAAGCTAGGTTGTCATTCCGAGGCCATGCCGACGGCAGTGAACCGAGTACAACTCGTATGAGGAAATCTATGTCCACGGTAAGTAAATCAGTTTATTGAAATTAAAGATAATTTAATTCTTGGCTTTATATGGATTGTTTTTCTTCATATTAGTTTGAAATATAATCAGAACTATAAATTAGTCCTTAATGTAGTTCTAATATTTTCCTTTTTATATATCATGTCAGTCTAGTCACCTACTGCTTCTGCAGTTAGGTCAAAATAAAGTATTGAATTGTCTTGACTTTATCTCTTTAGAGTAATGTTTCAAAAGATTACGCGGAAGTCTACCGACTTTCAGTTTCATATTTGGCTTGCTGTGTCTACAGTTGAAAACAAACTGCGTTATATCGCAACATCGGTTGTATACGGAAACGTATCAGAACCAAATAAGTAGTTCAAAAATTCTCAATAACCCCTAATTAGGAGACACTAAGACCTGTTAACGGCCAAATAGGGAAAAAAAGCCAAGCAAAACTTGGAAAAAAGCCGCAGCCTTTATCTGAAAGGAAAACACGGATATAGACCATAATTGATATCTGAATATTATCTTGTTCATTAGCTTGAAAATCTGTTAAAATTGTAGTCTCTATCGCTATTGCGTATGTGTGTGTGTGTGTGTGTGTGTGTGGGGGGGGGGGTGACGCGCAATAAAAGGTTTCGGAATGCTGTATATTGATATGATTTGTTCCCTCACCAATTCTTCATGAATGTAGGTAATAAAGGCACTGGAAGAAAGGCACTAACCCTTCCCCCTAACGCAAACCCAACCCTAACCATTTTTGTCTTTTTTTTTGTTCCAGTGCCTTTTTTCCAGTGCCTTTATTACCGTCTACCATACTACATTGGAAAAATGTCACTTATAAACTGTTGCCTCTACAGGGTTGTAACTCTGTTGGAGGGAAGGTTGTGGAACACTAAATATCAGTTAGGGTTTCCTCACAGGATCCCATGATTCCGTTAAAAACTGTAAGGTTTTCAGAAAATGTACTGTAACTTTGCCAAAGGGCTGGATTAGGCGTGGCAACCAAAAAGCGAAAGGTGGCTTAATGCTGAATATAATCGATAAGCTTCGCTCCCGCATGACCCCAAACGTAACTTTCTTGATATGGCCCCTGATAGTTCGAAAAAAATCGCATTTTTAGCTTGTGCAACCTCTAGAGGTCACAAGTTTTATCCGATTTTAAGAAACGTTTAAATATATCACCGTTACACCCTAATGACGGTTGAGTTCGATTTTTTTTTTAAATTCGTGACCGATTTGCCATTACTTGCACGCAAAAAGTGTAAAGTAAAAAGTATGTAATACCAAGGTTGTGGACCATATAGAAGTCACAATTTTCATCCGCTCGTTTCCAGGATTAAGGCCTCTAATTGTATGAAAAATGTGAGCGTATCATGCCTGGCAACCGCTGATTAACAAAACAGATTGTCATGGCACGAAATACATCATTCTTAATGAACAAACATCAATTAGTTTATTTATGTCATTAAATATTTTGTGATTTCGTTTGTTTCAGTACACGTATACAGGTCCGTCACAAGTGGTGGGAGTAGATGCATATAGTGAAGCTAATACACATACACAAGTTTAATACGTCATCTTCATTTTATCTCTTTATCAAATTCAAAATGGCTTATTGCACTTTCTCAGGTGGGGGTGAGTGGAGGGAGGGGGTGCTCAAGCATGCGCGTTGCAGTTGGCACGGCGCTTTTGGCGTTCCTCATGCCCTCCCCACTGATAAAAAACATAATATACAAGTTAATTATTGAGATAAAGATCACTAGTTTATATTGAATCTGGAAACATGTGTTTTATTTGGAAAACGATTTTATACCAAATTAATTTAATGTGAGTATTATATATTATTACAATTTCTGTCAAATTAATGAAGTGGGCCCATAGAAATATATTATTTAGAATGGAGAAGAAAAAAAGATAATTAGTTGATATGATTTCACTAGAAGATAGGTAAACAGAAGGTTTCGCATTTGTTATGTAAATAAATATAGATAATGTAATATAGATATATCTTACCTTCATATATCACACCTGGTAAAGTTAATACATATACGCCAAGCTGACCGTTTTCACTAATATTAATTGCACAATAGAATTGCTTGGCTCAACATGCACAGCTTGGGTTATTCGTTCATTTACTGCTGTACTGGTTAAAATTTCGTTTCGTTTTTCTTTATTGTCATTTTGTACTCCATTGATGACAGCGTTTAGTAGAAACCAGAAAAATAAACGAAACGAAATATTCTACAAATAACATTGATTCAATGATGAATGATGTTCTATGTAAATCATTTAAATAATTCAATGATATGTAATATTATAATTCTTTAATTGATAATATTAATACATCATGTCCAATCAACATGCTTAATTAATTGTAACAATTGTTTGATGTTTGGGTATGACTGCTAATGTTTACTCGTGTTATTTACCGTTTCCGTCATATACATTTTATTATAAATAAAATAAATTTTAACATGAATGTTAATTATTCTGGGTATTTTATTCGTGTTTTCTATTATATCAATACTATTGTTTTAGAGTATTTTAATAGTGTATCTCGTCATAATATCTGTGTAAATATTTCTTCTTCTAGTTCGTTTCTAATAAAATTCATCATTAACTTCATTACAGTTACTTGTAAGAGTTACGTTTCTTTGTTTAACTCGTTGATCAAAATTGGTCCCAATGTAAACAGCTACACCAAGGATGAGAATGAAATGAAATGAGGTTTAACGCTCTACTGTTATGCATCTAACCTGGGCAAATGGAAGACGGGCATACGCCGTACAGTGTGCTATGAGGGAAATTTTGCCCGGGCAGCGGCGCTACGGCCTACTCTTATATCGAATTCCAACTGCCAAAGGATCTTTTACGTGTACGCCAAAGTGTACACGGGACCTCAAAGAACGGGAAGAATTTGTCGTTTTTGAAAATTTCAAATAACGTGCATTTTTTTATTTTCCTTTATCAATAAAAGAGAGAAATCCATAACGCATTACCGTCTATTGTCTGTTAGATGCAAGGAATAAAACCAACAAGAAAACAAAAAATCCAGTTTAGAATAAAATAATGCATACATTATACCGTCCACAACAACACAATTTGGCAAATACTCTAAGGATTGTTGTATACATGTATAAAGGGAAAGGGGGCTAGAAAAGGTAAGAATTAACTCTTAAAGAGTTTACAACAGCACCGATATCATTTATATATTTCACCTACAAGATTTGAAAGTAAATAAATAAAAACAATGTCGTGAGATGAAATCTGACCAAACTATATCGAAACGATATTCTATAATTTTTTTCAACGTCGTTCACACAAATTAAAATTATCCAACGCCAACGCAATTACAGCGGAATCATATCACTTGAACGTTAGAATAGAGCTTGGTAATAGAAAAGTATTTTGCTATTACAACGTTTTATGCTTATGGGTTTTTCATCCTGTAATATCCCCCCCGTCTTTGATTATTTATCTTTCGTAAAAAAAAATTTGGAAACATTTGTATATGAAATCAATTCAACGTAAGAACCATAAACTGATCATAATTTTTATCAAAAGATTTATGAAGTATATGTAACATCAATCTAAGGATTGGTAATTCAGATATTGTTTCGTGTACATATTTTATAAAACTTGTTTATTTTCTAAAAATGAAAAGTGCCCTGTCTGTACATAAGGTATATTTTAAAAGATCTAAAAAAAAAACCTCACCCTAAATACCTTTCTGTAATTAATTTTTTTCTTACACAGGGACAATTATTATCAACTAAGTTTATGGCAGTAAACACCATCTTAACAAAGTTGGTCTGTTGACATTTTAGATGTTGAAATAGCAGCGGCGGGTGTGGGACATTGTAATCGTACTCGTGCTGAGTTGCATCCGGCCAATGTAAAGAAATCATATTTGAATTTCCATTTGACGCACTGTTTCATTCCTCTCTTTTATAGTATTTATGACACAGCCCACAAACGCCAAAGAAAAAAATAACGGGGCTATAAACCGATAACAAGCATCCAACCCCGAGCTATATCGAGACCACATTTATTTTAGCCATTGCCTTTAACATTAATTCTCTTTCATTTTACCGGCTCTAACTTTACTCCAAATTTTCTTATAGAGCTGAACGTTTTCTACGACAGATGGGACAACCTCTTGTTCAAAAACTTGTACAAATTCACCATGGAAATCTTGAGATACACAAACTGAAAGTAGCATACAATTAAACATACAACTATTCGCCCTACATTTCAACGTACCACCCTTTTCATTCTCTTATCCCCCTTCCTTAAAATCATGTATATTCAAAAACCTGGTAGAAAATGTAAATTTAAACCAATTTCTTTAATTCTACTTCAAAAAGTCAACAACTTTGCAATGCAAAAAAGGGAGGGGGAAGGGGTAAAGGAAGAGAACTAAAATATCTTTTACATGGTAATCAGTTTAGGAATTAACGGCGGTTTTTTCTGCGATATCACTTTAGTGTAAGCGAAGAACCAAGATAGTAGTAGTAAAACGACAATGGGCGCCATGTTATTACACAATTTTAAAGTTTAATTGATCAACATAATGAGTGTAAGTGAAAACGAACATAATGTTATTTCTGCATAAGATATAATTGGTCAGATGCAGGATGTGTGTAAGAATCTGTAATTTTATGCAGTAAGATTAGACACGAAAAAGCCATTCCACTACCCAATCACAATTTAGACAATAGTTTGTCAGACTATCTCTGTATATGGCTAGAATCGAAATTATTGACTAACAAATCCAACATCCCAACAAAAACACTACGTAAATGGGAAGTTGATAATTTCTACTAGTATACAGGAGTTAGTGTTTCAATGAAAAGAAAATTTCAAACAATTCGGTGTAAAATATTTTATTTCTTATATAACAATAAGGGTGGAACGATATTAGAATAACGTGAAGCATTCACTATTAAAGTATAAGTTTTATCTTGTACTTGGGATGCTATCTTTAATCCCAAGTCTGGACTCCATACCCCAAGCTGAAAGAAACAACTCAGTTTACTAATCACATGTACATAACAATTTAATGGATTTTAACAGATATTTAATGGGACACTCTCTCTTTCACAATCGTTATCAAATTTAATTAAGTGAATGCCATGAATAACAGAGATCTTTAATTGGGTCAGTTTATTGTCTTTTTTCTTTAATCCAAATAATGGGACTTTCCTATATTTCTCTAGAACTGTGGGCTTCTGACTTTATTTCAACCACGACTAATTTTATACCCACAGATTGATTTTAATATGCAGGTGTAACAATAACATACATTATATTACATATAAACCAAATGGAACACTCCCAACACATTAAGCTATCACCCCTAATGATTCCCATCTTCAAACCAAAAGGTTAGGGTGGGGTTTGAGGTTTGGAGTCGGGGGGGGGGGGGGGGGTGGCCTAGTGTTCTAGAGTGTCACACTTCGATCTCTAGCTGGTCGGCCACCTTTGGCTTGTGGTTGTGGTTTCGATCCCTGGTGTGAGGGTATGTGACTTGGAGATACGCGCCTTCTTAACCTCGTGGGTTTACTCCGGGTACTCCGGTTTCCTTCTACAGCAAAGACCTCTGCGTGTGCTCTAAGATCATTAAAATGAAAACAAGACAACTTGTCTGCGATACCACCTTCGGGTTAAGCGGACATTAAACACTAATAACAACAATACAAAAATACAGCAAAAAGGTTTCTCTATCGGTCGTACACTGAGACTAAGCAAATAATAATCCATTCAACAGAACAACACGATTTCATATAGATAATAGAAACCGCCACAAAGCAAGTTTGTGTCTAGATCATTAGGATTATTTAATAAATCAAAAAACCTTTTTAAAAATGCAATACACTCCTCTATAACATTTGACCCATTGTTTAATTTGGTAATCTGTAGATGGCAAAAAAAGATCTATTGTCATAGATTTGTCATTTATTTTAATATAAAAAATACACGCTCACCATTTAGATATTCATCATTAATCTATCTCAGAGACAATTTCAATAAAAGCTGCTAAGTAATAGGACTGGGTATAATCTCAAATGACCCCCGCGGTTTAAATGTCAGCTACACAGGTGAGAACAATACAAACATTAAAATATGATATTAGTCTGAAAGAATATAACTATTAAAATGATGGATAGCATTGTTTACCTTAAGAGCTCTATTACCATTACGATATTGATAAACACCAAGCAAAAAATTTCTTCTTTTAAACCAATCATCCAAAGCTACTGTTCCAGTTTTACCATAGAAATAAACCTGAATTAAATATATACAGAAATTACGCTAAATTCTTTCATATTACGAACATTATCAATCTGAATAAAACACTGACCCTATTTCGTTTCGTGTTTTATAGTTCAAAATTTCGGTTTTACTTGTCTTTACTTCACTAGGATCTGGAAGAGTTGTTCTCATTGGCGTGTTCTGGATGATGGGAGGGATTAGTCAATGAAATGGTCTGTTACGGTGAACTTTTGGTGTTAGGTGAACGGAATGGAAGGTAAACCCCTAGAAACGTCAACACTGATTGAATCAATATCTGACGTCAAAGGGTCAACAGTCGCTCAAATGACCCCTGACGCGCCACCCTAGTACAACTGGTCACATCTTCATGTACTGAAGGTCATCGAGTGCACAAAAACGAAACGAAATATAGATCTACATATTAATCAGATTGGAACATTATATGCAATTATAACGTTTATAATAGCGGTTACTGTGAAAAAATTTAACCGAACTATTAGAACATGAAAATATCATACACTCCAGTCGTATTAACAGGAGAAAAACATTTGCTAATGGCTTATACACCGACTTTAGATTTCTCACTACTTTTAATATACTAATTCAATAAAACAGTAGTATTTAAAATGACAACATTTTGACGGATAACTCGTTCTCCCTGACAAATATGGGCACGAGCCTTGAAATTTGGGCATCAGGAACTTACCCTAGCTAAATATTCCATAAATAATGAACCATACGGTTTCTTGTCAACCACAAAATTTGAACATTTAGCGGTAGTTCTTTGAAACGTTGATGGAAAAGAACTCCATAATCTTGGAAACCATTCTTGTTGTTCGCTCATTTCTACGGCCATTCTTATCAACTTAATACAGTCCGATATTAATGCATCGGAGCTCTGAAATTTGTCATTTATATTACTAATACATTTCTGGTAGATTATAATGAAGTATTAGAGAGAAAGCATTAAAACACACGATAAATCAACACCAAAAATTTCATAAGTTAAAACATCCTTTGTTGAGATTGTTTTCCATTTGATAAAATAGAAATATGAATCGTATAACAAATATGGGTGAACAAAAATATTTTGTTATATACTATAGCATAGAAGATAGATAATATTAGAGAGGTTTATCTGGTATACATTGTGAAAGGGAAACAACCCAAATTTTCTATTTGGACCAGAGTTCAAGGGTATATACTGTAATTATCAGTGGCAATCAATATTCCTTAAATAATGAATACAACGGACAGTGTTTGTCTTTCATGTCAAACGTGTTCATTGTAAAATATATGTTACGAACTAAGTACAACAAAACATTCTAGGTGTCCTATAAAGGGTAAGCATAACCCACAAAGTGCACGGAAAAGACAACTGGCATTTAACTTGGACCTAGGTTTCAGAAGCCAAAGCCCACTGCATTGAAAATAGTCGCGGGCGATATTGTTTTTCAGTAGTGTGCGATGCGCAATTCATAGAAACTATGTTTTTTAACATATACATTTATGTTGAAAAACTATTTAGAAATTTAATACAACTAGCTAAAACATTAAAATCAAAACGTAAATTAAATACACTGTGGTCGTTTAATCCTTTATAGTTCAATGTTGTTTACATTTATTAATCTCAGTATAATAAAAACTGGTAACGAAGTAGTAATGTTTTAAGTATGCGATGATTTTAAGAATGATATTCGTAAGGTAAACACCGGGAACTACATGTATGTATTGATTTTAAGAATGCTATTAGTAAGGTAACCACTGGTAACTACGTACAGATCTTAAGAATGCTATTTGTAAGGTAACCACTGTTAACTAACTATGTACAGATCTTAAGAATGATATTAGTAACTCGTTTTTTTTTACTTTATCAACTTGTGTTGATATTTTTTGATATCAAAAAACACTCGTAGGAGATTCTCTATATATTATTAAGGAGAACACTGGTTATTACGAACCGTTTTAAGGGTGATATTTAAGTAAGGTAACCATCGGTAAATATGCATGATATTAGTAAGGTAAACATTGGTAACAATGTTCTGATTTTAAGAATGATATAAGTAAGGTAAACAATGGTAACTTTGTATTAATTATAATATGAAGGATATAGTATTGGGGCAAACCTTTTAAGAATGATATGGTAAACACGGGTAACTGTACTGATGTTAAGAATGATATTAATAAGGTAAACCCTGGTAACTATGTACGTATTTAAGAAAATTAGTAAGATAACAATGGTAAGTATTTCAATAATAATATAAGGTAAACATCGGTAACTGTGCACGGATTTTAAGAAAATCAGCAAGATAGACAATGGTAAGTATTTTAAGAATGATATAAGGTAAACAGTAGTAACTATGTACGGATTTTAAGAATGATATAAGGTAAACAGTAGTAACTATGTACGGATTTTAAGAATGATATAAGGTAAACAGTAGTAACTATGTACGGATTTTAAGAATGATATAAGTAAGTAATTTGTATTAAAATACTGCTAACTAAGCACTTAAGACATTAAGGTGAATAAGGACTAAGATTAGGTGAAAGTAGAATGCTATATTACCGACATAAGTTCTCCTTGGAAGGTATCAGGAAATATTGTCATAGTTTCTGTATCCTGTTTTGAGTCTGGTGGTACAAGTTGGAAACCGGTTACATTTAATTCTATGTCTTCATTTGGTAAAATATTATTTACCAATAGTTGATCCTAATTAATTAGATGAAGAAGAGACAATTAATTTCACGTTAAATAAATTCCTTGGTGTTAAATAATATAGGGACAACACCAATCTACAGCAGTAAAAAGTGTACACTTGTGTCATCCAGCTCTACCATCCCCGAGTCTACTGGGGTTAAAATGGGTGTCCCTTTTATCTTTTTAATAAAGTATATTTTTACCCATCTCAAATAAATTCGGATGACCAACCTGTGGTTATTTCATATTGTTATTCAAGTTATGCCAATGTCAGACAAGGGACAGACTTCCAACCCGAGATAAGTCGCTATAATACATTAACTTATAGTGAGAAAAGTATACAAACCAATGTTACTGTTACTAAATGTAATCTGGCACCAGCTACAACGTGTTTATTCTGAAGTAAAGAAACACAACATCACTTGTATGAAAATATCTTAATCTGGTAAAAAGCATATTTTTGTCATTTCTTATTGTCAAGTTGACGGACAAATATGTGTCAAGTCATTCACAAAAGACAAACTTAATAGAAGGCTTGATCTCGCTTTAACTACATCTTATCAAGCCTACCCTACATATTTCGGCAATAAGTTTGATTGGGTATAAGCCCAGGTTGTGAGCCTATCAGATTCCTTGGTCGTCGAGCTAAAATGTCTACCTGTGAAAATCAAATTGCAAAGTTCAAGGTTCGTCCAATGTCAAGGTTTCCGTTGGGGTTCGTTAAGTCACAATTTCTGATTGGATGTTACTGTTCATGTGTCTGGAGATATTGTAGCTATAAGTTCGGGAATTGTGATGTAAACCAGCAATGTCCAGATGTTGTAAAACTCGCAGTCGTTGCTTCAGGAACATGATAAAGTATATGCTTCCGAAAAAAACTAATTATAAGTTTCGTCGTAGAATGAATATATTCATTTTACAGAACCAAAAACTTACCAAATATTGTACGATTTCTTTGATGTCTAGTTTACTAATGTCTAATATCATTACAAGTATTAACTGGTCGTCGTACTTTGAAAATTGTATTAAGTCGGAGAGTTGGCCAAGTTCTGTAACCCGTCTAACATCCAGATCAACCAGTAACTCTCGAGTATTGATATATTGAAACACGTCTTGCAGTCTCATTAACCCTAAAATAAAATTTAATTTAATTTTAAAAAGAGCCAGTTTTGTGTCTGTAACCGTGATCATCCCCGAATAGACATTTCGTGACTTCAAACAGTCATGCCTAACAATTGTGTACTTTCTATTTTTAGTTACATAAAAGGGGGATATTAGTGCCGATGAACAGTTTAAAATCTCGTTTAAAACCATCGAGTATGTGATTGATCAAATATCCGGTGTCAAGACAGCTCTTCGCATGAAGTCTTTGAAGATTTCCCTATAGTATTTATTAATGGCCTCTTTAAGACTATATTAAAAGATTACGTGGCTACTAGAAAACTTACAAAAAAATATTGGCTCAAAACTGCCAGTGATAAATATGTACTATATATAAAGACATGCTCTTATACACCCACAACTGAATGCGACTCTTGCTTTGTCTTGCGTTATAAGATAAAGCACGATTTTGTGGTATTAATACTAGGATTGGAATAATAATGCACTTCTTCGTATGCCACTGTTCTGCAGGGGTGTTTCTTAGGCCAAATTGACCCAGAAAAACGAAAATTGAAGAACTTTTGGTCAGAATGGGGCACATTTTTAAAATGGCCGCCATTTAATGTAATTTATTGATCATTAATGGGATTTTCAACGATATTAATCTGGTAAGACGTTTGTAGAATAATTTCTCTAGCTCCTGGAATCCAACATGGCGGCCAAAATCGAAGATGGCGGTCATATATTGCAGGGATTATCGGATATTTACACAATAACGATAACCATGTCGTGTAATATATCATTTTATAGGATTTTGCTGATGCCCTTTCGATGTAAGTCACTATTTTTACTTTCCGGCGACCTTTCCCTATAAAATCCAAGATAGCGGCCATACATTGCAGGGATTAGCGGATATTTACAGTGTAACCAGAAACACGTCATGTTATATATCATTTTATAGGTTATTAATGATGCTCTTTCTATAAAAATCATTATTCTAACGACGCTTAGCAAGTAACCCAGTTTCAGTGTCACAGACTTGCATATATATGTATTCTTTATAACAACAGATTTTTATTGAGTTTCTGAGTTCTTGCATAGTTAAATTTTGGAATCGGAATATCCAATTGTCAGACAAGACACACCGTTTTGACGTATATAAGGTGCTGCAGTTATTCTCTATCAGACAATTTCAGATAGAAACTGCCATTCATTTAGTTTCTTCAACGAAGTTATTGAAGAGACAGTGACCGAACTTCCATGTAGTTTACAGGTATCCAAAAGTTTTTGCATTTTAGAACATTTTAGTTGTTTCACTTTTTCTTTCTGCTTTAATGCTAACTGTTTGCTTATTTGTTGTTTTTTTTATGCAATTTGGCCCAAGAAACACCATAGTAGATTTTTTTTGGATATTGTCCCAGCCCTATTAATACGCCCATTCAGAGCAGCACTACCCATCTTTATTTCTCACCTTCGTCCGTATCATAAACATACACAGCCTTTCTATACTGGTAAAGTTCTATAACATCAAATACTGCTCCCATGTAAGCTGGTCTCATAAACATTTGAAATGGTGAAGATAATGTATAGTTATGAGTTGAACCTATACTGATAAATGGCACGTTGAATGTATTACTATATGATTGTATAGTTGATAAAGATGACACATTGGTTATACCTAAGATGACGATCACATCTTGAGAAATCAAGTCACACACTGAAATATAGAATGCTTATTTTCTTAAAACATGGAATGTTAGTGTACGAATTACTGGTGATAAGTAATTGTCCCATGTCATCAACTGGCAAGAGCGAGGTGAATTGCATGCAGATTCATTTAGAATAGATCCTTGATAAAGGCCATGAAAAAACTGCATTGGCCGGATAATGTGATAGCGCTAGTTCATGCATGTAGACATGTATTCATTCACTTGCAAGTGAAACGTGCAGGAATTACAAGATTTTGCGGAAGGAAACATCAATGGACAGACAGACTGGAGAACGACATGATGGAACAATATTATTTCACAGATAGCACCTCGCTATTTGTGCTCGAGATTATGTTTAATTCCGTTAAATAAAGGGAGGCAGGATTATTGTAGAGGGATAACTACTACATACAATAAAATTGCTTGCTTATGGTGTTACATCACGAATAATAGATAATCGGATATGGTTTAAAGGAGCTAAATATTTGGAACCTGAAAATTAAAACAAATGGGTCGCAACGCGAATAATAATGTAATCTGAATGTTATGTAAACTCTAATTGCCAATCAATTGTGTCCGGCGAAATACGCCAGACGTCTCAACCGAATGGCAATGTCTAATGTCTGTTTTTCCAGTCTATTGCGCATGCTCTCCAGATAAGAATATGACGTCACCCTATGACATGCCTTGTGGAATATCTAGCCTCGTTCTTCGAGTCCCTTGTTACAAATGGCACCGAAACGATCTATGGTACACGATTCGTGTACCAATGGTAAAATGTTTATTTTGTCTTAAATTTTGGATATCAGAGGCCAATCTTGTCCCGGGAAGTTTACAGCATTGACAAAAAATTCGTGTTTTTAATATCGAAGACTTTGGATGATATTGAATTAGAGACTTAGCTACTTAAAATTTAGCTGAATTCTGTTGTTTCCATTGTATTGTTTTCTCCTTCTAAACGATAACCCCTTGAACACATATACATACAATATGTTTTGGAAATGTCTTGATCCGATCAATAATATTATTGTTAAAAGTATTACGATGTTAAGAAGTTGTTTCGGTTGCAAGCAATCCCCGGAGAAAAGATTTCCAAAGAATGAAAAGTTATCTGTTGGGCAATGCAATTGCATCGAATTTAGGTTTATCATGACTATATATATATAGAAAAAATAAATAAAGGTTGAAAATGCCTTTGAAAAGTACTATTGTTTAATTGACAATTAAACAATAGTACTTTTCAAAGGCATTTTTAACCTTTATTTATTTTTTCTATATTAACACTACTACGGTTTCAACTTCATACACATATTGATATATATATATATATATATATATATATATATATATATATATATATATATATATTAAGCGCCTTTAAAATTCCTGTATATATTGTTTGAGAAGTGGGACATTTACACACAGTGAGTACTTAAGAAAATGATATTCATTTATCCATACAAAGCTTTTTTGTGATTACCATACTAATAGCCTTATTAGTATAGATAGATCCCTTGCTAATCCACCATGCATACTTTTTTGGCACTTTTATTGTTATTCAATAATTAAATTACCCGGATTTCTCCAATTTCAAACCTACATGATTTTTTTTGCATGGTCATACAGTAATAGAAAATCAGAAATGTCTTTGTTCCAACATGCATCGTGCATCGATTGCAGTTTCTAACTTAATTAGTTTTTCTCCAGCAAAGTGATCGCTTGGGATAATTTTTTGTGTACATTTTCTTCTCATTGCGCAATGACATCTTTTCAACATTGGTGAATAAGAATAGTACTCTAACTAAAAGCCTGCCATTCAATTTCATGAGATGGTTAGGTAAACCTTAATAAGAGCACGCCTGGCTTTTTCAATGATGCTCCAAATATGGAATGGGAAATATTCACATTAGCGCCGCTGTTCAAGTACACTGAATTTGAGTGCCCATGCTGAGCAGGCATTGGCTAACAGATAAAGAGCCATCATTGAAAAGAATGTTCCCAATCACTTACTGATAGTGATCGACAGCCTTTAATCAAAAACTTAATCGCAGAGTAATATTTTCTAAACATGACGATATTTAGCTTTTATACTTCATTACTCATAGTGTTGAACAAACAAGGGTCTGTAATAGTTCTAGTCCCCGCGGGTCATCTATTTCCACTACACCAATTATTCTACACAAACTCTTCATCAACACATCTTTACACACGACTAAAACAACTAGAAAATCTTTAATAACCCCACCACTTATGCACTAGTAGACCATACGTCGCCGCTGTAATTTTCCCAAATGACCAAGATTTTCTACCCGACATTATTGTCTTTAATTAGCGTTCTCAAAGACCCGTTTGACTTAAGCCAATACTCTCGG
Organism: Patella pellucida; assembly: GCA_917208275.1. Lineage (NCBI taxonomy): Eukaryota > Metazoa > Mollusca > Gastropoda > Patellidae > Patella > Patella pellucida. Next base: position 31,858,719 of record OU795043.1, read on the forward strand.
CACTGGACATTAAGTACCGTGCACGATCGATAATCAATGTTCCGAGTCGCTGCTTTACGCCGAAAGAAAGTCGTCTAACCTAGGAAGTCAAATATTATATAATTTTACAATTGTAATGGAAATCATTACGTTTAGAGGGGATGTATATCATTGAAAATTCAATCATTTTAGTGCAAAACAAAACTTGTTAGCTGTGTATACTTCTCATACAAGCCAATTTATCCGGGATACTAAAACAACTAATTTTGGGACGTGCATTTTCAAACTATTTTAATAGTAAATAATGAATAACATTTTGACTGAGGGTTTTTATTTGTATAAAGACAATCTGTAAATACAGAAATAATATATTGCATACTTACTTGCATTACTTATTGCAAAACTATCAGATATATCTACAGTAGCAATAACAGGCCGTAGGTTAATGGTAGGGTCATGATGGTTGACCTCGGCCAGACTAGCAAATAATGTACCGTGATGCCGTAACGACTTCACATCAAATAAAACACCTAAAATAACCGACAAAAATCAATAATCAGATTTAGCTCGCAACTCTATAAAATACCCAGAGGTGTTACGATGGATTGGACATGCACGGTTTCTAAATAGAGATGGATAAAGTTTCTGTTTTTGACTTGCTATACTGGCGCCGTGTTTAACACGATATGCGTATCATCCCATGTTCCTGAAGCAACGGCCGATATATAAGATATACGAAGTTAAAGTTAAATCAAGCCTTCTGAAATGAAAGAGAGAGAGAGAGAGAGAGAGAGAGAGAGAGAGAAATGGGGTTTAACGTCCACTCAACACAAGAAGGTCATTTCGGGACTAACATATGGTTCAATTTTATTTCAATAATTCGCCTGCGCGTATGGGTCTTTAGCGGTGGGAGGAAACCGTAGTGCCCGGAGGAAACCAACGAGGTTGAGAAGGAGCCCTATTTCCATGCCACATACACTCACACCAGGGCTCGAAACCACAGCCGCAAGCCAGAGGTGGCCGGCCATCTAGAGGTCGAAGCGCGGCACTCTAGACCACAAGGCCATCCCAATGAAATGGGGTTTAATGTCCTACTGTTCTGCTCCTAACCTGGGCTAATGAAGACGGGCATACGCCATACAGTGTGCTACGAGAATTTTTGCCCGGGCTGCGGCGCTACGGCCTACTCTTATATCGAATTCCAACTGCCAAGGGATCTTTTACGTGTACGTAAATTTGTACACAGTACCTCCGGGTTTTCGTCCTATCCGAACGACTAGACCGCTGTCCTTGTCCGGCCCTCCGTCCTGCATCTGTCCACTCTTAAAGATACCCTAATTATAACAAAGTATCACAAATAAATGGTTAGTCTAACATGGAAGTATTAAAATTTGAATTTTAACCGAAGTATAATTTGCTCCGCCATTGATTAAAACTCGTTTAAGAGGATTATTAGAGGGTATCATCATATTCTTTATTAAATATAATACACTGATTATTTTCATAGATTACTGTTTAACATTGTATTAAAGACCAAACGTATATATGAAGGTTGTTAATCAAAATAATGACTGGTATTACAACTCATATATCGCTGGGTTAGAGCAAAAACATTGTAAGTGACAAATTTTACGAAAACTGTTTTTTGATTGTTTTGGAGTTCGAAAACCTATATCCACCTGATGGGGGTATAAAAGGATGAAATTCTCAATTTTTTCTCGGAGATAAGGCTATCCCCAATATATCGTATGTGCATAAATATCATAATATTGGTGAGAGCAAAATCATCGTATCTGACTTGTTCGAAGCTAGAACATGATGCCATAGCTGATAAGACGTCATAATTTATGACATCACAGCCACATTTCTATGGAAACAGATTGGAGGTGATTAAAATATACAGTTTTTAAGGTTTACTTTAATTCAATAAACTAATCGAGTGAATATTAAATTTGAGTTCAGAGCAAAAACATTGTAAGTGAGTGAATATTGAATTTAACTTAGAGCAAAAACATCGTAAGTGATATTTTGGACAGAATGGGCGTAAATAACTGTAATTCCAGAATTGCACTAAAACATTTCAGTTACCCTTAATATCATAAGTCAACTGGAGAAATGTGAAATATGTTGCAAAAAACATACGCACTAAATTAATCGAGTGAATATTGAATTTATCTTCAAGCAAAAACATCGCAAGTGATATTTTGGACAGAATGGGCGTAAATTTCTGTAATTCCAAATATGCACTAAAATGTTTCAGTTCCCCTTAATATCACAAGTCAACTGGAGAAATGTGAAATATATTGCCAAATAAATGGATTTACCAGAAGGTTTCAACCTTTAACGTCGTTTTTCTCCACAATTGAAAAATGTCACTTACGATGTTTTTGCTCTAACCCAACGATATATGCGTGGAACTAATTTGCTAGAATGTCCTGCTAGTGAAAATCAATATTTCGAGGTTGCAAGGCGTTGATGGGAGCAGTCTTTAAACATAGAATGGATTGTCATAAAAGAGAGTGATGGTAGAGAGATTTAAACACAGTGTCTATGATATAACAATTTAGTTTGATTAAAAAGACCTTTACATCAAGCCGAGAATGGATTGGTTTACATGTCATTGTTTTTTATCCTTGAAAATGAAACAATCTTGTTAAGATAGATATGGACTCATAAATATACGCATATAAATACGGGAAGTTGTTCTATATTATGGGTTATTTCGATGCTATTTATGTATTATCTTACCTATTGAAATGGTTGTCTTTGCATTAACCGTAACGTGGAAAATTACATTTAAAATGACTAAGATCCACATGATTTCAGTTGACAAAGAGTTGTAATGACATCTAGACATCTGTTTCAGACTGTTTCATCAGTATGATCTCTTCGCATTTCCGAGTCACTTAAACCTTGTCTTAGAATGCCATTTGTTGGCCATATTTACTGTCATTAATAATCTTACTATGACAAAAATTCTCAAAGAATATCAACAACCGGAAAAGATATCATAAGAAACGGCCATGCGCAGTGAATGAGACGTCTGCTTATATTATCCGTTTATTGATTTGTTCAATCGTAATCACTCGTACTAGTCTGGGTATTGGGGTGTCATCTTCTGTGTGTACAACTGGTAGTACGAATAAGAGGGAGAGAGGCAGAGAGAGAGAGAGCGAGAGAGAGAGGGGGGGAGAGGGAGAAAGATGGGGTTTTAACGCCAACTCGACACTAGCTACATCATTTCGGGACTATGGTTTAATTTTAATTCAATAATTAACTTTCGCGTAGGGGTCTTTAGCAGTGGGAGGAAACCGGAGGACCCGGAGAAAACCCACGAGACTGGACATGCGACCCTACTCCTTGCCACGTACATTCGGGGATTCGAAACCACGACAGTTGAATCAATGACAGGCTTTATTATACAGCGCGCGCACGCTAACCATTCAGCCATCCACCCCCTCCCCCCTAGTACGAATGAAGGGAGGGAATATGTTTACTATTTTGTTTTCTTGTTTCAGAAGGTTATATCCGACCCTTTATTAAATCCTACAAAGGGCCAACAATTTTCTTTTCAGTCTGTGTACGATTATTCCCAAAAGTTTTATTTATCATGGTCGCTTTGCATGTTTGTTTCAAAATAAGCACCAGGCGTTGGAGGCAAAATTGTCAATTACTCGAACACATTCCACATTGGGGATTCCCCTGATTTTTGCTGTGATTTTGCTGCCTTTAGTTCACCAGTCGTTTGAGGATTGGTTCACCTGTCCAACCTCGGTGGTTTTCTCCGGGTCCCCCGGTTTCCTCCCACTGCTCAAGACCCCCACGAGCAAGCCAGTGGACGTTAAACCCCATTTCTCTCCCCATCTCTCTCTCTCTCTCTATTATTCTTGATACCCCGAATTGACAATTTTGCTTGACGTATACAAGTTTTCCTCTAATACTGTGGAGGCCATTTGGAGCATATTTTAGAAAGGTGTATTTTATACAAAGCGACAAAGATAACTGAAAGTTTGGGAATGAACGCACACAGACTGAAGTTTAAGTCAAGGAACTCAGTGGATCGCTGTAAATGGTATGGGTTCTGTACTATGCTCCAGTTCAAGATTCAAGTGTTATTAGAAGACAAAACGAAGTTATTTTTTCTTCCAGATAAGATTTACATACGTTTTGGATTTTTTTTTATCGTAATGAACATATTTTGAGATTCAAATTATGAATATCCAAACGCATTTGTGTTCTTGCAGCATAATTTAATATTAACCCGGTCAGGCATTCACACACGTTAGAAATCATTTTGTTTTTGAGGGAGGTAAAGTTACGTAATGACCTGGACGCAGAAACCCTGGGCTACAAAAACGGGCAACACTATATACCGGAAACACCGAAAACACTCGGAAAACACCATTTTATACTGAATACTGGAAAACACCAGAAAAACACTAAATACCGGAAAACATACTAAATACCGGAAAACACCATAAATAGGTAACCAGGGGCCTGGTCCTCTTTGAGCGGGAGTTTGGGGTTAGGTTTTTCCGGTGTTAGGGTTAGGTTTAAGAATTTGGGGAGGGGTTAAATCTCCACATAAGCACTGGCCTAGGGTGATGTGTTTTCAATAAGATCAGCCTCCGGGTTACCTATTTAGGGTGTTTCCGGTATTTAGTGTGTTTTTTTTCTTCGGGAGTTAGTGTTTTTCCAGAGGTTTCCAGCATTCAGTATAGAATGGTGTTTTCCGGTGATTTTTTGTGTTTTCCGGTATATAGTATAGCCCTGCGAAAAGTATCTGTGTTAAGAATTACCCGACCGACCCTTTGGTCTTGGTGTGGTTTTCTGGACACTTGTCTACGATATCATCCTAAGTGAAAGGGGACGTTAAACTCCAAATACGAACGAAAGATTTTTTTTGCACACAAGCTCTATGACCGGAATTTTAGCATTCTCGACAGTCCAATTCGTCATTATTTTCCAGACCCTTACCCAGTATTTAAGCTATGACATGCAAGGTTGCATGTAGTTTTTATTAAAAGATTAATTTATTAGTTCAGTTAATTTTTCTCAATCTTACCCTGCAAACTACACGAATAAAGAACAGCCATAAACACGGTGTTTTGTTTGACTTATGATATACATGTAGTAAACATTAACATTGCATTTTACACAGCAAAATACAATATTTAGATTTGGCAATTAGTAAATCTTACTCCGAAACCAAAACTGTTCAACATTTTGAGGGAGCTGGGGTGGGTTTGCCTAGTTGTCTAGAGTGCCGCGCTTAGACCTCAAGCTGACCGGTCACCTCTGGCTTGAGGCTGTGGTTTCGAGCCCTAGTGTGAGCGTATGTGACATGGAGATAGGGGCGCCTTCTCAACCTCGTGGGTTTCCTCCGGGCACTCCGGTTTCCTCCCACTGCTAAAGAGCCCTACGCGCAAGCGATTTATTGAAATAAAAAATTGATAAACCATACGTTAATCCCCAAATGACTTAGTTTGTGTCGAGTGGACGTCAAACTCCATTTCTCTCTCTCTCTCTCTTTCTCTCAATATTTTGATTTAAAAAATCACGATCCAACATGTCGAAAGCTTTCATCTGGTCAGTCTCTAAGCATAGGTACCTGTTTGAACTGTCCAGGCCCGGCGGAGTGGGACTGTAGCCCCCTCCCCCTATAATTTGGCCGCAGGGACTCTTATCTCCAGGTTATTGCAGCCCCTCGTCTATAAGGACCTAGGACAGAAAGCCCCCCCCCCCTCTTTAAAAACTGCTTCTGCCGGCCCTATTGCCAGTGATGTTTTGGGTTGACACACTGTTATCCAGAATACCTCATTTCCGGAATTGAAATGGTTAACTCAGCTGAAATAATTGATTCCATCGAAACGTTAAATCTTACTGCCAAAGCCCGAAAAAAACATTTGTAGTCTTAGATTACACAACATATCAGACACCGTCCTTTAAGTCTGATTTCCATCTTTGTTGTTTTTTATAATATAGTATAATCATGACTTTTCGCGTTATTTCAAACAATAGCTTATTTTAAATAGTATTAATTATTACAGGATCCACGAATTTGATTTCCTGTTAGACGATAAAATTGTCCCGTGTGACTTCACACGTAATATATAATCATTAGTGTTTTGACGCTAGCAATTATTTGATTTAATTTAAAGGGACAGTCCCGATTTGAACAGGGTCGCAAAAATAAAAGTCCGAGTACGTATGAAATTTAAACGCCAAAATATAGAAGAATGGTGTATTTACCCTGGCTAAAAATTCGAGCTAAAAAATTGAGTCGTTTGGACGTGAACGTTAAAACAGCTTATCCGGACACGTAACCCTTTTAAGATTCCGGGTCAATTCTTTCCTTGGGTGACCCGATAATCGATTCCCGTTTCTTTAGAGGTCTATACAGTGAATGCCCCATGTGATGTACTTGATGACATCGCGCCTGGTACGTTCGTGCATTTTTTATGCGCGAACTCTTAGTTTTTCTATTACTGGCACGCGCACGGGCACTATTTTTTTTGTTTTACATGTACCAAAATCTGGGATTTCGCGCGTAGGTACTTTTGAGTTATTATTCTGTGAAGCATAACACTTGCCACTGTACCTGTGTATCGCTAATTATAAACCGAATGTTTGAAGACCGTTCATATTTATTACGCACAGAATTTTCAGTACAGAGTTGATGCGCGCTTCATTTGTTGCAAAGCAAACCAACGGTATTATTTTCTCAACAGTGTATGAACTTATTCATAGCGATAATATCCTTACACCGAGAGAAATTATCTAGTCTCGGTGAATAGAACCATAGTTGTCTGGTAGAAAATTACTTTTGTATTTTTTGAAACGGAGAACAGCGATTTTAGAAGCAAACTAACCTGCCGCACATGATACTCATAATGAAAGGCGAGAACTCATTTTGCAGCGGAAGCTTATCACTGAGTAATAGGTCAAGGTTTTATACGTTTGCCGTTATAAAAATCTAGCAAACAAGGTTAATACCTACGAATGTCGATAAAAAAAATAACATTCGGATTATAACTCTAGACAAGGTGTGTTAATTAAAAAGGGTGTAAATTGAATATTATAATATGTATAGGAAGCGTAGTGACGAGTGTAGTAAGTGCGGTCCGTCCGTCCGTCGGTCCGGCGTCCACAATTGCTTTTGGACGCTCCAGAGGCTAAAGTTAATATCCAATTGACTTTAAATTTATACACGGTGTTTAAGGTCATGAGACAAAGAAGCCTATTGATTTTAAGCAATTTCCGATAAATACTGTCAGAGTTATGTCCCTTGATCACTTCAAAAAATCTTGTGGACCCTCTAGAGGCTAAAGTTAATAACCGATTGACTTTAATAATCATATTTTAGTGTATTATAAATGATTCATTACCGAAAAAAGTAAAATATGCGACAACCCTTGTTTACTGCCCGGACGATTAAGCTGCTGTGGGCGTATGTTTCGTTGCCTGGCAACTCTCATTAAAAGTTGTACGCGAACTAAATGCGTTTGTTAGATACTGACAGAGCAGCTCGGAGTCGAGCAATCGCCGCCCGAGCTGTCTTCGTCAGCTAGTTTCAAAATGGCGTACAACCAGTGCAAGTGGGAAAAGACGACAATAAAATCAGAAATATGTTATTTATTATTGTCGCACTTATTACATCACTCCTGTCTAACTAATCATAAAGCTGTGGTGTTACGGTGGCGGCATAGTATTTCACCGTAACACCACAGCCACTCTAACCATTCATAATACATCTAACTATCACTCCCTACACTCCCTCGTCTACTTTCCCAAACGTCAACAACACATCTCATACATCCATTTCGCTGATTAATCCTTGTACCATGTCTACTTGTACAAAATCACCGCATATACAGCTTGGGACACCGGTCTCCATTTCCAGATGACGACTGGTGGGTTTAAGTTTTTTGAAAACGTATCGAGGGCTGAAAGCCAAAAGTGTCTATCTCCAAAATTGCCAAAAATGAGTTAAATACACCAAACAGTTCGAAATTTCGTGAAGTTTCTAAGCAAAAATTATCTAAGTCCTATCTTTATAAATAATGACGCAACAAAGAAGTCATATATTGTTAAGTACAGAACCACTTATTTTTTTTCGAAGCAAAAAACCGTATCTCCAGATAGACAGTTCTTGCTGACATTTTTTTTGCTAAATGATATGTTTTTACATATGGAACTTAATGCAAGATATGTATATATCCCACTTGTACAGTTCTGGCTGATAAAAAAATGCCGAAACTGCCTTGTCAATGTACCAGAACAGGATATCTCCAATGTTGACTTCCCATATTGGGAGAATTTATATCGACCAGAAGTGTCTATAATCCATTATTATGAAATAAATTGAAAACTACTGCAATAAACCTATTGATCATTCAACATTTGTTTTCAGCTAATTAAGACACACGCAATTACCAAAAATCATCTAATTTCAACAATTACCTGATTTTTAAAATTCAATCAAACTTTAAATCTCATTTTCTCAAAACGTCAATTTTGGAGATAGGCAGTTTTGGCTTTCAGCCCTCGGTATATTTTATTGAGTTAGTTGCTCGAGCTTTAAGGTAAGGGATTTTAAAGGATTTTAACACAAAATCAAGCAGTTTTATTCTCTAAAATATCATCGAGATTGACCCTTTAAGGCTGGAAAAACCTTTTTTAGTTGTCTCTCTATAATTTCGTTTCTCCTAAAATTTAATAAAATTGTCCATATTACTTGTATTATATATTCGAAGACGGGGTTTTTAATTATTTTATGATTTTAGAAAACAGTTGTTTTCCTTCCAGATTCTAGAGCAGCTCAGTCTCATAGCTAAGTATTGTTTTTGACAGCGGCCAGCATTCCTAATCGTTTAACATTTGTTCTGGAATACATAATTTCGAGCTATCATAATCTAACTGTTGCCTTTTCATATTCAAGATTAATTTTGAATTTACAGAATGCTACTTTTTCTTCGTTTCATCGTTTAATATTAAGTTACAATCGAATTACGTGTGTTATTGGCTAGCAGTAATGTATATGTTGTAATATAGAATATGAATTTGCTAAGAGGTTTTCAGAAGCGAAGGAATATAAATGAATGAATAAAATGGGGTTCAACGTTCTGGGCTAATGGAGAACGGACATACAGTGTGCTATGAGGGAAATTTCGCCCAGGCAGCGGTGCTACAGCCTACTCTTATATCGAATTCCGACTGCCAAGGGATCTCTTACGTGCACTCCAATTTGTACATGGGACCTCGTTGTTCGTCCCATCCGAACGACTAGGCAGCTGTCCTTCTGCATCACTGATACGGGGAAATCACGCCGGAAAAACGAAATGAACTTTCTCGGCTAATGCAGGGATCGAACACTCGACCTCCAGGCTAGCGAACCAGCGCCTTATCCACTTAGCCACCGTGTTCCCCGGAACATAAACGAGCTAAACCTGTAGCTCAATTGTATATATTATTCATTCATAGATAAATAAATAAATAACATGATTAAATCAACCTGTCCATAATATCATGCCTTATGTATTGGACTTTAAATTTGTAATAAACAACAACACAATATGATCCATATATTCTAAATTAAAAACTGGAATTAAAATTCAATATTGGTTCATTTCAATATTGATGTTGATATCTCATCGTGAAAATATAAGATCATACTATCAGATATTTAAGACACAATGAACATTTTGAAATGAGCTCGTCGTTTACCCTTTGTAATCGACAAAAACATACCATACAAGACAATTAGAAATGACTGATTCACAAACGACAAAATAATGATAAAATCCGTTTAGAATTGACTAAGAACCCGCAATTTGGACTGTTCAAGTATTTAATCGAATTCATTAGAAATTACAATAATTGTTTTTAAAAATTGAATGTAGATCAATAATGTGCGCTTTTAGACCTATTTGCGTCATACACCCTTTAAAATGACCAATTTTACGTGTTCCAATTTCCACAAAAATTTTAACTAAAATTAGTAAACTAGTCTTCGATTTAATCATTTGAAACAAACGTTAATCGCATGGAGCTTGTCACCTAATCCAACAATCAGATAAACCTAACTTATTGATTTAAAAAATCGGTTTGGTTGTCTTAGGAAAGGGGAATAATCCTTAGCAAATATTAGTTACCAGACAATGGATAACGTTATACTATATTTTTTTTATTAAATATTGAGCACAGAACTCGATCATAGAAACAAGATATTGACATTAAAAAGATGGTAACACTTCAATATGATCGAGTAGAACACCAGTCACAGGGTTTTACATTAAAACATGTTTAATAGATTTCACATGTTCTTACTACAGTCTATCAACATAAAAGCACAATTACTTTGAGGTTCTATTGTAATTTCGTCGTTTTTTCTGCAGCTACAGCCATTTACAATCTGTTGCTATATATTGTAAAAGAGCTTTTGCGCCATTTGCACTTACAAATACAGAAAACATATACTGCCTGTCAAACGTATCAATTTCTGGGCTATTTTCTGTTTCCATTGTGGCTAAAATCCGCTAAATCAAACAGTCCCTACACCCCCTCCCCGTTTTATAAAAACTTAAAGAGTTTGCCTATGTCGCTAAAAATTGATATTTTTTTAATTAAATACGACCTTTTCCTTAAGTTATTATAATTATAAACCAATTTACATTACTCCAAAAGTTAATCCAACCCGAGTACTTTGTTATGTTTTCATTCTATGTTCAATACGCGCTCTACTTTTCACTCCCAATTTGTGTAGACAAAGCTCTATTTTGGAAATCCTAATAGATATGTTATATTGTAGCTTTCAATCTTTCATGGACATTGTAGGGTAGATAACGGGTGAATTTATAAATATTATGTTTGATTGAAAGTAAAGGGTCTTAGAGAAAAAGCTATTACTCACAGAGCAAAAGACAAGGATATTTTGATGGTTGTTGATAGTGTTGGTTGTACTGAATGACATCCTAAAAGTATAACAAAATTGGGACTTTCGGAAAGTTCCGAATTTCGAAATTAATTGTTTGGTCCTTTAGTACATCGGCAATTCATGAATAAGATGAGGATAACCTCCACTTATTGCAAGAAAAGGTTTCTGGTAGTTTCTAGTACAGTTCGGTGTACTGAATCTCACCCTAAAGGTCTACCATAATCGGAGTACTGGATAGAGGCAAATTTTAAGGGCAAATGCTAAATTATTTCCTGTAAAAAAGGATAACTTTAGACACGCATAAAGTCGTCAATTTTATAGCTAAACAATTGAAACTGACAATTGGCCTAATCGTTCACATGAAATGGTTTTCATATATGTCCTATACCCCCTTGTGCCATATATGTCTGCACTGCTGCGTCACAAAATAGAAAATTTGGCCCTTCTCTAAATAGTCCCTTAAACTATTTTCAGATGTACCCCTACGCCAAAACCTAGATCAAAACACCACAATCTGTTATTTCATTTCGGGTTGTTACATAATTCATATCCGCCGGATTTTGGGTGACATCGTGGATATGCTTTATTTTGAAGGTTTTGATGTGTAATGACACAAAAACAATGTTGACATTTTTTCTGGGTAGCTCTTTATATTATGGTAGGCCATCATTTGAGGATAGTCATTTTGCGATAATATTCAAACTTATCGGCATATCAACTGTTATCTGGTAATGCATTTATATTGGCAGGGGTCATGACTATATTTTAGATTTTTTCCATCACTTCAGTGGAACCAATATTTAACCCAAAATACAAACTAAACATTGGTCCCAGGTTGGGTTTTTAGCAAGTTAAGGAGACGTACAACCTCCCAAAATTCAAATGTAACAACCAGCCCTGACCAGCTTACGCTGAACACAAGGATAAAACAAACGTCAAGAGGTTAAAACAGATAATCAGATAAAAGATTAAACAGGTGAGCTTCTACACCGACTAAATAAGCGAGATACCCGTCATTAATGCATTTGCAGCAGTTAAACTACGAAAGGAGGAAAGCTTGTATTGATTCGAATTTAAGCCAATGAATGTCACCAGTTTGTGTAAGCTAAAATTGTAATTTAAATCCGCAAATTGAAATAATAGACCAGAGGAGTGTGGTGTGCGTTGTAAATATGACCAAAGATGTAGGGGTTACAAGCAGTATCTTTTTTCCGGAGACGAGTGAGAAAATGGCTTGTTAAGAATGCGATGTACCTGGAGTGGAATGACCAGTGGAGGGGAATACAAAATGCGTTTTAATATTGTTAAGCGATTTTAATAATAATATAGTGTGTAAGGATTTCTGGACAACGGCTAGAGCAGAAACATAATAATTTAGTAACCCAAATCGGACAAGGGGTAATAAAATCAGTGTTTATAACAGTGGTTGGGATCGGAAAGGATGGAGCCAAGTATTGGTATGTGCAAAAGTCTAATAATCTGGTCCAAGCACAGCGGTAAGATTATGATTGGGAGGGTGCTTATAAACTAGCATCCGTGAGGTAGGCAGCGGTGTGGCTTCAAGTTTGACCATGTCTGTATGTATTCTGGCCTATTGAAATTGATGAGCAACTAGGCTGTATGACCTGGCGCATGGTACGTTCGGGCATTTTTATGCGCGAACTCTTAGTTTTCTTTAACTGGCACGCGCACAGGTACTATTTCTTTTTCTTTTACAAGTCCTCAAATCTGGAATTTTTTGCGGAGGTAGTTAGGAGCTAACAGTCTGTGAAGTACAACATTTTTGCCACTGTACCTGTGTATCGCTAATTATAAACCGAATGTGTGAAGAAAGTTGATACATATCAGACAAAAATTGTTCGGTACAAACTGAGTTGATTCACGCTCAATTGCTAATAAACAAACCATGGGTTTATTTTCTCATCAGTGTCACCGCGGATTTATTGAACTTGTTTGAACTTACGCATAGCTATATCCATACACCGTGAGAAATTATCTAGTCTCGGGGAAAAGAGCCATGGTCATCTGGTAGAAAATTACTTTTGCATTTTTTGGAACGGAAAACAGTGTTTTTAGAAGCAAACTAACCTGCCGCACATGAGGAAGTCATTATACTAATAATAAAAGGTGAGACCTCTTTTTGAGGTGGCGCAGGCTTACACTGAGAAATAGGTCAGGGTCAAAACGTACGTTTGCCTTATAAGAAACAAGTAAAGGGATAAATACCTACGTATCTCGATAAAAAAAGATAAAATTCGGATTATAACTCTAGATAAGGTGTGTTAAAAGGTGAGTTTATTATCGCTAGGGGTGAAAAAATCTGGGACGGTAGTTTTCTGCACCGGGTATGTTAATTAACCAACGGTAAAAAACGAATGACCCGGTTAAAAACGAATGACCCGCTGTGTATTGTTTTATTGGTGTGTTTTCTCGATATTTGTTATATCTGAACCAAACGGGCATAATCAAGGACCGACAGGCTTTATCTTACGCGTGAGTGTTAAATGGACTTTGTATAAGGACATGTCTTTATATATGTGGAAGTTGTACGGACAGTTTCTTCTATGCGTCTTTTGTATTTGTTGATGAACATAAGACACCGTACATGTATTATTAAAATATAAATATGGACCGTAATCTGTCGTAAAAAAGGAGAAAACAATGTCGTCATTTATAATTATAAGCAGCAGTCAGACCCCAATTTGAATGTATCCGGGTATATAGCGATAAGCTAAATTTACCGTAGTTTATTGTTTTGCGTGTTGAAATGAGTACCACGTAAGCGGTAAATCATTGCCAGTTTATTGTTTTGCGAGTTGAAATGAGTACTGCGCAACCCGTAACTCATAGCCATTTTATCGTTTTGCATTAGTAATTTTATGTCCGGTCAAAATTAATGTCTCACATAAGACGAAGATCATAAGAAATTTAAAAATCACAAAAAAAATTTCAATAACGTTCAACGGTTTCGTTTATCACCTCACAAAATTTACAAAAATGCCAAGAGTTGTTAATGCGACTGGCTTCAAAAGAACGTAAGTTGTCAAATCATCGTTTGAACTCTCGCCGTTCCCGTGATTGAAAGGAATACAAATCTAAAAATAGCCAACTGCACGTTTCTTTCAATACCATGTGCTGTGAGGTGTAGACATGCCGTCTACTGTACATAACTTTTTTTACATTTTATATTTGTAAATATAGCCTAATCAACAACTAAAAATAACTACAAAAAATATTTTGTAAAATATTGAACAAACATCTCACTTGCGATGCTCCAAATATTATGAATCACAAAGGTGAAGATGGTTGAATACCAGGCGAATACTTGTAACATTATGCCTTGTAACATTATACCAGCTATAGTACTGGTATTATTTGCATGCACTTGGATGCTATTAATACTTGTAACATTATGCCTAGTGGTCGCTGGTTAAATGCGGACAATATGCCGGTGGAATTCCCCACATCCAAAGTGTGATGCAAATTCTCTTTTCTTCTCTGCTACATATTTCAGATCAGCCTTTGTTCATCTTGTGATCGTCCGTGGTTGTATTTGTAATTATTAACTGGGTAGGGCGTATCTTTAACATTCCAGTCTGACTTCCACATTGTCAGCCCCAAAATATTGTATGTTTAACAACACGATGACACGTACCATGTCTACAGTTTTATATCAGGGATACAAGTACATACAGTACTACAATACTAACTAAAGTCATTTACCACCTTAGCCAGTCAGACTCGATTCGGGAGAGTCTGCTGAATAGGAATTGATACATATTTCCCCTTCTCGCACCAAGTGGCTGTCTGGAGTTCTCACGAGTATAATAGTTTTTTAGATGTTGGTTTTAGACATTCAATTATCTAATTGGTCAGATATGATGTAAATATTTACAGAGATTGGTTATATAAGCCAAATGATGCAACAGTGTTTTTCGACACAATCTACCCTTGAACTCAGACCCTCTTTCCTGGTTTTTTTTCATGCTATTTCACAAACAATCGATTTCCCTTTTAAATAAACTCATACCATAGCTAATATACTGACTATAGAGAATAATTCGTAAAGATAAAAATATTGTTTAAAACATATTATTCTTATTTCTCTATTCCTTGACTATTAATTTAAAAACAATGTCGCAACGACAAAATTGCTACACACTTCGCACGATTCACATCGATACATCAAACATGACAACGAAATGTTATATGGGGATCATTTAATAACAGTCTGTTCCAACAACACTCCAATGCTTGGACACAGTATAACTATAAGTACATAGAAGACAGATTATTTAGACATTTAAATCAATTCTAGTTACAATAGGCAACCAGTGTAAATTAAATAGATCAGATACTTTGGTTGTATTCTTTAGTTTTTTTTATGACAAGCCTGTTGGCGGTACTTTATATTCTTTGATGTTTTCCAGAATTAGACAACACGGTCTTATCTATAGCAGACGAAGTAATTTAACATATAATCAGGCAAGAACATTGGTTCTGTAATCGACTAAACACTACTACTAACACTTATTCTGAATTTATTAAGCGTCTGAAATCCTACACAATGTGCTGCCCACTGGCGTTGTTACATTTGCTATAGCATACATTGCCAATAAATAACGACATATAATAATGACACAAACTATACTTAGCAGCAAAAGAAACGTTGGGTTATTATGTTACTCTGATAGACGCATTGCATAAAATTTGCCAAATGTTTATATTGAACTTTGTGACCACATATCCAACTTTACCCGAGCAATAAATAAGGCGCCTTCCCAAACAAAGAATTGAACCCAGGAAATGTTCTTAAGAACGCAACCGTTGACAATAACTTCCAGTTCAATGTTCGGACCATCTACAGGCTTCAGCAACGCTTTCGGGCCACCAACAACACGCATGACCCCCCCCCCCCCCCCCGAACTGGTAGACCAAGGGTTTCAAGAAGGCCACAAGACCCGTCAGGTTGTGCAACAGCACGAGCAGAATCCCTTAACCCAGGTACCTGAGACAGTTGGAACACGCGGAAGATCCATTAGTACCGATACAATGCGCCGACGTCTCGCCAGAGTAAACATCCATTGCCGTGGACCTCGCCATCGACGTGAATGTCTACAATTTGCCAAACAACACCAGAACTCATAGATGGGAGACGGTATTGCAGGACCAGAATATGGCGTCGACGTGGCTAGCGTTATTCTGACTAATGTGTCATGGAACGAGACTCATGGTTTGGGGTGGAGTCGGCCCGAATCAGAGAGTGTCTCGTGTGGTGTTCCGAAATTCTGGTCTACGAAGAAAAGGCGGCATCACAGCAGGATGCTACATCGATCAAGATCTCAGAACCAACGTTATACCACATTAATTTTCGCACATCATCCAAACAACGTTTTCCAGCATAACAACGCCCGTGTCCACACCGCCAGTGTTTATATAGCTGAACGGTGTCAATGTTATGCACTTTCCAGCCCTTAGTACGGACTTAAACCTGATTGAACATCATTTGGATGAAATTCAGAGGAGACTTAATAACGTTGTACCGAGACCAAACACAACCGATGGATTGCGCCAGGCTTTTCTGGGAGTGTACTTCCAGGTGCCAATGGCGTTCATCAATCGTTTAGTCCACTCCATGTACAGACACAGGCGGTGGATACAAGAGATACTGATGTATAGACTGTTTACAGACTCTAAACTTACTTGTGATGAATTAATAACTTATGTGTGAACATACTGTTAACAAAAAATTGCTTTGATCCATTTAGTAAGTCGTTTTGTAGAATGTTTTATTTAATGTGCCTCTCTGATTTTCTTTTTTGACTGCCACAACACATTATTGTGTATATTACCTTAGTGGAAAACCGCAATTTTTCGATAAAAGAAAAACCATCCTTATGTAGCCTTTGGCTACCAACACACCACACCAGGTTTATCTTTCAGAATCAGACGCTTTCATATATTTAAAGGGGGGCTTATACGATATGAATCAGGGAGAGAAATGGGGTTTCACGTCCACACGACACAAACTAGGTCATTTCGGGACTAACATATGATTTAATAATAATTCGCTTGTGAGTAGGGGTCTTTAGCGGTGAGAGAAAACCGGAGGACCCGAAGAAAACCCACGAGGTTTGACAGGCGATCCCACTCCTTGTCACGTACAACCGGGGATTCGAAACCACGCCAGTTGACTCAATGATAGGCTTGATGATACAGCGCACACGTGTTAACCATTCAGTCATCTAACCTCCCTTACTAGCAGCCTTAATCCACAGGATAGTGGACCACAATTACTTCAATTGTGTACCAATGTTGTCCACCGTAGGCTATTTTTGTTGGCGTTTTGGTCTATAATCAATGGAAAAGAGTTAGCATTTCCAATTTCTGTTAGGTCTCATTAACTTTGGTATTTCTTGCGAAATGAAACCCTTATCGGAAATTGATGTCATTTGATTTTTATTTGTATTACCCAGTAAGATTTCTGGAATATAACTAAAAGATACTTCTGTAGTCGTACTTTGACTTTAAACATTATTATTAAGTTCGCAAGTAATTACATAGTCTACTCACTTTCAATCAAATGGGTGCAAGAAATAGGGATTGGAATCAACACATGTAATATGATTTATTATGATTGATTTATTGTGAACAGACAACAGACATAGATTAATGAAATTACACTTCACACCCGTTACACAATCTGTCAACAATTAAATACATAATTTCAAACGGTTTTCACTAGTCCGTTAAAACATTCATAATTGACACTTCGGATGAGTGGCGTACGCGACAAAGTTTGGTGAGGTGTGAATCATTATTTTTTCTTTAATACCTCGCCTGTCATATTTCCAAGAAAAGCGGTTTAAAAGGCGACAGGAATCCGGACAAGTATATTAATCATCAATGAATTTCTTTAAATGGACATAGGCTGGGGATATATCATTTACCAAACTATCAGTAGAACATAGAAGACAACTAATCCATCTAAGATTCGTGTTGGCGATTATCTCCTTTTACTGTGACTTAACCGCCTTTAAGGCTTTATAGTCATTATCGGCTTAACAGTACTTCGCTTCTTTTCCCACCGCCACGAATACTTTGATACTTGCCAGCTTGTACCTAATTTCTATGACCCTACTTTGGGAAGAACCGGCCTACCTTTTTCCAAACTTAGATGTAGCTGTTAAATAAATATCTCTGTACATGACTTAATGTTAGAGGTAACTCACAAGCCTTGTATCTTTTGGAGTGACCTTATTAAAAAAACGAACTAAAGTACGTCAAACTTCTGTTTAGTTCCAAGATGTTAATCACTAATAAACACATAAAATGCCGTACACCAGCCAAGATAGTCCGATTCCGTTTGTTACAAAATTTCCACCGATCGGCTTCTCGGGTAGAAATCATGGAATATGCTTTATTTTTTAAGGTTTTTATGTTGACATTTTTTCTTAGTAGGTCTTAATAGTATGAGAGGCCATTTTTTGAGGGTAGCCATTTGGCGATAATATTTTAACTTGGTTTTTTTATGTTCACCTTATTTATAATGCCATCGACATATCAACTGTGATTTTGCAATGTATTAATATCAGCAGGGTTCATGACTATATTTCAGAATTTTCAGATTGTTTTCAATCATTTCATGACGTCATAGAGACATAACGTCGCAATTTTTGGACTCGTTAATACCGACTTCCTATCTGTCCGCAATACATTTATGGTGTCTAAATCCAATAGTTTTAGAGATATTTGCAATTTTTGATCGAAAGCCACCATCTTGGATTTGACCACGCCCCCTGTCCTTATTTGGACTCCGATTTTGGTAAACTTTAATGAGTCAATAGAAATCAAAAAACCTTTTGTTGCAATTTGTTCTACGTCAAATGTTAGTTTGACCTGCCTAATGAAAGAAATCGAATCTGCCTCGCCGAAAACATATATTATTATATTGACACCAAAGACAACTACCTTATCGAATTCAACCCATCGTCCGACTTTGCATCCAGAAGTGGTAGCAATATTAGAAATATGCTAAATATGTGAACATATGATCATTTAACAAGGTTGTAAACCCCCGTAAACACATATATATATGTACATTGACACCAAACACTACTACTTAATCAAAATCTGCACATCGTTTGTCATTTTCCCGCCAAACATGACCGCCATCTTGGTAATATGCTAAGTATATGAACATGTGATCATTTTACAAGGTTGTAAATGTCGGGAATGGAATCTGTGACCCCGAAAACATATATATTGAGACCATGAAACACTACTATATAATAGAAATTAGCACATCGTCCAATATTCCCGTCAAAAATGGTTGCTATCTTGGAAATATCATCACGAAATGATGGAAAACAATCTAAAATATAGTCATGAACACTGCCAATATTAATACATTGCCAAATCACATTTGCTATGTCGATTACGTTATAAGTAAGGTGAAAATGAAACAACAATTTGGAATACTATCGCAAAATGGCTACCCTCAAATAATGGCCTTCGATACTATGAAGACCTACTCCAAAACTATCTCAACATTGTTTTTTTGTCATCAAACATCAAAACCTGAGGGCATAATGTAGTTATCTGTCTAATTCTGGTATAATAACTTTAAAATGACCAGTCCCTCTAGGGCACCAATAATATCATCAAATCCTTCATGGCGCAAATCAAACTCAACATAATTTCACGAAAGGTGTAATTTTATCATTACTAAGAATCATTTTAATCGAATCAATTACAGCTCTCGGAGTGAAAATTGTATCGGAATTCCAGTTCAGATTTCCTCGCATCAAAATTTGTTTTTTTACGTTGTAATTCAAGATTAGCCATCCGCGTGTAACATTCTAAAAGAATTTTGCTGTTCGTACCTTTGAACCCTGACCGGAAGATGGGAACACGTGATCTTACGTATGCGCCATTCATCAACAGCCGCTTGAGAGGGAAAGATCGGTCGTTCAAATGCCTTGTAAAAATCCAAATGCATCCTTATCGGGGAATGATCTTTTTAAAATAGTTTTAACGTTTCGAAAAGGTACGAAGGACGTGTATTCGTTTAATAAGGACCAGAATCTTAAAACTTTGTCAAAAAACGAGTTACAGATGGGTTTGATGGAGATGGGATTAAAGCAAGAGCATTTGGATGAAATGGCGATAATTTTGAACTTCGATGATTTTTCGTCAGCTTCTCAAGCAGATATGGTAAACATAACAAGTGCAGCTATTCACGTAAGCGTTATTTAAATGTTCAGATATATTATCCATAGAATAAAGCCAGTGGCCTATGTGTATGGTTTACCTTTTTCGAGTCTAGTAATTTGACAGTGATACATTTCGTTGTATGTAGGCTTTAAATACCTCCCCCGGCCCTTTGGACCGATAGGTACCATAATATGTAAATCATGGTTGCTGAAGAATTTAAATCTTGCCCGCCTCAAAAACTCAAATGGTAGATATTTGATTTAATCTTCCTGTAAGACCTTTAATGGCTACAGATATGTAGAGAAGCCTCTCTTGTCATTTTGGGATATTTTAAATGTTGAAGGTGTATTTTTCTTCTGTTTATTTGTAGGTTGCCAATTCTAACGTTGGAAATTGCTCAAAGACATCTGGTCAACCTGAACAATCGTTATTACATTTAAGCACTGAGCGTCCGTCAACCTCAAAGAGGAAATTAGAGGGTGGGCAAGATTCTGAGGTGATTATTTGTTGATTTACAAATTAGAACAGTTTTGTAATGAACTTTGATTAATCTGATTCTGATAGATTTTGATCTGCATATAGATATTAAAGGTGCAGTGGTGTGTGATTTTAGCTATATGCATGACATTTGAATATCGGCCCAAAAATAGTTCAAATCCCTTTAGTACTAACAAAGATATATGCCCACTTGAAATTTAATATATCTACGCTGCTCTCACTGTCTAAATACAACCGCCACGCGTTTTATTTACCACGGATGAAATTGATAGGGTACGTTGTACAACATAAGTTTCGAAAAGGGTCAGATTATGTTCGCTGAAATTAGTTAGATTATTTGGGTTTGTTTACTTATTTTCAACTCAAGACTGTGGCAAATTCCCAGTCATTTTCTTGTAAACTTATTGTTTTTGCCATTCACAATTTAGTATAGGAGTTCCCCCTAAATTCACGCATTATGTACGTATTTGATTTATAATTTTGTGATAGGTTTGGCTCTATCAGCCGTAATTGATAGTTTTGGCTCTATCAGCCGTAATTGATAGTTTTGGCTCTATCAGCCGTAATTGATAGTTTTGGCTCTATCAGCCGTAATTGATAGTTTTGGCTCTATCAGCCGTAATTGATAGTTTTGGCTCTATCAGCCGTAATTGATAGTTTTGGCTCTATCAGCCGTAATTGATAGTTTTGGCTCTATCAGCCGTAATTGATAGTTTTGGCTCTATCAGCCGTAATTGATAGTTTTTGGCTCTATCAGCCGCAATTGATAGTTTTGGCTCTATCAGCCGCAATTGATAGTTTTGGCTCTATCAGCCGCAATTGATAGTTTTGGCTTTATCAGCCGCAATTGATAGTTTTGGCTTTATCAGCCGCAATTGATAGTTTTGGCTCTATCAGCCGCAATTGATAGTTTTGGCTTTATCAGCCGTAAGAGGTAGTTTTGGCTCGCGAACCTTTAAAACTTGAGACTCTTATCGCAGTAAGGGGTAATTTTGGTTCTTATCAGCAGTAAGTGACGATGTTGGCTCGATATTAATAATAATAATCTCGTCATTCTACAAGGGTAGCAAATTAAGCCTGAGGCTCGATCAGACGTAAGTGACGATGTTGGCTCGATCAGACGTAAGTGACGATGTTGGCTCGATCAGACGTAAGTGACGATGTTGGCTCGATCAGACGTAAGTGACGATATTGGCTCGATCAGACGTAGGTGACGATGTTGGCTCGATCAGACGTAGGTGACGATGTTGGCTCGATCAGACGTAGGTGACGATGTTGGCTCGATTAGACGTAGGTGACGATGTTGGCTCGATCAGACGTAGGTGACGATGTCGGCTCGATCAGACGTAGGTGACGATGTTGGCTCAATTAGACGTTAGTAAATGTGTTGGCTTGATCAGCCGTGTTTGATATAATTTGGTACCTAATATTAATGTGACTTTTTGAACCGTAATTGACATGGTTGTTAACTCAAGTTTTATTGATGCGAATTGTAATCGTTATATTCGGGAGGGCTTCATTTTTTTCCCTTCCAGAAATCCCGGCTAGTTTTTATTTTTGGTCCAAATTTCCGTTATTCCTATTGTGGCATCTGAACTTTATTACGTTTCAATAGCCTGTATTTAAAGCTGTAGTTAATACTGGGTGTAACATTGTATTTTGATAAAATATTCGAATTCGTGTTAACAATAGGGATGCTGCCTATTTGTTTTTGTTTTTTATTTCCACCCGTTGATATACGGATATTTTCAAGATATGACCATGCAAGGCTATACGTTGTGCCGTTTAATGGGTAACTTAATCTCATAGTTTGTACAATTTCGTTTTGCATAAGCTAAAAAGTTAGTAAAAAAACTTTATTTTTTTTTTTACAGTCCCAAAACAATTTAGATGTTGATGGCTTTAAAGCCAGAATACGCGAATTGGATGAAAATATAAATTCTACTAAATACACAAAGCAAAAACAAAGGTTGAGTGATGAATTAGTAAAGTTTTTGTTTCGGTTGTCTCCCGTGAAAAGTCTAGATGATGCGACGCCGTTTGACCTGCGTCAGTTTTTGGTGTATAAGGAGGCGAATGGTAAAACAGTGGTCCATAGTGTTGGTTGTGGTAGACGTTTCCATAGATCCCACCCCGTTGAGTGTTATTGTCCGCGTCGTATGGCTGCGTCTTCAGTGGATAGCCTCATTGGACAGTTGCGAGCAATTTTTCGTGATCACGGTCGTGGTTCGGACTGGAATGTTTTATTAGGTTTGGGTAACCCACTCGCTTCTCCTTCGATTAAGAAACACTTGAAAGCGGTTAGATTTGAACAGGCAAGATCTTTAATCGCAAAAAAGAAGTCAACGCCATTGTTTTTAGACAAAATAGTGCGCATGTGTAGAGCTATAAACTATGATCTTGCTAACCACGAGTATCCCCCAAGGAAACGTTTTTGTTTGTATAGGGATAAGGCTTACTTTAAACTAATGTGTTTTACAGGAGACAGGGCGGGAGATTTAGGTCGTCTACAATATCAAAATGTGAGATGGCTCCCGGATAAATCGGGAATGTATATCCATTTAATTGAAGGGAAAGCAATAAAAGGTGTGCCGCGTAGACTAATAGTCCCTTGTTTACCAGACAAAGATTATTGCCCAGTCGAGGAATTAAGTACATATATAAAAATAGCCGTTGGTTTGGGTGTCAAACTCACAGATGGGTACGTGTTTAGACCATCGTCAAACGAACGGGGTAAGATTGCTTGTGACAAACCGCTCACATCCTCAGCAATGAATCATAGGTTAAGGAAGCATTTGTCAGAAGCAAAACTGTGGTCAGGGGAAACTCTCGCATGGTATACGCAGTGGATGCGCAATCAGTTTGAAGTCTTTGGGGGTAACTGACGCAGACGTTATGGCGCATGTGGGATGGTCTTCTCCGTCGATGTTGCAGGAGTACATTATCCCGCAGTCAGTTCTACATCAAATGGAATCCTCTAGGATATTGCCAGAGGCACAGCCTTGTGTACACAAGGTCCAAGCCGTTGTCCAGTCCATTAAAAATTGGACGGATTTAGATAATATTTAATTTAATGTTTTCAGCTAAAAGATGAAGTGAAAAAATTAAAAGCGTTAATTCATGAACAACAGAAAGATCTTCAGCAAGAGTCACTACAGTCAATGGTACGTGAGGTGAAGGAATACGCATCTCGCACCACAGAAGTTAATTTGGATACCCTTTATCAAAAACTTATTATTCTTAACGAAAAAGCCAGGAAAGTAGAATCTCCTTGTTCAGAGGAATACGGTTTTATATTGCAACGATTCCTAGCAAATAAGCAAAATGCCAATGTTGCCTCCTTGGTAGTTTTGATGCTTTCAAGTAATACTGAATATAGATTAATGGTGAAAGAACACAAATTTTTGAAGTCTTGGGGGGATTATCAGGGTAAACAGGCATATAAAAGCAAATATCAACAGCCACAGAATCTTCAAAATAGGCAGCCTAAAATTATCTGTTATAGATGTGGTGAACCCGGGCACATTGTGTCCAGATGCACAAAGCCCAAATACCAAGGATAGAATTTGTCATTGTAAGCGATCCCTTAAATAAGATTCCATTTCTGGAGTTAACATCAATTCTATTTTATAAAGGTTGAAACTATTTTGTTAAAATGATTTGTTGTATGTGTTGGTAATGATTAGTTATTTATTAATTCTATTTCTAGCTTACTTGTGGAGTACAATGGGTTAATTATAGAGGGATTTCGTGTAAGTGGAGAGAGGTGATGCCTGCAGAGATAGCCAAAGTTAATCCGGGTTCAGTCTCAATAGATCAGTTAATTTTTAAGGATCCAGATAATTTCAAAGCTGGCGGTATTCATAATAATGTAATTGAATGGCAGAACATTTTGATTAATTCCACCGATTCAACGATGATTTTGAACTGGCTAAAATATGGTGTGGATATTTTTAATTTTTTTCAACATTTCAAGGGTTCATATGGGCCGATCTCGTATGACGATTCTGTTCCTCCTTCAAATTTATTCCCAAATTCGGAATCTTGCGGAAAATTTCATGATTTTATTTCAAAAGAGGTATCCAATAGACTGAATACTGGAGCTATCTCTGTGTGGGGAAAGGTGGACGAGGTCGATCCGCCTTACATCGTTTCTCCAATTACAGTGGAGCCTACTAAACCCAGAATGTGCCTCAATATGAGATATTTGAATTTATGGATGAAAGACACGCCATTTAAACTTGACACTCTGAATATAGTTCCTAGAATTGTTTCTTCAGAATCATTTCTTACAAAACTTGATGACAAGTCTGGATATGATCACGTCCTTGTTTCGGTGGCATCCAGACCATTTTTGGGGTTTCAGTGGGGTGGTTGTTTTTATGTGTGTAATACTATTCCGTTTGGTTGGAAAAATTCCGCTTATGTATATCACACACTTAGTGTCAATGTAGCTTCTTATTTAAGACAACTTCAGGTTAATAATATTGTTTATATTGATGATCGCCTTATCGAGCAGGTCAGCATTCCCAATATTTCACCAAAACGACAAGCAGAGATTGCATTATATATGGTTTGTCAGGTGGTTGTGCGATTGGGGTACTGTATCGGCTTGGCTAAATCAGAACTCTCACCTGTAAATTGTATTATATACTTGGGAATGTGGGTTGATGCATGTAATCAAACATTTAGATTAACAGAATCAAAAAAGAGGAAATTTAGTTATTTAAGAGAGGAAATTTTATCTCACAAGGAAGTAAATTTGCTATCTCTTCAAAGATTCTCGGGAAAATGCATGTCATTTGTTTTGGCGATACCTGGAGCGAAGTTATTCGTTTCCGAATGTTTCCGTTGTATTTCAATACTTGGACGAAGTGGTTGCGATAAGATACGCATTTTGCAAGAATTAAGAAATGAACTTGAATTTTGGCGTTTTCTAGATAACTGGAATGGTTCTCATCCATGGAAACCAGAGTATCACTGCACTTTAAATTTATCATCCGATTCTTCGGATTATGGATGGGGTGCTAAATTTACTTTTAAAGGAGGTTCAAACGTTATCCATGATTATTGGGACACATCGTTCTTAGATGCCCCTATTGTTGTAAAGGAGGCCAAAGCCTTGTATTTAGCTGTTAAATGTCTCAAAGATAAAGTTAAAAACTGTAGACTCGATGTTTGTGTCGATAACAAAGTATTGATTTATTGCTGGAACAATCAGATGTCCCGGTCGCCAAATCTAACTAGCGTCCTGAAGGACTTGTTTTTTCTTATTTTGGAATACAATATTTATATTAACTTGGTTTATGTAATATCTGCCGCTAATGAAGCCGATGCTCCCTCCAGAACCTTGAACAAGTCAGATGCTTGTATTTCTCATATGACATTTAAAAGGGTAGAACAGTTCTTTGGGCCTCACACTTTAGACCTAATGGCGTTAGATTCGAACTGTATGACTGGTGTGAATGGCTTCCCATTAAAACATTACACACCTTTTGAAACACCTTTATCGGCTGGAATTAACGTATTTGCTCAAACCATAACAAATGATGAAAATCCTTATGTTTTCCCCCCTTTTAATCTTATTCCATCCATCTTAAATTTGCTGGAAGAACAATCCATAGATTGTACGGTTGTGGTGCCTGCATTATCTCCCATCCCTGCATGGTTTCCAAAGTTGGCACGATTGTGTCATGGAGCTCATTTATTGGCTTTTAAGGGGGACAAATCGGCTTTGTTATATCCCTCAAAGTCAGGTTTCAAGCCAGATAAAATAGGTTTACCTTGGAATTTATGGGTCTTTCGTTTCACGCCCCACCCAAAAGGAGATATACCCAATTTAAAATTGTATGTCTGTCCTCCATCATCTCATTTTCCGTTTGTCATTATTGGCGATTCGATTGTTTCTAGTTTAAAACCATTTGTTACGAAAGGGAAGCTGTTATGTATACCCGGTGCGAGAATTCCAGATATAATTCATAATTTAAGGTGCATGTCTAAGTTTATTGCATGTAATATTCTTATAGTGCATGTTGGTATTAATGACATTAATAAACCTTTGAATGAATTCGATCAGTTAAATGTCTGTATAAAAAGCTTTAAAAACTTGATATCTGTATTGATAAGATGTTTTAAGGAAACTACTTTCATTTTGTCTGAGATATTGTATACAGAAAAAAAGGATATTAGAGCTCGTTGTGACCTGATAAATGAGCATGTTTTAAGTTTGTCAGAAAAGGGGCACTGGGCGGTTGTAAAACATCCTAACATTGGTCAAACGGATTTAGTTGACGGTTTACATCTGAATGATCTTGGCGCTCGGAAATTTGCTAGAAATTTTGGTTTATATGCATAAAAGCATATGTTGTCTGCTGTGTGACGTTAATTTATGTTATGGCATCTTTAACAAGATTGTAATAAAATAAAATTGATATTTTGTAGTTTTGAGTGTTTTCTTTTTCAAGATCTGCTGTTATGATTTTTAATGTATGACGGAGGGCCTGATAAGGACAAGTCTAGTCGTTCAGATGGGACGAGATGCCGAGGTCCAGTGTGCACATGGGCGTGCACGTAAAAGATCCCTAGGCACTTGGAATTAGGTATAAGTGTAGGCCGTAGTGCCGCTGTCCGGCCAAAATTTCTCATAACGAGCTGTATGGCGTATGTCCTGTCTCATTAGCCCTGTTCGGAAGGTTGCTGAACCCATTTTATTTGTTTAAATTTTAAATGAATAATGCAAAGCTTTGTAATTTTGTAGGTTCATATTTTACAATCATTCGAAAAGTAGTCCATGGCATGAGAGTATTTTCCACGTGGATGTACCGTGCTCTTTGTAATCAAACGATTTTGGGGGAAGGTCGTGTTAACTGAGTTTTGGGGGTTAATTAAGTATTGGGTATCGATCAATGTGGGAATTTGGGGGTGACTGGTCTAGTAATAAATCAGTCCGGGTGCTACTCGAGTTACGTCATATTTTCACTCCAGATCTCACATCTGTAGGAAGGGGGCGAAACGGTGCGACCAGTATACTGTTCGTACCTTTGAACCCTGACCGGAAGATGGGAACACGTGATCTTACGTATGCGCCATTCATCAACCGCCGTAAATTAGGGATAGATTATAAAGTACATGTATCTATAGCATACTCAGGGTTGGGGTTTTTGTTTTTTTTGTTTTGTTTTTTTTTTTTTTTGCCCCCCCCCCCCACGCCTTACCCCTTTGATAATTTCGCCTTCTTTCTACAGTAATTCCGACATATTTTCACTCCAGATCTCACATCTGTAGGAAGGGGGCGAAACGGTGCGACCAGTATACTTTTCCTAATTGCAGTGTTATGAAAATAAACCGGCAACTTGAGATATCGGACAAGGCAACTAACGTGACATTTGTATTGGCTACATTCAGACTTTCTCTTTAACAAAAGTCTTAGGTATCGTAATACTTCTGGCAGAAACCATGTGAAAAATGTACACGAAAAGTGGTGTAGTTTCGGATAAATTATCTGCTCTTGGTACCTTGACCTATGAAGATTAATTAATGCCCATTTAAATGATGTTGAGCAGTTAAATTGATGATATTTATCTTACAGAATAAAACACAAAATGATGTACTGATATTTTTTACGGTGGTATAAGCGTTGTTTTCTTCTGAAGGTCACTAGACAGAATTGTGAAGCTTTTAACGCGTGCTTCTACCCTCGCTTGTCATTCGAGTACAGGTATAAACAAGTTGTGCACCCACTGATGGTATATCTTTGCAAAAAGGGGTATTTTGGTTTTGATTAGGTGTTATTTGAACCAATCGGTCATTATATACTGATGGGTACGGATTTGATTTACATAGTTCAGTTGAAATTATACTTCCCCCCATAACAATGTTCATTTAAGTTAGTTAGGTTAGCACACCCCCACCAAAACATTTATTTGTCAGTCAGCTTTATCGAGTGTTTGATAGTGTATGTGTTTACTATAATGTTGCTTATCAATAAAACCTGTTCCTGTATATCCTAGATTTAAATTCTACGTATCTTTAATTTACTAAAACTACCACCCAAAGTCCAAAAATATGGACTCGTCGTAAGAGTTGGAAGCACAAAGCGGGCAACATGACTCCGGTAAGTTAAGTAGGCCTATGGGACTGGCAAATATACCAAAGTTTACCTGTGTGAAATGGTTCTGAAACTTCACATATAAACCGTTTAGTTCTCAATATTGGATCGTTGAATGTACTATAGTACAATGTATTGTGTTTTACAAGAAACATTAGGAGAATTTTGATTGAGCAATCATTTTATGCCTTTGCTAGATGAATAAAACATTTACTGAACAATATTTGCCGACTGTAGTTTCAAATAGATGCCATGGATTTTCCCGGACAGGTTACCACAAACTTAATATACCTTATATCAAAGATTAAGAACTAATGTGGATCTACGTGCAAATGTGAGATCCGAACATTCAATAGAGGTAGTTCTTGTTACAAAGTAAGTTTAAAACTGGAAAGAAAAAAGTTATGTTGACAATCTTCAACACATCGCAGTCTCTTAAACTTCCCTGTGGTGACTTAATAGCAGAGGGAAGAACAACGTTAGAGTGCAGAATGGTAGAATTCAGGTGATACCGGGAAATATATTGGAACTGGGGACTGAAGGTTCCCTTTTCTGTATTCGAGGATGGTTAGACATTGTGGATAGTCTGACTAATATCGATACAATAATGGCATCTGTAATGTGATCCACAGCACAAAGTTATACCAGTCTATTGCCATAGAGAGTAGAGCAGGACAAAGACAACTCTTATCACTGTTAATCTATTTACAGATTTGGATTTGAAAACAACGTACGTTCCTGCAGAAGTTCAATGCACATTGACGCACAAGCAGGAATACATATATTGACGGGGTTGCATTCTAATTCTTATGTCGTACTCATCAATAAATGCTGCACGATGTTACCGGGACCACTGGTGAAGACACTTCAAAAATCAAGATCCTGCTTATGAATGACAAATTAATTGGATACAAGCGTCTTGGCAACGTTGATGTAATTTGAGAAAATTTAACAATAACAAACCGCCAACCATCAATCATTAGACCTGATTCCAAAAGCTTGCGATGCACCATAATATAAACACTACCGATAGAATCAACTGTCAAGGCCATGCATCCTTCTGGGAATCGAGAAAACACTAAAGATGTACATAACGGATGCCTTGTAGAATTATACCGGTGGTGTATTATAACCTGTCTTGGCATCTACATGTTGGTCTACTATTACTTTCTAATTAATATACTAAATTGTTTTATAATACGATCTGTTGATAACCTGGTAGGAATGGGGTTAATGACGATTAAAATATTATCATATGTACATATCTGTTGACCAGTTCAACCCCCACGAATCTACATGTTTAATTAATCATTAAGATAAGAGATCATTATAAATGTTGTTTGACTTAATGGCCCACCCAATCGATAGTGACGTGTCTTTAAAAATGTTTCCAATTAGTGTTGTTTTGCATAGGGATGTTGGGTCGCAGAGTAGTCCTGACATCCATGGAGAGTCCCGAATATGATCCCACGTGTATACCCGTCACCGATTATATAGTCTCCATTTTAACTCGCTATTGAAATAAAAAGAGAACACGTGGTATAATAATTGTTGTGAGGTGGACTTACAGATCTATGTTTAAATCGCTATTATTTGGGACACAGAAATTGACAGAGAAGTGGGTCGCAACTCATATAATACTGTAATATGAATGTATATAACCGGATTTACATTCAATGGTTTCCGTTTTTATTCTGATTTCAAATCAGTTATATTCCACAAAATAAGACAGCAGTCTCAATCGAATTCAAATTTCTAGCGTCTGATTATTCGAGTCTATATACGCCGTTTAATTTGGTGCAATGTGTCTAGCCTCGTTCCCCGAGTCTCTTGCTAGAACTGAGGATGAAACGCATTATGGTACACGATTCGTGCGCCAATGGAAAAATGTTTATTTTGTCTTTTTCAAGTAAGATCACCGCATCAATGTAGTTTTAAATTGACAAATAAATCCTTTTTTCAATTGTGAAGATTTTTGGATGATATTGAGTTAGCGACTTAGCTACTTTAAAATAAAAGCTTTTTGTCGATCTCCCAATAGATGTACGATATCCTGTCGTGCTTATCGAATAGAACGGCTGTCTCTTTATAAAACCGATTAATATATGTCTCAATTATGGTACATGTATTTTATCGTAACCATAAAAAAACTCAGTACGAAAAGGTACCACAGTCAACCGAATGATAATTTCAGTAGAACTCATTAAAAAAATAAGCAATAATGCATACATATTATTGCACTTTTCAGTCACAGTAAATCTATTTGTCATCTGTGATTTTCAGTACATCATGCCCAATATTTTGATCCAGACGTAATATGTTAGAAAGCAAATTGTATTTGTTTTATTTCCCCAGCAGACAGCAAGTAATTTATATCTTTTTCGCTGACTTCAAATTGCATTTTTTTATGGTTCTGCTAGAGTGACGTCACCTCCAGACATATATGGCCATCATTGTTCGGATAATGACTTTGTTAGTTTATAAATCGTAACAGTATCTAATGTAAACAAGCAACAATTTTATTTTGATTGCTTTAATTCAAAGTTCCATTAATTTTGTATGGTTGTTATAAACTATTGTATTCAAAAGAAAAGAATAACGTGATTAAACGTAATGACTCATTGATAATATTCAATAATTTATCATTTCCCATGTCTAGAGCAGCGAGTGTAAACTTTTTACAACCTTGGCTTTACAGCTTTATTTCATAATTGCCAACAGGCGCAAATGGTTAAAAGGCTGCAGCTTCGATCATCCGCCGCAAAATTACTACATCTTTGTAAAAGGGTATTTCGAATTTTTCACGAAAATCTCAATAATTCGACATATAATCATAATCCTTATTCCTCGATGTTTTCAGGCAAATGTTGCAACACTCATTGTCTACTATACCTATGTGGCATTTGGTTCAAAATTTGTTGACAAATATGCCCGCTACAACATCCAAATACATTATCAAGTTTAAAGAGGTTTTATTTGGAAATAATGAATGAATGAATGAAAAGGGGTTTAACGTCCTACGCTTCTGCAACTGACCTAGGCTAATTGAAGAAGGGCATACGCCTTACAGTGTGCTATGAGAGAAGTTTGAGGCCGGACAGCAACTGAGTTCCAACTGTCAAGGGATCTTTTACGTGCACCTCGGCTTTTCCTCCCATCCGAACGACTTGACAGCTGTCCTTGTCAGGCCCCCCGTCTGCATCACTGACATGTGGAAACAACGCCGGAAAACCGAGATGAACTTTCTCGGCCAATGCAGGGATCGTACACCCGACCTCCAGGCTAGCGAGCCAGCACATTTGCAAATAAAGCGCAATTACAAATCGGCTTCCTTCCAATTGAAAAGACACTTCTAAATGCTGTTATAGGCATTGTCTACATGTACTATACTATACCTATGTGACATTTGGATCAAAGCCATTAACAAAAATGCCCGTTACAACATACAAAACATTATCAAGTTTAAAGGGACAATACCACTCTTGCTGGCTTGAAAGTTCCAGAAAAAAATAGCCTTATTTTGACTACTAGATGTTCAAGTGTCCTACCTGTTGTGTAAATTACATCCTATTTTACTTGTCCAGAGGGTTCAAAAATATGTTTAAATACAAGTTGCATTTGAAATAAAATAAAAACCGAGTACGAACAATCCAAACCATAAGACAGAACTCGAAGTCCTAAAAACGTTATAGGCAAAATAGTGTATTCAGTAAAGCTTTTCAAACCATGTTGTTACCATGTAGTTGAATTTTTCCAATTTTTTAAATTCGGTGTGTTAAGATGAAATTTGTATTATTAATTAATTGGAATATTGTAAAATAGTACAATCTGTTGACCAGAATAATGATTGGGACATATTATTCAGTTACAACAAAAGTGGTGTTGGGGCTTTAAAGAGGTGTTATTTGGAAATAAAACAGAATTAAAAAATTGGCTTCCTTACGATAAGAAAGACATTAGGGTCAAAAGTAGGATGACTAATATTTTGCTCAAGTCAGGCCAATATAATAAACAAAGTGCACTTTTTCAACCTTGGCCTGTTCGAGATAGAATCGATCAAAGCTCTAGCGGAATAAAAACAAAAAAATACTTTGTTTATAGGTTGGCATTTGGCAACTGTAGTTGCTTTAACATACGCAATACCAGGTGCATATAACTAGATATCAGGTTTGATCAAAATCGATGCAGCAGTGCCGAAGATATGACCCGGACAAACAACCCACACAATGGCATCTCGACAATAAAGAAAATTCTGCGCTGTGTCGTTTACATCATGAAACATCTGCTGAATTAGATAGCTAAATATTAAACACGATAGGAACTGTATATCTTCAAAAGATCTATCCTAAAGCTATGTTTAATGAGATAAAGAAATTACAAATAATGAGTTCAAATCTCATGTTCGATGTGCTATCAAAAATAGTAAATAACTGGTTTAATTTCGTTTTGTCACTTATTGGTAATAACTAGTTTTCTATTCTATAATACAATATTGACATGTGGTTTTGTACGGAATACGATCGACTTACAATCCACTAGGTTAGGCTGGCAAACTGAACTCGCTGCTTTCATTGGTGGGTAACATGTGATCCGAAGCAGCACGCCTTGGACGCACGGTTATTATGCGGAGGAGGCAAAGCCCGAGGAAACCCACGATACTATGCGGGCATCCTTACTACTTCGAACTTGCATTTGCACTATTTTACTTCCGTGTGTACATTAACCTTTCAGTTGGAGGAATCTCAACAGATTATCAATATTCATGCTAATGTATGGAGTTAAAAGTGCTTCCATTCTTATTACTGGCCGTTTCGCTATGTACAGAGTACTCCAGATTCATGATTACATCCATTTATTAGAGCCCATTACTATGCTTCGTTTAATATTTACTGTCCCATGCTATTAAAAGAACGAAAACATGGAACCATGTTATCATACTGACCACTTGTCATGAATAGAAAATTACCATGTTTTTCACCATTGGGATGTCCTGACTTGAATTGCCATTAACGACACAAATTTCCATTTCTGATCAAGTCATAATAATTTCAGTGATCCAGAATTACTATTGCCGGGAAGAAATAACTTGCATTTGAATCACCTGAATATTGTATACCAAGTATTTGCATTGACTATTTTAAGCTGGGGGTTATTAACTTAGGTTGACCTTTACTAATAAAAAAAATATCCAATAATTTGTGAACGATTAATGAAATTACTTTTAAATGGACAATGGTTGAAAAGTGCTTACAATTTAAGTCCTGTTTAATTCTCTAATGCTAAATCCCCACTGTCACGATTCGCGCAGAGATTTAAATTGTGGTCTTTTTGTGTTGGACCGTTTACAACTTTTCTACGATCAACACAATTATGTATTCGAATCTCAAATACAACAATTTCTGCAATTCAACTGACAGATTCTGATATTAAGTCACTCTCTTCGGTAAGCGACATTCTCATTTCCAGAAATGGGAAGTCAATTCTACTGTAGTGGAACACAGAGGATATGTGAAGCAGGGAAGCCAGGTCATAACTTATGTCTAAGCAAGATAAACCCTCGTCGAAAACAGTATTAAAATCTCAAAGACAAACAATTTCTGTAAATATTGAACTGATAGATGCTAAATTACTCTCTTCAGGAAGCTACATTTTCTCATTGTTATATCATGATAAGGCCATGAACTTCAATCGATTGAACCTGCATTACAATTTCACCGGTAATTTCCCACAGCAAACAAGCCAACATTAGTGTAAGTGATGACAAACTTTGGTTAATCTGAAGTTTTACTTTGGTGTTATTGTTATTCGAAGCAACATACTGTTAGCTAAATATCTTCTCGTTTACCCACTTCAAAACGAATATTTGCTTCCAAAACAATAAGCGAACCACTCAAAAGACGTGTTAATGAGGTAATTTTAGCAGTTAAACGAAAGCAAATAGTGCTGAATATTGGAAGCAAAGATGACGTTATCACTTTATTTGATACAATTTAAAGACATTATTGACGTCCAAATAGATCTTAAAACTCGTTGTTTTCATTTCATTGAAGTTTTTTTACGAATAATAATCGCCTTTGCTGTTCCCAGGTAATAATACAAAACTAATCAAAAAATTGGAGGCCCTTAATCTGCTTTTATGCAGATATTCTCCTTTCCATCTAACATCCCTAGAAGATTGGGGGAGGGGGGATATGAGAGTTTACTACTAAATAATAGATTATCTTCAATTCGGAACATAAGTGGAAGAGAGAAATGAGGTTTGACTCGAAACAAACGACATCATTTCGTGACTAACACATTGTTTAATTTTATTTCAATAATTCGCATGCGCGTAAAGGTTGTTTGGAGATCCCCCCCCCCTACACACGCGAACACTTCCTTGTTTAACCCTCTATCACGCCTGATCACAACCATGAATTCAAACCTTCAGAAAAACCTAATCCAGAAAATAGTGTGTAATAAATGTGCCGGAATTCCTTCCGAAGCAAGCTTACTTTAATTGTTTTTTCAGGTACTGGGATTGGATGGCTGTATGTCAGACATTGGTAAATTCAATTGCGGGTTTAGAATGCATAATTCTCAAATGCGACACTGTTCTCTCACCTATTCTCGTTTAATTAAGTATCTTGCGCACAATTACACAATAATTAGTATTCACTTGGAAATATTCCACTGCAATCTGTCGGACTTCAATGTTAAATAAGGCTATATATTGGACTATTTCTTTTATTATAAAACTCTGTAGATTTTAATCATAAATGTCACAATCGTCTGATAAAAACCGGGGACTTGAAGGTAACACATAGAATTTATTTGTATACGACCCATTTTTCACGTGGATGTATTTGTTTTGTTGTAGACCCTCTAAAGGTCACAATTCTTACCTGATTTTTAAAAAAACGTTCAGACACATCTCACGTTACAACTTGATCAATGTTACAGGAGCTAAACTGCTAATATTTGGTACCTAGAAATTGAAACACATGGGTCGCAACGTCTATAATAATGTAATACGAATGCAGATAAACTGAATTACATTCAATCGTTTCCGTTTTTATGCTAATTTCAAAGCAGTTATGCGAAATACGCCAAAAGTCTCAAACTCTAGCGTCTGGTTTTTCAAGTCTACACCGATAATATTTATTGCGCATCCTCTCCAGATAAGAATATGGTGTCACTGTTTGACATGACTTGTGGAATATGTCTAACCTCGTTCTCCGGGTCGTTCGTTACAAATGGCGCCGAAACACTGTATGTTACACGATTCGTGTACCAATCGTAAAATGTCAATTTTGTCTTAAATATTGGATATCAGAAGCCCACTTTTCCCGCTAAGATCACGGCATCAATCTGGATTAAAATTGACAAATACAGTGTAATTCGTGTTTTCAATGTCGAAGGTTTTGGATGATATTGATTAAGAGACTTAGCTACTTTAAGTTCGAATTTCGTGAAATTTTGAACGTAATTTCCAGTCAAAATATCCCCCATCCCTTACGCAAATACTGTTAAAGAATGCAATATGTATGCAAAGGCCAAAAATATTTCCGATTTTGGCGCCTCGAGTGGCTATGGAATATGCATAAAAATTGAATACCCTCTAGAGGCCACAATATGTGCATACTTCCCGCAGTGTTTCGCTTGATTAGAGGTAATCCAACTAAACACTGATTCAGTGCATAGCAGAATATTGTAGAAAAACTGATTGAGTGACAAACGAGGTTATCAACACTGATACAATGTAAGCAATAACGTTTTTATAAAGTGCATAAGAAAAAACCTGATGTGCTATGTAAAATCCTTTTCACGGATAAACATATACAAGACATTGGACTGAATAGAATCTTCAGAGAGCGTTCAGTTATAAAATCTATACCAGGTACTATTCCTAAAATTTCACCTACAGTCGTATACAAATTTTTACCTCCTATCCGTAATAAAATATTTAACTACCATGAAACTATCGAAAACCTAAACGTACAAGAATTTATTGAAAATTACGATAATACTACATGTCAATGCACCAACTCTCCCTTTAAAGATACATTTCATGACCATATACTGACAGGAAACTTTGACATTATCGAAGATAAAAATCTTAGAAATCTCTTCAGATTGGGACCACAATTTCGGGAACAGCCAAATAGGACTAATTTTAAAAAATTACATAATGATCTCAAATCCCAAATTAGGAAATGCATTGTAGCCTGGTCTGATAAATTTCGTGCACCTCTTGAGTCTTTTGGAGAGTGGAAAAATACTGTGTTTGATCTCTTGTCAAAAAGAATCAAATATATCAAACTTAAACCAAGACACCCGCCACCAGAGGTTCTAAAAAATGCATCTGCAGTTGAGTGTCTTACCACTCTCCAAGAGAGATTTGTTCTAACACCTGTCGATAAGGCCAGTAATAACATTGCCTTTATCTGTAAAAAGTACTATATTAAAAATATTCTGACTGAAGTTGGACTCTGGCCCAACACAAATAATGACACTTACGGATTTAACTAAACAAGATATCTTGCACAACCAATACTCTTTTAACAGGAGTAATAATATTAAAGACAATGTGAAAATAGATGCACTACCGTACATTTATTCGATACCCAAATTTCATAAAAACCCAGTAAAATTTAGATATATAATATCCTCCAGTGTTTGCCAGACAAACCCTCTAGCGCAGACCATCACCAAAGGCCTTAAATTATGCCAAACCCAACATGCAATTTGGTGCAAAACACTTCGAAATTACACTGGTATTAATAGTTATTTCATTATTGATAAAAATAAACCTATAGTAGAGACTATAGATAAAATCAATAATAAAGATAATGCAAAAACAATAGAAACGTTCGATTTTTCTACTTTGTATACTATGCTCCAACATGCAGATCTTAAAAATAATTTGGATTGGTTTGTAGATAAAGCCTTTAATGGAGCTTTCGGAAAAGGCAGAAACTTGATGGCCATTTACTCTCAAGATGCTAGATGGATTATAAAACCTCGCAATGCCGAAACTGTAATTTTTGATAAAGAAAAATTTCAAAACATAATACATTTTCTCATTGACAATGCCATATTTGAGGTTGGGGATCAGATAATACAGCAAACTATTGGTTTACCAATGGGAACTGACCCCGCCCCATTTATGGCAAATGCACATTTACATAAATATGAATTCTATTTTCAGGACCATAAAAGAAAAACAGATTACAAAGTAGCTAAAAGTCTCAACTACACCTTCCGTTACATTGATGACATAACACCCATCAATGATAATGGAAATTTCAATAAATATAAAAGTGAAATATATCCCCCTGAACTAATATTATAAAAGAAAATTCCGGCACCCAAATTGCATCTGTTCTTGACCTGGACATCAATATCATTAACAATAGATTTAATGTTGGTATTTTCGACAAAACGGACAAATTCGGTTTTGAAGTAGTAAAATATCCGTCAATTTATAGTAACATACCAGATACAACACTATATAATGTTTTCTATTCACAGGCATTACGATTTTTGACCGTATGTAACAACAAAGAACTGTTTCTTTCCCGAATAAAATCCCTGTTTTTTAAATGCACTGCCAAAGGTGGTACACAGTTACGCATATTTAAAGAAATTTCGAAACTTCCGTTTCATCAATATACCAAGTTTAACATTTCTTATAAGTATATAACCGAGTACATATTGGATAATTATCCAATTTAATTTAGTTTAATTTGTATAGTTACGTAGCCATGTTTGGATTATCGCCCTTATTGTTATTATTTTATTACTTCATAAATACACTTACATTGTATGCTATCTTCTACATTCCTGTTTTGCATTGCTTGTATGGGGTATTTAGTATTATGTTTTGTGCAATTATACAACTTAAAAGTTCTGATTGGTTGTTTAAACTTATAGCTTTTAGCATTATTAAATCTTGATTATCGCCCTTTTTGTTAAGAAATTCTATTGACGTCATTGATAACATTACGACGTATTTACGTCACACCACTCAGTTAGCAGACGACTGCCTCCCGAGGCGGTCTACATTTTCTTTGCTTCATTGTGTTGGGTTGTTTGTGCGTTTTCTTGTACTAGTAAATATGTTCAATCTTGAGTGAAGTCTGTGTTGCTTCAGACCCGGGACTGTACAGCGCAGTGGACGCTTACGGCTAGCCCCCGGATCCATTCACTCTTTTTTGAATTGTTGTTTTATTGTTTGTTTCGTTTGCTGTTTCGGAGTATGATGTCTTGTCGTTGTATTTGTCCTTTTTGTAAATCATATGTGGCGCAGTCCCCCTGCACTAACTATTAAATCATTGACCCCAGATTAAACGAACGACTGACTTAGGATAGATGTAATTGAACGGGAAGAATAGGCCGACACACTCCCTCAAAAGCCCAAGTATCAGAAGCCAATCCAGCAGTGAGCAGCGAGGGATTTCGCGGGCCATTGCTTCAGGAATATGTTATATGTGTTACAGCCTAGACTGGTGGCCAGTCTCCTCCACACACCAAAAATTGGCCAGTCCTCTCCAAAAAAAAAACCGAAATAAAAACGTAATCTCTAGAGACTGGGCAAATAGAGCTTCATTCTCATCTAGTAGGTCAACCTGCATTATGTAGGTCGTGTGACGTCGTGCACGTGATCACGACATATCTAACAACAACGTGACGTCAACCCTCAGACGGTCTAAGCATGACTGCTTTGCACTCCAGTCGAGACGCATGATTCATGTCACGTGACTCGGGGCTTGCTTGATAACTGTCAATCATTCCAAATAAGGAACAACGTAAAACATGACAGGAACGCCCATTTTATTGTGAAGCTCGCAAATTGTCCAGTCTCTGCTGCTGGTTACAGGTTTACTCAAAAAAATTTTTTTGTACAAATGGAAACGAAAGTGTTGGTTTACTAAAAATTAATACTTTTATATAAATCGAAATGTAAAATAAATAGAAGAGACTGGGCCAGTCTAGTTACAGCCCCATGGTGTAATCATCTTTCAAAGACATTTAGTGAAAGCGATATATAATAATCGACAGCTTAATGGATAACATTCACCAGGTTTATTAACTGCAACGTTTCAATGAGGACACTCTCGTCCCTATCAAGCAATGATACAATCAACATGTTACAGAAGGTTATAGTGTAAACTTTATGAAAGCGATAGAGGCCACAGCTTCCACGGGGCCGTAACTAGCTCAGAGCAACGAGGGTGGATCTATTGTTAGTATGGTCGACAATTTTTCAAAAGGTTGAGCCGAATGGGTTTATAAGAGGATAAACCCCATCGATATTCAGCATTCCTTAACCTCCCGTCCCCGCCTCCTTTGCCTTAAATTTTGTAAATGTGATAGAGGTAACAGCTTTTCACAGTGTATCTTTTAGAGACAAGGGAGGACAAACCCTGTCGATATTTAGCGATCTGTGATCTTCCGTTCCGAAGTTATCCTCCATTTTCAAAAACCCAACCCATCGGCCAACAATTGGCTTGTGAATGCGATAGAGTCTACAGTTTTTAAAGTGTGAAGCATCGTGGTCCAACGTTCTCTAACCTTTAGTACCAGATTTATGCTTCCTTTTCTGAAAACCATGTACACATTTGAGTCAGTATAGGATTTTCTGCTTTCCAGGACTTCCTGTTCCGGAGTCCCCCCACCTTTCCTCATTTACCAAAGGTTTTTAACATATTTTTTGTTCAAGTTTAGTTGTAACCCTGTCGATATTCAGCGTTCTACGACCTTTTTTCCGAAGTCACAGCCCGTTGTTAACGCGATAGAGGCTAAATTATTTAACGCATAGTTATGTTCCATATTCTCATTGAGGCTAGTTGTTAATAGCCTTCTTCATATCCCTATTGCTATTTAGCAATTCAAAGCCCGCCCCCATCCCCCGTTTGCCGCAAAACGCGGTTTTGGAGCACTTTCTGTGCAAGATATGTATTATGTGTTCGCAAAAGCTTGTCGAAACAATAATAATATAATAATCGCGTCATTTTACAAGGGTAGCAAATTAGGCCTGGGGCCTTTTTCCAATTTGGCCCTTGGCACAGATAAAGATTAGATTTTTACAAGGGTGCTAGATCCTTACCAAACTTGCCCAATCCACATGGCAGGATGGACCTAATTGATTTTTCATGTTCTCTGTCCATCTATTGCAAAATTTTGGGCGTATTTTGCTTGATTTCTCCTAATAGATTGAATGCAGCTTTGGTGGAGGGTGTGGCGCGTCAGGTATGGTAAGCTTACTCTTCCTTACACCTGTTACCACGGTGAACAGTACATATGCTGATTACACAATTTTGCCTGATTACACTATTTTGCCTATACCGTTTTTTTAGGACTTCGAATTTCGTCTAATGGTTTGGATTGTTCGTACTTGGTTTTATTTTATTGTTAAAGTTGGGTTTGGTGTGAGGTGTCCTACTATTTACGACGTCAATTTTGACTTAAAAGTGTTTCTATACCATGTATGTTTAAATTAAGTCGTATCTTTCTGAATTAAACTCAACTGCCAAAAGATATGTCTAAATTCAAACCGTTTTCAACCCCTCTATCTAAACAGATAAAATTGGGTTTATAGGGGGCAAGTCTCTAACTCAATATTATTCACAGTCTTCTACATTGTAAAAACAACTTATTGAATAATTTAAATAAACATTGGTATTGTTATCTTACATTGAAAACAAGTGCTCCTGATGTACAATGATTAGACAAAATGAAAGTTTTAAAATTGGAACACGAATCATCATTTGTAATGAAGCGACTCGATGAACGAGGCTTAACATATCCCACAGAATAATATTATTGGTGTACATTGGAATAACTAGACGCTAAAGAATGCTATTTGGACTCTTCGCGTATTTCACCGAAGATTACTGATTAGAAATGACAGTAAAACAGAAATGATTGAATGTAAATCAGATTTTATATATTCATATTATATTGTTATATGCGTTGCTACCTATATGTATACATTTCTAGGTGCCAAAAAATAGATATTAAACTACTTTAACGTCCTTCTTCTCTGCCACTACTGGGCATATGCCATGAAGTGTGCTATTAGGGAGATATTCGCTAGGTTAGCTGTACTTCGGTCTACTATATCAAAAGTTCGTTTACGTGCAAAGCAACATGTGCACAGGACGTCAGTGATTTGTCCCTTCCGAACGACCGACACAGAGAAACCACGTCCAACAACCCAGGAAACACTATCGGCAAAACCGGGATCAAATACCGAAACTCCAGGTTAGAGAACCAACGCTTTAATCACTGAGCCACCACTACTACCTCTCTAAACAATTTAACTAGTCTGAAGGTTAAGCGGGAGGAATTATTTATAATTAATGAACGTATGCATCGGAGTATTACTGATAGAAACGAACACGGTTTTCTTTCTTACAATACCATGTTCGAATTAATCCTTATCTCACGACACTCACAATTCTTCACTGCTATTATATTTATTACCCGAAAACCTTTTAAAAAATAATACTATGATTTAGCTTATATAACATTTTGCGCAAAATATAATGTATCGGATTAATCTTAAAAATTGTATGACGAGAAACAGATAAGTTTAAGAAAATCAAATACAGTCGGATTAGTATGGTTAACGAAAAGGTGCCTTCATTCTATTCTGGGAAAATAAATGTTTAATTTAATATCATGGAAGCCTATATAAATTAAAGACGTTTATCAACTTTTTACAACAGATGTCAATTATTTTGGCAACATATCAATATATCAAGGTTGAAAACTTTATTTGTCTTTAAGACGAAGGCAAGATTGATTAAAAAAATCACAGTTATTTTTGTGGCGATTTTATAATATCAATAGTATAAATAAGTCTAATAAATCTTACGGGCGACTAACTTATCTTTACTGTATAATATTGACGTGTATTTGCCGAAATCGGTCTAGACCGAAAATAGACGTTATTGTAGAGCTGACAATACGGATTGAAGAACTCTTTTAATATACAGTCACCAACTTGATTCAACAAGATGATATTGAGATGTAAAAAATCGAAAGGTCTTCTCAACATCCATTAAACCAGTGGGTGAACAGTATAAACTAAGCCAGCCGACAATAAATGTGTAGAGGTTGTGGAAATGGTAACATAGATTAAGCATCTACAAGTGCTTACAATAAGATGGATGTGTCGGCGTCGATCTGGTAACTAACCCGTGTATTAGAAACTTGTCGCGGTTAGTATCGTTAATCATTCTATTGTTTTCCCTCTATTATTTAAAAGTTTCTGGATTAACCGATACGTCAATATATCAAGCGAAGAGGCTTTTTGTTCAAACAAGCGTAATGGAATTTGGCTGTAGGTGTTTTTATAGGATGTTAAATGGTGCATTTCAAGATTAGATTGTTGCTTCCTGTGCTATAATTCTGAACACTGATGTATTTTTTCTATAAGGTAATAATTTACAATTAGTAATTATGTTCCATTCAATTACATCCTTTGTATTGTGTATATCTTTAATTTACCCTTCTAGAGGTGTTCTGATG
This sequence comes from Patella pellucida, assembly GCA_917208275.1. Taxonomy (NCBI): domain Eukaryota; kingdom Metazoa; phylum Mollusca; class Gastropoda; family Patellidae; genus Patella; species Patella pellucida. The sequence goes on from OU795043.1 coordinate 31,901,975, forward strand.
TAGTTCATCTGTCGTATTGTCGTTAAGTGGTATGGTGTAGTTCATCGTTTATATTATTGAAGTATATAATTCTCTGCCTAGAGTTTGGAGGTATAGCTAGATCAGCCAGTCTAGATTAGAGTGTATCATATCTCTCGGATTATTAATCACGTCCGTCGAATTTAATAATGAAAGAGAATAATGACACCAGATCACATTGATAAATTTGTAAAAGTGACAAAACCTAGGTTTATCAATAGGATAATCATAAAGTAAAAACAAGAAAAAAGATCGAGTTACACTGTGTAGAGATTGAATTGATAACACGCCATCTAGTCTAGCACCCTGTAGTCTTAATGACACAAAAACTAACATCACAATTGATGAAATGAATCATATCAATAACTAAACTAACAATCGGTAAGCTTCGTGATGATTGTAATTGTATGTCGTCGGAATCGAACACGATATGTGCATAAGCATCAATATCAGATCTTGGTATGGCATTTATGTTTATCATTTATATCATAAAATATAACACACGTATTAAGCTCGACAGAATATTGGATAAAATGCCATCACTTTTGATTACAAAATCGATTGTTTAGTTCACTAGTTGATTTCATGGGAGAATATTTGATTTGAAATCCTTGAATAGAATTGACAGCTCCTTTCAGATTTGAAAAACAGATTTCCGGGAGAAGCTATATCATGGATAGACATTATTTGCATCAATAAAACTAGATATACAAACCATGTATATATATTATACATGTACATTAAAAATAGCATTTATTATTTCTACTGCTTAACTGGACCAGTATCTAAATCATGTACGTTAATCTTTTTTCTTATCTTGGGATAAACATAAGTAAGAAATAATATTTCTTCACGAGAATAATATCCGCTAACGAATTGATGTAAAACCGAATGTAAGATCAAATAGCCAATTTGGATAAATGTTGTAAGTGAACGCGAAGAAAAAATCAATCATTTGTCCGCAGAGTTAGTTATTACGTATAATCAAATACACTTTTCAAGTTATCTCTGTTAGTTTAAAGTAGCTGCCATAACACGTGTTAAGAGGGTGGTGGGGGTCATTGCTTGAGTAACTCTAATGATAGGGATGCTTAATCTCAAGAGGCTCGAAAAGGCAAAGCAGGCGATTGTAGATCCATGCAATGATTAGTTAGCTAATCGATCGTCCTTCGTCTGTTAAAACGTTTAACCCTATGTCCATACTAAAAACGTGGTTTCCACTATATTTTTGGAATCACAGCAATCGATGGGAGCATAGGGGGTATTGTAAATCAACTTTCTGATATGGCGGGGGCAGGACTTGAACGCCGAAAGAAACGTGTCCTTACCTGTTAACTGGAAAGAAATAATTTAATGTATATTACTGGTTTCCTCAATTGGCGCGTACTAACAGCGTTCTTGAGATTTTACCACGGAAGAGTTAACCTATCAAGCGGGATAAAAAAGGCAAATTATTGGAGAGTATTTGATTTAATTATGGGTAAAAGCTATTCGCCTGATTTTATATTGAATGTAATTTCTCGGCAAACGGTCTTTTTTCCTCGGGTAAGACGAGCATGTGTTATTGAAACGTATTAGTGTAGAAGGTGGTCGAGTGTAATTGTTAGAAATGGCTACTAAAGACGGGGCATAACTACATTTCGACTCACACTTACAAAATAATGTGGTGTCGTGTCCTGCAGTATTAACTCTCGAGGGAAACGAATGTGCCATATCTAGAGAAATTCTATAGGATGCAGTTTATATAAGAACCCTTGGAGGTGTCGGATTTCCGAGGATATAAGATTGATGGCTCTTACCAGACACGTCATAACTCGAGAGTTTGGATCAGTGTTTTGTCTTTTGGAGAATGAGGAAACAGTCCAGTAAACTTCCGATTCTCTGTGGATACCATTTATTTTATTAATGTACCTCGATGGATTGATCAAAGTGAATAGACATTTTATTTGAACACAACATTGTATTTTAATCATTGTTCACGAATCGAGTCCAGAGTTGGCCTTTGAAATCCCCCAGAGGCTGACGGGGTACTGTGGAAATGTCAATATGGAATACTGGTGTAATAAAAAAAGAAGTAAACACAATACATATGAGGGAAAAGTTGAACAATCAATAAGGGTGAATTGATTTGGCTTTCTATTTAAATAGAAAGTTTACGTCTGTTATACACCGTAGACAACAAATGATAGCATTTTGTTGCTTTATGCACTGGGAGCATCACTTATATTAAATGGACGTGTCTAAATGAATAAGAGCACAGATAACTTTACAAAGTGAATCATCTAAAAGTGTTGTTATTGTGACATACAATTTATTAGTGAAAGCAAAAAGAAACAATATTGTTCATGCAAATGTTAAACACATTGCTTTAATTCGGTAGGTGGAAAAATTTGAACTGAGGAAACACCAGCATAGTGGATTCGTTTTTTCTTGAAAGAGATGGTGATGTAATAAAAACTCTCAACTTGTCGAATAGTCAAGACTCTAATTAAGTCTCCGTGAGATATATAGACCCATTAGTGTTGGCGTACATTTGGTGCTTCCTGGTCCAAGAATCTTTCAGAGAAAAGATAGGGCAGATCTCAAATGAAAACGTACGCAATAATTAAACCCAATGCAGTTTTTCGAACTGGTTAATACTGTTTATTAACCAAAGGAAAATTGTTTAGTATAATTCTGTGAGCATACTACATATTCCCTAATGGTTTTAACGTTAGTGGTCAATCTTAAGGAATCACATAGTCTGTGAAATGGTTCCCAACAGATATGTATAGCCTAATGGAATTTTCGGTATGCTGGAATGGTTAATCAATCATATTTGTCTATATATACCTAGTAAATCTAATATGAAATCCTTCCCAGTTATGTTTCCATTGACAAATCTAAGAACGGTGTCACATTAAGTATTACCGCCTTTTTTTGACAAGGGGTATAAATTCAATATTACCTGAAATTCCAAGTTTCGCAAAATGGTCGTTAGCTTTATGAGGTAGGTGATTTTGTTACATATTTAAAGCCAGTCTAAGGGTTCCTGGTAATAAGTTCAATTTATTTACCCAGGATATTTTTCTGCTTATTGCGTTTTAAATGTGTGAACCTGATTATTGGCAAAAATATCCGATCGTTTGTCAGCAAGTTTTAGCTGTCGTAAACAATACGTTTATAACAAGTCAAAGTTGGCGTGTTCCGAGTAGGGCTAATGTAAATTGGTAAATCATGCTATATACAGCTCGAAGAAAATTGGGAAAAAAGTAGAAATGTAGTTATGCTATAAGAAGAGACTTCCTACTAATTTGTGTAGCACTGGCTGTGATCTCGGGACACGACAGCCTTGCAATGCAACGACTATGTATTTTCAGTCCTCCAGGTAGACAGCAATGGTAAGGAATAGACTATTTACGTGAAAAGAAGATGGAAGAGAAATATGCAGCTGTCGCGTCAGCATTTATCGTTGTCATGGTAGCCAAATTTGCCGGAGGATCCCAGGGTGTCCCAATTGGTAAGTATAATGTTAAATCTAGATTTAAACATTTGGGCAATTATTCTTTCTTTTCATTAATATTTGAACAGATCAGTTTAAACAATCGTATTTGTTTCCCATTGTCTCCCAAAGATCGTCTGAAACTGGCATTCCCAAGACGGACGAAAAGTACTTTAAAATGATAAAATGTTATTAAACCAGTGTTGAAATCAGTTTGTGTCGGCATACCTTTTTATCTATTCATCATTTACCGTGAAACAAAGTAGTGCAGCTTTGCGTTTGTGCTAATAGTTTTGGATATATATATAGCTTATGCACACTATTTGGATTATAATATATATATATATATATATATTATATATATATATATATATATATTATATATATATATATCAAAAATTATTAGCACAACCGCAAAGTTGTACTACTTTGTTTCACGGTAAATGATGAATAGATAAAAAGGTATGCCGACACAAACTGATTTCAACACTGGTTTAATAACATTTTAACATTTTAAAGTACTTTTCGTCCGTCTTGGGACTATTCATAAAATAATGTCATAACATATAGATGGACAATATAGTGTATTTATACATATTTGTATTTACATAGTAACACTGTGGTTTTAAGTGGCTATAGTTACTATTGTCTATGGTTACATAGTATATAGGTAACAAGCAGAAAACATGTATACACGCGTGTTAATCGGTTGCTTATTGGGTACAATACAATTTAGAAACAATGAATGATAGATATTAACGGGATAGATTAAGACTATTAATAAATGAAATTAATGGTCAATTGTTACTTAATGACTATTAAGTCGAGGAGCGTATATTTTAATAAAATGGTTCTCCATTGATTTCCTTTTCGTGGTGTCATCGACTTTCATTTTATAAAAAGGGAAAATTTGAAATTTAACTTGTAAGTGTTTCGCACATTTAAATATGTGTCGATTTACAAATAAGGGCCCATATTCAATATTACAATCCCGCCGATGGTTGCGAACCCTATCCCGTAGATGATTGGATGTCTCCCCAATATAAAAAAACCCACAACCCTTGCAAGTCAAGACATATATGAGATTTTTTGTGTCACAATTCATATTGTCATTGACGCTAAAGGTAGAGTTATGAAAATTATATTTGTTATTTGGTGTTATATGGTCGCAACATTTGCATCGAAGATCCGCGCATTTCGATACATAAAAGCCGGTCCTTGTGATAGATGAATTGAAGTTTGCTTTAGTTAAAAGACGTTTCAGATTAGGTGGCTGTCTTTGTGATTTAATGAATTGTACATTGTTAAACTTCATTCTGAGGTTGTCGTTTGATGCCAGGATTGTCCTGCTCTCGTACATTCTTTTAAAGAAGTTGGGATGTTGAGGGTTGTGAGTAGAGACAAAAGTAATGATGTTATCCGAACTGTCTTTCACTTTAGTAGTCCTCAACATTTGGATATCAATTGCCAACGCCTTATTTATCCCAACTTCTATTACCTCAAGAGGGTAATGTTGCTTCAATAAATTTCTTTTTAGCTCACCTAATCTGATAATCCGCAGGTCTTCATCTATCACAATTGTGCATATTTTTCTAGCTAAGGAGAAGGGTATATTATTTTTTGTATGGCGTGGATGACATGATTTATAAGAGAGATAATTTTTGGTATCTGTTTCTTTAGAATACATATCCGTTATGAGGAGCTCTCCCCTTCGTTTCACTAGAACGTCCAAGAATGCGATTTGCAGATCGTTCGTTTCAATTGTGAATTTGATATTTAGGTCTAAATCATTCATTATATGTTGCAAATCTGCAATGTTGCCAATTCGTTCATTCCAAATACAGAATACATCGTCTAGGAATCGTTTCAACTGATTTTCTAAATATAGTCGGTATTCCACGCCATGGTTAATTTCTACAATTGAGTATAATTTCTCCTCAAGAAATCCCATTGTTAAATTACTTAATTGTGGTGCCGCCTTGGTACCCATCGCTATACCAAGAATTTGTTTGTAATTTGTTTCGCCAAATGTGAAAGTGTTGTTAGTCAGGATGATACGTATGGCTTTGAGGATAAAGTTTTTTGAAATTCGCTCATGACTGCATTCAGGATGTTTATCCAGCCAATATTCTACGGCCTGAGTGCATAGGTCATGGGAAATATTGCCATACATGTTACAAACATCCACGGTTACGAAAAAGTCGCCATCATTTAGATTATGGGGTAAGGTATTAACAAAATCTATGTCATCCCGAATAACAGATTTCACATTTGGCACGTACGGCTTGAGTAAGATATCAATGAGATTTGATAGCCTGTTAGTAGGACAGCATGGACCGGCAATTATTGGTCTGAAAGGGAGATCGTCTGGCTGCCAAATACTGATAATTTCGGCGTTTTGGTGTTGAATGGATTCCTTGATCATCTTGGATTTGTGTATCTTTGGAAGACCGTAAAACTGACTTGTTTTATATTCGAATTTCCGGAGATAGTCCTGTTCATTGTCCGTCAGTTCGTTTTTATGATCTTGGATTAAGCCGTTTATTAATCCCATTGTTCTTTTATCATGGTTGGAATCTATAGTTGCGTATACCCGTTTGTCGTCAAGTATTTTAAGGACGTTTCTCTGATAATATTCCTTATCCATGATAACTATTGCACCCCCTTTATCGCTTTCCTTGATAACAATCGTTTCGTCCGATTTCAAAGAATTTATTGCACACTGTTCCCCCTTCGACACATTCCATTTTGCGTTGCGGTCTGTAGGAAGTGGCAACTTGGTTAAATAATCAATGAAATTGTCCAGCGTCACGTCCTTACCCCGCCTGGGGTTGAAGTGGCTTTTGTTCCTCACAATATCCTCTGAAGCAGTTCCATCTGTTTCACCGAAAAATTCCTTCAGTCGTAGCTTCCTACAGAAAGCGTTTATATCACACTCTAATTCCTGTATATTGGCTCTAGGCGTCGGTGTGAATTTCAGGCCTTTCTGTAGGAGGTTTATCTCTTGATCATTTCTAACTGTGGATGATATATTAATTATTTTCGGGTGTACTGGTTATCGCGATTGGGTATTGTGGTCACGTTGTTGGAGCGACGCTGAGTTTTCTTGGTGTAGTGTTGTGGCGGTCGTTGCGATTGGTTTTGGGAGGGTGGTCGGTGCGGTTGGGATTGGCCTTTCTGAAAAAAACGACCCTGGTTTGGGTTATTGTTCCCATACCGCCGCTGTTTGGTATTCCCTTGGTTGCTGCTAGACACATTGGCAACGTTTCTCCCATCTTTCTTATGTGTATTCGATCTTTTATATCTATTATTCTGTGCCCTAGGTTGTTCTTTGGTTTTAGTCCCTGGTTTCCGCTTTCTGTTCTTCACCGTTTGCCAGGTGTCTCTGGGAGGAGGTGCGGTAGGTGAATTAGGTGTCTCTCTGTTGTGATTAACATTCGCCTCGGCATGGGTGTCTTCAATTTCTTCAGCACGCGTAGGTAGGCTTAACAAGAATTCCTTCTTCTTGTTCCATATATCGTGTGATTTATTTTCTTCCGTAGACATTTCTTTGTTCCACATAGTTTTAAGAAGCTCCACTAGTTCTTGGTCTTGGTGTCCTTCAATATGTGTCAAAATTTCAGTCTCTGCTTTATTAATGACTTCGGTTTGTTTAGCAGAAAATTCAAATAGGGAGTCGATTTCATTTTGCATCTTGAGTATGTCAACTTCGTTTCTGCGTTTCGCTTGGTTCTCCGATTCGTTCAATCTTGGTTTTTCCTTGATTTTACGAGGGATAAAAGGAGTCTCCAATTCTAGAAACTGTTGGTATACCTCTGCCTTTTCCTTATTTTGAATCATTTTGTAAAATGCCGTTTTTCGAACATTTTTGCATCTCCTCCACTCTTTTATTATAGTTCCTTTAAAAAGTTGAGCCTCGTCTTCTAAAGTTTTCTCGCGTTCTTCATTTTGGCGAGTGAGAATAAAAGTAGTGAGCGTACTTACATATATATATATATATATATCCAAAATTATTAGCACAACCGCAAAGTTGTACTACTTTGTTTCACGGTAAATGATGAATAGATAAAAAGGTATGCCGACACAAACTGATTTCAACACTGGTTTAATAACATTTTAACATTTTAAAGTACTTTTCGCCCGTCTTGGGACTATTCATAAAATAATATATATATATATATATATATACTCAGAAGTAGAGGTTTCATCTTTTGCATTTAGTTGTTATATGTGTCATTATTGTCAAGTTATAAATGGAAATCAAAAGATTTCACGCTATAAGTAACTGGCTTTTGGACGGATCTGAACGAATCTGAATAAACAAATTGAATAATTCGAAATTTTAAATCTTACCGGATGGCTGACTGATAGTATGTCATACATTGGCCGAAAAAATAGTCACCGAAGAGAGCCTAGATATAAATCTAAATAAAATTAAATTAAATGACATTGTACATAGCACTGTCTGCACATAAACACACCATGCTCTAAACCCTCACAACTACTTATACTTTTCTATAGTCATACTGCTGCTAGGGGCCTCATTTCTGCTTCAGCCTATACTGATGTCGCAGACTAAATCCACCACAGTCCATCTTTTAACAACTTACCCGTACTTTTATATTTTTCGGAGGGATAAAGGAATCTGTCAATTTTCTAATTATACTCCTGGAATAAAACTTCCTTTAACGTTTTAACTATTTTGCTCGAACTAAAGGGCGCCCTCGAAAACTCTTCATAAATATTTTGTGAGGCATTATTTTGTCATTTGTCGGTAAAATTGTACGTGTCAGTGGATAAAAGGCTGCTTGTATCTACGGCCATTCAAAAATATAAGGTAGCCCCCGTTACTTCGATGTCTTTCTCAGCCATTCTGTGCATGTGACTAGCCCCAAATAAAATAGTTGTCGTGGGCACCCTTATACTTGAATTAAGATAATTTTTAAACGACTATAATATAATGTATGTATATTTAAAGGAGCTAAATCACTAATATTTGGGACCTAGAATTTGACCCAAAGGGTTCGCAACGCATATAATAATGTAATATGATTGTATCTGAACTGATTTACATTCAATTGTCGGCTTTTCGGGTAGAAATCATGGAATAAGCTTTATTTTGTAGGTTTTGGTGTTTGATGAAAAAAAGACAATGTTTACATTTTTTCTGCTTAGGTCTTCATAGAATGGCAGGCCATTAATTAAGGGTAGCCATGTTGCGATAATACTCCAAATTTTTATTTTTTATTTTTACCTATAAAATGTTATCGACATATCAATTAATGGGGATGCATTAATATCGGCAGGGTTCATGACTATATTTCAGATTGTTTTCCATCACTTCATGATGATTTTTTCAATATAGCGCCCTTTTTAGCGGGAAAATACGTGCTGATTTCGATTAAGTATTAGTGCTTGGTTTTGAATATGTAAGTGAATATGTAAGTTTTCGGCATATTACCAAGATTGCGGGCATTTTTAGCGGCAAAATGAGACGATGTGCAGATTTTGATTAAGTGGAAGTGTTTGGTGTCGATATATGTTTACTTGGGCGCAGAATCAATTTCTGACATTTACAACCTTGTAAAATCACAACATGTTTACATATTTAGTACCTTTCCAATATTGCTGCCACTTGTGGAGGCAAAATCGGACCATGGGTTGATTTCGATTAAGTAGTTGTCTTTGGTGACAATATATATATATGTTTTCGGGGAGGCAGATTCGATTTCTGTCATATAAAACTATATGATGGTTGGTCGTATGTTCAGTTGTTCACCAATTTAGCATATTTCCAAGATGGGGAAACGTTTTCTAAACACATTATTATCATTTATTGATCATCAATTTTCCTGGCTTGAAGGCAAACAGAGCATAGCGACAGCGTGGTGCTTACGTCACGAGCTCATCATGTGCCTGCCACGACCACACCAAGCGCTTACTACAAGATCTTACTACGCTCATGGCCAAGCCCTGGCTGCGCGAAAAGTGTTCCTACCATGATCTCGCCGTTACCAGTCAGACCGGGATACTTTCTCACCACACTCCAGTGACGTGGTTACCAGGCGTAAGGCGTCTCTCGCAACGCCTTTAGAGACTGCGTCATGCTCACCTGTCCTCGATCACTTTCAAAGCAGAGAACAACCAAACGTCAAGCAATCAAGAACATTTCATAGTTTTCTTGATATTTCCTCTTTGGGTGCTAGACTGGAGCTGATGGACGAGTCTCAGTATCTTCCCTATATACACATAAAGGTCATAACAGCGTAGCAAGCATGTGGCCTGGAGCTTCGTTCCAGTCTGGCAGCAACGTGGATGATAGTGCTGGGGACGTGGCTGTAAATGAAATATTTGCTAAGATGCCCCAATGGCATAGATTATGTTATCAACTGACTTCCAAGATAAATGTAGAGCAGGCATGTGGAATGATATTGAGTTGGAAACATGAAGTATTTCACCACTTACACAACGACCTGGCTGGCAACTATGACATCACTGTCAATGGAGATGGTAGAGATGTCATAAACAACGTGTCAGGCGCCGTTTAAGTGGTGATATAGTTTGTTTTTCCATCAACAGCAATCGTATGAACGGTTCCTTCCACACGTATCTTGGGATCAATTGATAATATAACCTATGCCATAAAGGTTTCTTATAGCAAGTATTACTATTGCATTTGTAGTCCTTGTGTTTATTTCTTTGCATACCACTTTTTATTTAATATCATAAATTTCTGTTCTACTTTTTAATTTTTTAATTATCTTTTAAAAAGTTGTATGTCTCGCATGTTTAACCATTGTTAAACATAAACTGAAAGTCTCGATGGCGCCACAAAGTCCCAAAATCAGACTGGAGTACGTCTACTGCATTGTTGGATAATAGTATTATATTATACCCAATGGGTAAACTCGGCACGGGCTTCCAGGAACATGCTACATGCTTATAAATAGCAGAATTGGATTCAGAAACCTTTTTAGTAATGTGTTTAGAAAACGTCCTGCCACAAACAAAAATATGCTGTATGTGTGAACATACCACCATTTGCGCCCCCGAAAAACAAATATTGACAAATATTGACATAAAAACGCGACTACGTAATCAAAATCAGCATATCGTCCCATTTTCCAGCTCACACGGAAGCCATATTAGAATGCTAAATATGTGAACATGTGAAAATGTTACACAGTTGTAAACAGCAGAAATGGAATCTGCGCCCGAAAAATATAACCTGGTAAATGTGCAAAATAGGTGAACTTAGAATCATTTTACACATTTGTTACTGACCGAAATGGATTCTTTGCCATTGAAATCATATATATATATTGACACCAACGACGACTACTTAATCAATATCAACACATCGTCCTATTTTCCCGCCAATTGTTAATATACTAAGTATATGAACATGTGATCATTTTGCAACGTTGTTAATGTCAGGAATGAAATCTGTGACCCCGAAAACATATTGACACCAAACACTACTACTTAATCGAAATCAGCACATCGTCCGATTTTCTCTCCAAAATTTGTCGCCATCTTGGAAATATCATCATGAAATGGTTGAAACAATCTGAAGTATAATCATGAACCCTGCCAATATTAATACATTGCCAAATCGCAGTTGATATGTCGATAACATTATACATATGGTGAAAATAATAAAAAAGTTGGAATATTATCGCAAAATGGCAACCCTCAAATATTGGCCTCCCATACCATGAAGACATACTCAGAAAAAATGTCAACATTGTTTTTTTCGTAATCAAACATCAAAACCTACAAAATAAAGCTTATACCACGATTTCTACCCGAAAAGCCGACGGATGTGAATTGTGTAACACACCAAATCGAACTATAAAATTGACTCTAATTTCAAATCAGTTCTGTCCAGCGAAATACGGCATGAGTCTTAACCGAATAGAAATTTCTAGCGTCTGGTTATTCCATTCTATTGCGCATGCTCTCCAGATAAGTTATGGCGTCGCCAGTTGACATGAGTTGTGGAATATGTCCTTTCTGGGCACTTGTTACAAATGACGATGAAACACACTATAGTACACGATTCGGTGCCAATAATAAAATGTTTATTTTGTCTTAAATATTGGATATCAGAAGCCTAGCATTTCCTGGTAAGATAACAACATCAATGTTAATTTGAATTGACAAATAATTCGTGTTTTCAACATGTAAGACTTTGGATGATATTGAGTTAAAGACTTCCCTACTTTAATGTATGGATATATAAATCTCAAGATTCTGAAACTTTCAACTGTTCGTCGGTGATGAATCTGGAATTATATTATTAAAGTGTTGTGGAATAATACAAATCTTAACATAAATATTTAAGAAACGTATTTTATAATGTTAACTGTCAGATTAAAATAAATCGTTACATATTATTAGGTTAATAATCAGGAAATTAGTACATTTATTTAACAATTTCTTCTCCTTCTAACTAGTACAACCCCGGGGTTTCCAGTGAGCTTCGTCAAGTTTGTGTTATGTACGGCTGTAGCGGTGACAAATGAACTGTGCACAAAAGGGGCACACAAGGGTCGATTCGAATCCGTATGGTGCTGACACTACAGGGTAAAAGGTAGTCTTAAATGACATTTAATAGTAAGTGCAAGAAAACACTACAACCCATAAACACCTAATACAAAGGACATCCGAACATTGTAAGTAATAAATACTGATCTGTCCATACCTGGGACCACACTGATAGTGACAGAGGCTTCACTTCAACCGAAAACAAACACACAAGGGAGGCAACCCAAAAGCCAAACGAAATACCTCCGCTGGGCACAAAAAGGGAGTATTATTCTTGTTTATGGCATGCATGATCAGCTATGGTTTAAAAGAAATCTCAATGCTAGTACATCACATAAAATAGTTTTAGATCTGTTCTGATTGCAGACAAAGAGTATTAATAAATGTTAAACAAAATTGTAAAAGCCAGTGTAATAATGTAAAAATATGTAAAGCCATAAATCGCTTTTTGTTTTTGTTTTAAAGAGAACAATAACTATTTAGTGAATACAGCAGATCAGTAGTCAAAGGGGGTGGCGGGGGGGACGTTGGCAGTATTGTACACTAAGTTAAAAAAAAGGATTTAAAAATGGTGACCTGGTCATGATAATCGTGTGTCTTATAATGTCAAATTAATTAGTTCGCGACTACAGTGGTTCAACAATTCTCTTGTCACCAACCCTGTTCATTTCTGAAAATCTGCTTACGGTTTCTCTGTAAGAAATCAATACGATGCAACAACATGATTTCGTCTGCTGAATGGTATCGTTAAGCAACAACCCCAAAACAAAACCAAAAAGTTCATGGTAGTAATAAGGGCTAAACAATAGCTAGAATCGCTGTAACATACACATAGATAGGGGAAAAATATGCATCATTGCTAAAAAAAAATATAAAAGAATTGCAATTTTGGTATGTTTAAGAAAACGAACTTTAGACATTTCTTTTATAAAACGAATCCGTGTTACCTCCTAGGCAGTAAAATAAAGTCATCTTCTTCAAGAAAGACATAGCCTCGTTAGAGACAGTTAAAGGCGGCTGTGGTGTCAGAATTTATATATTTAAATTACCTGTTTAAAGATCCGTTATCATTGCGTAAATATTTTTTTGAGTTCCTGAAAGTAGCCGTCTTCGGTAGCCCGGATGGAGCAGAAAAGTGGGACGTTAAACCCCATGTCATTTATTCTTTTGACCCTGCAAGCAAATAAAAACCTACATTAACTTCGCATTGGTAACCTATGAGGCAAAAATCTGTTCCCATTAGCCTTTAGAGAGCGATCGTGTGTTCTGTTTGGCCAATCGTTTGTTATGTTATTTGGAAACTATGTTTATCGAAAGTTACGTTTCGGTATTCTGAAGTTCCCTTTTCCCATGTTGCCTCTTGAGACGTTATACGAGTTTTATTATTTGTTATATTATGTTATTCAAATAATGTTAAAATTAATCTCTGACCTACTGGTATCTAATTTATGTGTAATTAGGAAAGTGTAATTTATACGTCAAGAAATATGTCTTGAATAGAATTTGTAGCTCACGGTCACATACTTCGACGGATTATGGAACGATTTTTTTTTACCCATAATTGATTTTGAACGACTTGTCACGAATTTGTAACCCAGGGGTTATATACTTGTCCTCTATAAAATTATCATAACCAACAGCGATGTACTTACCTTTGTATTCATGTGCATAATTTCGGTTTTTATACGCCAACATTGAAATGTGGTCGTATATTGTCGTCACCCCCGTCCGTCCGTCGGTCGCTCTAGAGGCTAAATTAATACACAGTGTTTAAGGTCAAGGGACAAAGAAGCATTGTGATTTTCAGCGATTTCCGATAATTACAGTAAGAGTTATGGTCATTGATGACTTCCAAAAATCTCGTGGACGCTCTAGAGGCTAAAGTTATCATCCGAGTTTAAGGGTTGAGACGAACAAGTATATTAATTTGCAATGAATTTTAATAACTTGAACACCTAAATCCATGATATTAAATGTTTCATATACTAAACGTTAGCGTGGAGGAGAAATTTATCCAAGCTAAACAATTAACGATTTGTTATTCTTAATTAGATTTGAATGTATTATACATGTTTCATTACCGAAAAAAGTAAAACTATGCGACAACCCATGTTGACTGCCCGGACGATTTAGCTGCTTTGGGCGTATGTTTCGTTGCCTAGCAACCTATCTTTTAGATGACACGTCCACAAACTAGGTCCTTTCGGGACTAACATATGGTTCAATTTAATTTCAATAATTCGCTTGTGCGTGGTTTTTACTAGTGGGAGGAAATGGGAGGAACTGGAGAAAATTCACGTTGTTCGACAGGCAACGATATTCTTTGTCACGTACAAGCGGGGAATCGAAACCTTATCCCTTTACTCAATGACAGACCTTTTGATCCAACGCGCATCCGTTAAACCATTTGGACATCGTCATTAAATAGGTTTGCTTGTATAGATAACCCCAGTGTTAAAATATAACCGATATTGTGTTCCACTGTCGACAAGGTAAGCCATTTAAATTAAGTAATTTTAGTAGACAAACCGCCTAATATTTTGATACAAAACCTATTAAACAGAAATAACACGTTAAATGAACGCAGGTTTGGCTGCTCCTTTAAATATTTAATTTGAGAAAAAAAATCACTTTAATGCTGTTATTTTACGACCAACGAGCATGATTAGAAACTTGTCAAGATTATTTCGCTTATTTAAACAACACTTCAAACGACGTACTTAATATTCATACCTTTTTCTTATCCCATTACAACACAACCAATCTTTATTGAATTCAGCGTGGACTTCATCTACATTCTATGTCATGTAAATATGGCATGACATATTGTAATATCACATGACGATTCGTATTAACAGGACTTTTAAGACAAACTTACATTAATAATCGAAACGAGTGTCTGTATTATCATGTAGAATGACTTCATCTAAAACCCCTTGACGAATGATCGTGTCACATTACGTGTATTCAATATATCTACTACGTTGGCTGATGTAAAACAAATGTCGGCCTGTCCTTTTGGTTTTACATATACATTATAGCTAATTATTAACCCATTTATTCGAGAAGCTATTGTATCTCACTTTAAAACATTGTTGACAGTCGACGTGCAGAGTTTTTAGAATCTCCTCAAACTTGCTTAGATGGTCCTATTGATAATAAGGTGGGGATGGCCGAATGGTTAGCACGTGTGCGTTGCATCATAATGTATGTCATTGAGTCAACTGGCATAATAGTTTCGATTACCTGGTTGTGTTGTACGTGGACTTTCTCCTGGTCCTCCGGTTTCCTCCCACTGCTAAAGACCCCTATGCGTAAGCGAGTTATTGAAATGAAATAAAACCTTATGTGAATCCCGAAATGACCTAGTTTGTGTCGAGTTGACGTTACCGTCGTTACCCCTCTCTCTCTCTCTCTCTCGCCCTCTCTCGCCTATTGATAATACGGTTGAATAGAAATTCACGCTTAAATATTAAAGAAGGGAGTACTTGAGAATTAATTAAGCTTTAAATTTAAAAGAAGTGCTAGGCTATTAACAACGGTAAGGCGTGTTGTTTCTTGACTTCACAGTGTTGATGCCCGGTGCAATAATTTCTGGTTTGATTATAGTGTTTATATCTGTTGCGCAGTCCCGAGTTTCTTGCACAACTTCTAAATCATGGTGAATTGTCTTATAGCACTAGGAGTTGCAGGAATATCTAGGAGGCGATAGCATGAGACCAATTATATTTGAATGAAATATGACATATTTTATTCAGTCGCAAAATTTAATATAGATATATTTCCTTGGCAGTCGCCATCTTATATTACCGACTTGAAAAAATATTGAAACAAGGAAAACATATTTTTATAAAACACATAATACCTTTCTAATTACGTTTAGACCGAAGTCGCCATTACGCATTTCACTTTCAAGACGATGCATAGAAATTAATCGGTCTTAAAGGTAAGCATCACGTGACTAAACTTCCGTAATGGAAACGCCTTCGGAAAACCAGAAAAAAGAAAAGAAAAACAACTTCTTATATACGCAAATATTTCTTGTTAAAAATAACACCGCAACGAAAAAAATAAGATAAAAATGAAATGACCTTTTCATTTATAGGGTTCACAAAGCTAATACATTTCTGTGTCACTTTACTCTTCAAAAAATATTTCCACACACACACACACTATACAATATGCTGTTTACGCCATGGTTTTTATTTTGTTGGTTTGACATTTGCATGTACATAGACTTAAAACTAAATTCTAAATAATTGTTGCTGTGACAGCAGAGACATAAAGTAAACATATTATGTTTTAGATCTCAACACCGTCTATCAATATTCTCGCAATATTATTTTAAAGCAAAACATTCGACATTTTGTTTCATTAAAGAAGGAACCACGTTATGTTACTAGACTTATTTGACGTATATACACATACTAAGTAATACAAAAGACACGCTGATTAAATTTATCTCAATTCCTTGGGCTCGATTCTCTTATGGCAATTTTCAACTGTCAAAGACAAATCGATTGAACTTTTACTGTAATTCGTCAGAGATTACACAATTTATTCCATGCGTCAATAATAATATTATTGGCGATTTTTAAAGGGTAATTGAAAACGAGGAGGGATTTTTATAGTCTTTTAGAAATTTGTCTAGACAAGGCCAGAGCTAATGTGTGGGAGAAGTCAGCGTAACATTTTTAAACTTTAGTTTATTGCGGCAAGGAAATTTGAATGACACGAAAACCAAAGTAATTTATTTCAAATCGCGTTTTATCGAATCCGTTCCCGGTCAGTCTGTTCGAACTGGTAGCGAGTCTATTTCCATATCTAACAGTGCTCGTAATCTTGGTGTAGTTTTCGATTCCGACTGTTCATTTGAAAGTTTCATGAAGCAAACTTGTCAGAGTGTCTCTTTTGCACTATTCAAGATCGGTCGCGTCCGACGTTTGTTAAGTCAAGAGAAAACAGAAAAGTTAGTACATGCCCTAGTAACATCGAGATTGGACTACTGTAACAGTTTGTATCATAACCTTGGCGAAACTCAGGTTACTAGAACCAGAAAACGTGAATCAATCCCAGTAGTTGAACGTGTTGAGTTCAAGTGTTACTTACTATATTTAAGATTGTGAACCATATGGAACCGTCATATCAAAATTATCTCTGCAAACTCGTCGACGTCAGACGCTCACAAAAAGCCAACCATTTTACCCAAGCACCATCACTTGCCTACCCCAAAGGTCGAGCGAACAATAAATTTTACTCTGACCGAACGTTCTCACGATATGCTCCTATATTATGGAATGGCCTGTCATGCGAAATTAGAGCCGTGATAAACATTAAAACTTTTTTAAAAAAAACTAATCAAAACTCATCTTTTCCGACGCCATTTCAGATGTTAAACTAATTCCTCTTATCTAGTTTTATTATCTGTAACAATCGCATTTTATATCGTGTAAAGCGCGTTGATTATTGTAATTTTACTGAGGTTATCCTCTTATAGTGATTCTTTTAAATATCTTATTACAGTTTTATTGAACTTTCCTTTTATGTAGTTTTATTATCTGCAAAAATCTTATTTTCATTTTATGTTTTATAAAGCGCGTAGTTCATGCAAGTTAACTGAAGTCGTACTCTTATGTAGTTTTTAAATATTTTTTTTTTGTAAAGCACGTTGAAAATGTGTCATGCTTTTTACTGCGTAAAATTGTTGTTTAAGAATGCGTTATATAACAATGAATTATTCTTCTTATAATTAAAATCAAACTGATTGTTTTAATATAGTTATGAAAGAGCAATTGATTTTGCTTAAACTCATTGCTTATTTTATTGTATATAATGCACAAAGTGGGTAGCTCCGTTTCTTAAAGCTTTGGTTTAACAGATAAGCTCTAATAGTAAATGTAGGAGGACTGCACTACACGAAAAATAAAATCTACAAGATAAACCTGCGGACAACACAGAAAATATACATTGCAAACACTAAACAATTATCAAATCAAGTGAATGGATCCGGAGGCCAGCCGTAAGCGTTCACTGCGTTGAACAGTCCCGGGCCTGTTGTGGTACAGGCTTCACTAAAATGATTTACAAAAAAAAAAAAACGTAACAAAAAATACGACCGATCTTGTCAGTGGTCGTCTCTTCAATGGCGATAGTCAGCCAGTTGACGTCAGGTGTTAGAAAGTCAAATAATTTTAACAATAAGGGCGATAATCCGGACAGAAACTCGGAAACGCTAAAATAATAAATGTAGTGAGCAAACAGGAGCAAAGCCCGACAACGAGAACATTCTGCAGTACAAAGGGCTAAAACTCTACTCTAATAGTAAATGCAGGAGGACTGCACTACACGAAAAACAAAAATCTACAAGATAAACCTGCGGACAGCACAGAAAATAGACATTGCAAACACTAAACCATTATCAAATCAAGTGAATGGATCCGGAGGCCAGCCGTAAGCGTCCACTGCGCTGTACAGTCCCGGGCCGGATTAGCCATGGTGGGGGCCTGGAGCACGTGGGGGGCCCTGATCACCGATCGCGAGCGCGTCTGGGGCAGGGCCGTATGTAGGATTGTAAAAGTGGGGGTGCTGCAGAGTGTTGGGGACGCCAATATAATGTCCGAGTTACTGAGTGCGGAACGGTGCGTGTGTGTACGTGAGGGTTTGGGTCTCGAAGCCCCTCCCCCCAAAAAGTTTGAAAATTAGACTGTCACAAACGCGTTTTCCACCCACTCGGAGCTGCAATCAACGTCGCTCCCGTGTGTCAATTTCGGCAGCGCTTTTTCGCATTTTGATGTTAAGCACACCAAAATGAGAAACTCCTTATCCTCTAAAATAAAACTAGTCCGAAACACCATAAGGCGACGTGGATAGGACGACCAGAACGAAAATCTCTTATCATGTCATTTGGTGGCGGCGCCCCCAAAGACCAACAAGGTCCTGTCAAATGTGAATAAGGGCGACAAAAACGAACCCTTTAATGTCATGAAAGAGGTGATAGGAGAGGTCCTTCGCCTATGGGGGCGGCACCCTTGTCTGGAAACACGTTTTTCTGCCATTGGGGTGTTATCTGAGTGGCAATTTTGTATTTTATATGGCGGCAGATTTATTTTGAGAGGCATTTGCTCCTGGTGTCCGCACCTTGGGTCCGCGCCTGAGGTGGCGCCCGATAGCCTCCACATAAGACATATAAGAAAGTTTGGATCAGGTGTAGGCGCCATTAAAACCGACCGACTCATCAGTGCCTTAAGAGCATCACTATGTGATCATAATCAGGTGTATTATTTTATAATTGAAAAGTTGTCAATTTTTAAGGAGGGAGCGCCTTATTTTTTTGGAAATTTTCAGAAATTGGAAGCCGGAAACATGATTTGCTGGTATTTCAGGCACTTGTGTGGAGCCATTTTAAAGTACCTCCCCCAGAAAAAAAATAAAATTCTGCCTCAAAATTAGCGCTTTCTAGCGTTATTCCAGTGGACCAAACCATGGAAGTGCTATGAAATGATGGCATTTCTAGATCAGGGGGCTGGACGCAACTGAGATTTTTTTTTGTGTGTGTGTGTGGGGGGGGGGGGGGGGCTAGGGCTTGTGCCCCATGGTTAATCCGGCCCTGGTGATAAATGCGAGTGCTATGAAATGATGGCATTTCTGGAGGAGGGGGCTGGACGCAACTGAGATTTTTTGTGGGGGGACCCCTAATGTGGGGGCCCTGGGGCCTGTGCCCCACGGTCCCCATGGTTAATCCGACCCTGGCTCTAAGCTGCCCCCTTCCATTTAGCTTTACCTATTTTTACTAGGACACCCGATAGAATAGTAAGTGCAGGGGGACTGCGACACATATGATTTACACAAAAGACAAATATAACGACAAGACATCATACTCAGAAACAACAAACAAACAAACAATTCAAAAAAGAGTGAATGGATCCTGGGGCTAGCCGTAAGCGTCCACTGCGCACTTAATTCAAAATTGAAAATGATCGGAAATACAACCCAAAGAAGTAAACATTATGTAATGTCAGCATGAGTCATGGTCTGCCATATGCTACAACAATTACGAATGTAAGCATACTGTAGTAAAAATTTCAACTATACAAGCACCACATCGATGAAATGTATAAAAGGTTGTCTAAAACACTTAAGAAGTGTTTAAAAATTTGATGTATAGTGAATGTATTGAGGGAACATATTTCACCCGTCACAAGAAAACGCACAAACAAAACCAAATACAAAGAAGCAAAGGAAATATAGACTGCCTTAGAAGGCAGCCGTCTGCTGACTGAAATGTTTAAAAAGGTTTAAAAAGATTGTCTAAAAACACTCAAGAAGGCAGCCGTCTGCTGACTGAAATGTATAAAAAGGTTTAAAAAGGTTGTCTAAAAACACTCAAGATGTGTTTAAATATTAGATGTATAGTGAATGTATTGAGGGAACATATTTCACCCGTCACACGAAAACGCACAAACAAAACCGAATACAAAGAAGCAAAGGAAATGTAGAGTGCCTTAGAAGGCAGCCGTCTGCTGACTGAAAAATGTGACGTAAATACGTCGTACTGTTATCCATGACGTAAGAGTTGTGTTGTGTTGTGTTTTTGTAACTGTATTTTGTGACTGTATGAAAATGACCATAATATGTTAATAGTGTTATAGCTACGATCTCTGATATCCAGCTACAAACTTCATCCTATATATTTAGCTTTAAGTAGACACCGATGTGCACGATATGCTTTCACATTCATTTAAATTCATTTGAGTGATATTTTTTTTTTTGCGTTACTTTAAAATTATCCCTGTTATATATTATTTCTGAAACCAAGAAGTGAGACGCTGCTGGGAGTCACGGTGGGTAAGTGGGTAAAACCGGGCCGGTAACCAGCTCATAACATTTGGTGGGGCTACGGATTTTTTAGGAGGTGCTGAGAATGTGACCGGCTAAGACCGCTCCTAGGAAATCATATTGTTAGCGAAATATTTGGGGGGGGGGGGGGGCTAATTCGAGTGGCGGATGGGGGGTAAACGTTGGCTCGCTAGGCTGGAGGTCGGTCTCTGCAATGACCGAGAGAGTTCATCATGATTTTAAGGATTGGTTTCCCCTTGTCAATGGTGCAGGACGGAGGCCTGATAAGGACAGCTGTCTAGTCGTTCGGACCGAGGTCCCGCGTACACATTGACATGCACGTAAAAGAACCCCTGGTATTTGGAATTCGATATATGAGTAGCCTATAATGCTGCTGCCCGGGCAAAACAGTCGGACGTTAAACCCCTAAATACTGAAACAGCACGCGGATCGTAAATTGTTCATTGTGCTTATATCACCCATTGGTGGATTTAAGGAAACTTTATTGAGTCGACTAACCTTTGTTTTATTCCCAGTCCGGTAACAATAATTCTGGCATCTGTTGGGGATTTATTTTAATCCAAGACGTTATCGTTTGACTCGGGATTACAGCCTGGAATTATCTGGTCTGAGTTTAGTTAGTAAGAAAAATGTTTGCTAGATCTTACATTGTTACCTGCTTCATATATTAAACTGATCAAAAAACGTTGTAGTTCTATTATTTATTATGCTATTATACTTAATAACGAACAAATGGCTCGCCATTCCAATTGCCATGCGCTCTGCTATACTGGTAACCGTATTATATAACGTTCATTTGTGTTATTGATGGCCAAAAGTATATAATATCAAGCACCAATCTGATAAATACACAGATCCTATTTCGTTCCGTTTGTAGAGTTAAACATTCCGTTTTACTTGTCTTTACTACACTAGGATCTGAAAGAGTTGGTTGAAGTGAGGGATACGCCAAAGAAAGGCTCTGTTACGGTGAGTTTTTGGTCTTTTGATGCACGGTTCTGTTGGTAAACCACTAGGAACGTCAAGGGTCTGACGTTATAGGGTCAAAAGCCGCTCGTTTGACTCCTGACGTGAACATCCACTATAACCTGTCAGATCTTCATAGTGTTGGCCATGGAAAGTATAAAATAACGAAACGAAAGCACCGACTGAGGACCTCCTTAGAAATATTAACTCTTTTTGAGTAAAGTATATGATGGAGTAATTCGTGTGATCATGTTTACTGCTACATAGAGTCATTATTTGTCATATTTTTATATATGTATATTCGTCTGAAATCAAAGCACATAACTTTAAGGCAGTTTCTTTCCAGTAAGCCATATTTCAAACAAATCCAATTTTTGCAAGTTAAAGGATGCCAGCTCGAGACATTTAACTGGGCATGTGAGTTACGGCTTGTTTTGATTTAGTTTGAGTTTTTTCTATAACATCAACTAAAAAAGGACCTTTGATCAGTGCATAAATCAAATTAAAATACCCCACATGGGACAATAGGCTAGCTTCTAGTTGAGTGATAAATGTTTGAATTGTGTATTGATTTCCCTATCAGTAGGCTAATCAGTAGAACGTGCTTTCTCTGACATTGAAAAATGACCCTAGCACACACACACACTTCGAGATGTACTTATTGGAACCGGGTCAAATATTATATTCCTTCCAACTTAATCTACACCAAAATATAAGTCATAACAGTATATAATTTTAAAAAGGGTGGAAATTTAATTTTACAGGAAGTTTAAAGGTGACAGTATATCATATTAGACAAATAGTGGTTCACAAACGTGATTTATTACTATAGACCGTTCAATATTTTAAAAGAAAACTGCAAATAGGAATCGTATCTGATTTCATATCATTGGGTACAATTTCATATTATTGATGGTATGTTAGTTATCGTATTACCCAAGCTATTTATATCTGTTGCTGTAGTCTTTAAATGTAAATCCATATTATTGCATATTATCGACAAAAACTTTAGGTTTGCAGCATATAATATGTGGGCTAATCATATATATTCAACCATGCAAATTTTAAATTAAAGTCTTGTCGAATTTTTGCTATAATTGCTATGTTATATGGTTGTGTAGATTTTTATAAAGAACTTATGGTCGTAATTTGGTACTTCACGTGCTGTATTTAGACCTCATATAACATATTCGATACCTGCATGTTGCATCATCTATATATGTAGTCGCCATATTTAACATCCATTTAAATTATAATGATGTTCAACAGACACTTTTTCTTCTTATTTGAACATCTGTGAATACTTCATGTCTGATTATTAGTTTGATGGAGGGGAAAAAGATTCCCGATGTTAGTTTATAACTAATGAGTAGAAAATTCATTAATGGATGGGGGTTGAATGGCCGACGTGCGCGCTGTAGCATAAACAAAGCCTGTCATTGAGTAAACTGGCGTGGTTTCGAATCCCCGGTTGTATGTGAGTACGGTAGCCTGTCCAGCATCGTACCGAAATGACTTGGTTTGTGTCGAGTTGGCTCTCACTCTCTCTCTCTCATGTACCAAATATGACGTCATATCCAGACTTTACGCAATTATAATTGGTTTGGTCTAATATTTGTTTTATATACTGAATTCTCAAGAATTTTGTTTGTTGTCAAAGAAAATCGAAATTGGAAATATGTAAAAACGCAACCCTCGTAAAAATTTATGTGGAATGAATGGTGTGGAGATTTAGAAAGGAAATCGAAATAAGATATTTTATCAAGCGCATAAATTTCAATTACTCTAGACTGACACGGCATGTTAATCCATCTTCGGTTCAATATCCATCAAGAAACATAATGAATCAGTTTAAGGCATGCCAAATATTTTAATAAAAAATCAAACATATCGATATGGTCACTAGTACTCAAACTATTCAAACTATGTATGTATGGAATTTTACGCCAAGACATGGCAAATTTATTGTCTACACTGCCTACAGACATGTCTAAAGTGGCAGTTTGATTGAAACCTCACACTCAACTTATATAGTGCGATATACCCGACACAAGTTTCTAATAAACAATATTTTTATTCGTTAAATCTGAATTTGGATCGGGGAATAGGCTATGCCTATGTGTAACGCCTTTCTCTGATTTAGATACATGTACACATTATAAATATTTACATACATACATATTTACATGAATATAGAGCATACGTGATACATCATGGACAATATAGAGGATTATATAGAGTGTAGGACTTGAAATAACCAAAGAGATTATTTATGGGGATTTAAATATTTTTGATCAGAAAATAAATGGTTGTACCTCTTGGAAAATAAGTGTGTTTATCGTTCAGCTTTAGCCAATCTCTAAGACGAGTCCTGCGATTATCCATGACACTGTAATGCAAAATGCATACTATCACGATTCGCGCTACGACTTAAATCGTAGTCTTAATCGTTGATACTATACATAATTTTTATCCTGATCATGATGTAGACAAAATTATAAAGAATTTTAATATTATTAAGTCATCTATTCCAGATACGTGGTTACACATAATTGTAAATAATTGTTACACAAGAAAGGATGTTGCTGCTTTTTATTTGTCAATCGATGGGGTCACTGCATAGTGATCCTGTCAGGTCTTATCATATCTTGAGGCCAGTCGTGGCAATCGTGTTGATCGTAGAAAAGTTTGAACCGCACAAAAAGATAAATTGTCAATTAAGATCATATCCTTAGATCGCATTCGATCGTAACAATAGCGACAGATCACTTTTAAGCGTGCTTCAAAATCGTGACGATCGGGGTCAGCGTTGGATAAGACAAACACCACGCTCTTTTGAGATGCACTGCGATCTCCCACGAACTACAATCTTCAACGGCCTGTCACGGTCTGTGACGCTCTATCGGATACCATTGGCCACTACCTGACACGAATGGTTCACGAACAAATACGAGTTGTCACCTGTTGATGATGGACGCAAAATAAATGTACAAGATTGAATGTGCCTCATACAGCTAGAGCACATCTTCGCTGCAAAATTACGTTTTCTAGTAGTTTTTGGAGCCTTTGAGAAATGTTGCTACCAGGGGCAAGCATGGAAAGAGCAAGGGGGTCCAGCCTCTTTGGATTCATAGTTTCGTTAGGTATAAAGAGGGATATGTCTTGATGATCGCAAGGACTTGTGCTCAGACATTTGGGTGCGGAAATCTGCGGGCTCCTCTTTCAGGCCGTTGAACAGCTCAGAGTCGCCAAATATTTGATCATCTTACATGTTTCCTTTTCGAATAAGCTCGATCTGCACCCACCAAGCCAGGAATGATATCGAAAAGAACCCCTTGTAATTATAGTATGTCAATGTGAATGGTTTCTTGATAGCAATGTATTGGCCATACAGGGCCCCAATGGGGGAGGGGTGTTCAAGCTCTGTTCAAACTGGTTAACTAATACTACCCAGGCTTCATGGGTCACAGGTAGGCTGAACACATCATCTTTGTACGCTTGAACAACTGCCCCGTGCACACTTCTAGGGCCATCTCTGGGATCCTGGACACCCCACACCCAAATGTGCATACGCTAGGTACCGATAGCTGTGACAAGGTGCCTCGGTGTTACTGTCTGTTTCAGTCCAGGCCAAACTGGTGAGTTACATGTACCTCTCAATTGTGGTCCTAACCTTTGTGTCTGAGCGTGGCTGCTACTCGTCTTCTACCACTCTGGCGATAATGTAAGCATACAGTTATACTACACATTTTAATCATCCTCATCTCTTACCATCATAATTGGTTCTGTATTGTAGTGTTTACTATGTAGATGTTCAGGTCAGCCGGGCTGTATATAATATATACTATTCAAAAAAAGTAGGGGATATTTGATTTTTAAGTGTTATTAAAGTCACGTAATGAAACTGACGAAGAAACAAATGACAAAATGAAATGAAGTTCACATTCATCGATTTATTCCAAATGATCGTTCGTTAGACTAAGTAAGGCACAGACTGACCATTATAAGGGTAAAATGATACCCGGGGTCAAACAGCAAAGTTACCACAGCATCACAACAAAGTCAGTAACGGGTAAATCCTCCTCTGTTTGCAAAACAAGCATTGATTCGACGTTGCATACTCCTAATGAGACGTCTAAGGTCATGTTGGTCCATATTTGTCCCATTCCTGTTGCAACGCAGTAGGAAGTTCTTGGACATTGTCAGGACGTTGTTGACGTTGACGTAACCTCTGTCCAAGCATGTCCCAGACATGCTCGATGGGGGAGAGGTCGGGACTCAGTGCTGGCCAAGGTAATGTGGTGAAGTTCTGTTGTTGGAGGTAACCTGTAACGATCCTGGCCCTAGAAGATGAAACGGCGGCCATGACGTCGTGCGAACGGCACAACATGGACGACCAAGATGTTGTCCCGGTAGTACTGGCCTGTAACACGCCCTGCAACAACATTTAAAGCCGTTCTTCCAGCAACAGTGATGCCTCCCCACACCATAACAGAACCATCCCCAAATTGATCATGTCTGATGACGTTAACGTCTTGGAAGCGCTCGTTTCGACAACGCCACATCCTCCCACGTCTGTCCAAAAAATCAACAGTGAACCTTGGCTCATCTGAAAACATCACATTGCTCCAGCGTCGATTATCCCAGTGTTGACGATCCCTACACCATCGACGTCTTGCCTGAATGTGATGATCTCTCAAACAAGGGATCACGCGAGGACGTCGGGCGCGAAGGTGACCCCTATGCGGTCGATTCCGAATGGTCTGGCCACTCACTCTCACACCAGTGTCTGTTTGAAAACGAGCGCTGATCTGATTTGCTGTTATGACACGATTTCTCAAGGCCAAGGTACCGATAAATCGATCCTGGGCTTGAGTTGTCGCCCTTGGTCGACCTGAGCGTGGTCTGTCCTGTACAGATTGTGTATCACGGTATCTGGACCATAGCCTGCTTATGACAGACTGAGAAACAATCATCGTCCGCGCCACAACCGCCTGTGTTGTGCCGATCTGTAGCATGCCAAGGGCACGTAACCTTTCATTTTGGGTAAGCCGACGCATATCCAAATTTGTTTTCCTGTCACTAAAACAATTAAACTGATGTTTCCACCCTGGAATTCAATGCCACGTTACTCCAATCGTGATCACCCTCGATCCTGATCGTGAAAGATATCGCTACCACAATCGTAGCCTATCGTATCCTTGTCCTTCCACAGTCAAAACTGAAACATTTTGGTGGCAGAAGTGTCAGTGTAGTTCCTAAATAATGGAATGATTTGCCTCTAAAACCGAAACTGTGAAACTTTGACTACTTTCAAATCACAGCTGAAGACCCACTTATTTCGGGAATGCTATGAGAAATAGACTTTCTGTTCACTGTATATATAACTATTTTCTCATTGCGCTTTGGGTATGCTTTTGGGTGGAGTTAGTGCTATATAAGTACATGTGCATTATTATTATTATCGAACAGGGCGCATCAGTTACGGACGATCATATCGGCAACCGATCGTGGACGCAATAGGTACAATCGGAACGTACCTGAACAGGAGACCCTATCGTGACAGAACATGTCACCTGAAATTGACCAATCCTGACCATATTGCACCCACGCGCACCAAATCGTACCAGAACGTATCACCAAATCGTACCAGAACGTATCGAATCGCATCAAAATCACAAATACGATGTCTTGAGATTTCCAGTCGTAATTGTTTGTACGTTACATTATCTATGACTTGGAGTTGGGCGTTGGTATATGTCAGATCATCTAATAGCATCATATTGTTGCCGATTACTTTGTTTGACGTGTGTATGAAAGATCATTATTTGGAGTAGGCTTATATAAGTTATAAGTAACTAGTTCAGACAATAGTCTGCAATATCACCCTATTCGGATGCAGACGTTAACCCCTATCATAATACTATTGATTTTGTAGCTAGCTATCTATACTGATCATAAAGAATGGTATTCTAGTACGTCATTATTCGTTTTATATAATATATTATTATCGTTCCTGTTCGTATCTTTTGTAACAATTATTGAACGTGTTTCCATTAAATGATTACAAAATAAAAGTAGTTTTTTGTCTTGGTAAATACGATTTGATCGGAAAGCTAGAAGTAGATAGGAAAGGCGGATATAATTACTATATAAATGGCATCGCGTATGTACGAGGTAATTATGACTGACATAAAAACTCTAGATAATTATATTTTGTTTGTTAATTGTAATTTCTACCCAATCTATGGCTTCTCTTATCGCTAAACGTCACAGGTTATTAGAAATGAAAGCCAACAACAACCGTATGTTGTATATTTATTGTATCAGAAATGTCTTGGGCTCTAATTTTATAGATTTTCCATTGGAGTGATCAACTATGTAATTTCAGGATAATTACATTTATGGCATGATAGTCAATTTTACTGCTTATCATAGTTTCTTTGGTGTTCAACGATCACTGGGTGATTCCAGAGATAGTCGCAAACAGTAGCCAGTTTAAACATTAAAGTCTGACTTGGACTCGAACTGTAATTGAAATGGTTTATCATCGTCTGAATCAAGTCATCGTGTTAACAAAGTGAATCTTGAAGTATATAAATTGCTTACATGATATTTTAATGAAACATCGAACCATATGAAGGTCATTTATCAATTAAAGGAGCAAAGCAGATGTCAAAACGACCAATAAAGGACTAGACGAAATCAATCCAGTTGTTTTATACCAGTGGTCGCTCTCTACTTAAACTGGTTGATTTCACACGGTATGAACTGTGATTTAGGTGTCTGAGTTCCTATATTTAACAATTTAAAATATTTTAATATCTATAATTATAAGGTCTGTACTATTGAACAAGTGTATGCTTACACGTCATATCCTAGTTATAATATGCAATTTAAAGCATAACATATATTTTAAAAATGTCACAAATTTATGTTTTAAGCTTCCAGCTCTTCTAGCAAGAAACAAACCATGGAAACGGTATTTATTAAAACGGTGATCTAATGGCTACACTTATCCCCATAACTTATGATCGGGGTTAGGCATATGCTACGACCTCCCGACTAGCGAGCCGACGCCTTACTCACTTAGCCACGGTGGCTCTCATTGCTTCAGAAATATGAGCCCGCGACCTCCAGGTTTGCGAAACTGTGCCTAACTCATTGCTTCAGAAATATGAGTCATGATTGGCTTCAACTGAATTCAATATCCCAGGATCTATTCGTACCTGTTTCATTATCGATATAATCGATATTATATTTGTTAAATTTTAATGATTCAGACTAGATCAATCTCCTCAATCAACTACAATGGTCCTTCAAGCTAGGTTTGGAGCCAGTTATTTTGCTCTACATTAATTAAGATCAAACCTCACTTCATAAAAATGGTGACATTCTGTCTGAAGGGCATCAGGTAACTTTTCAATATGTCTGATTGAATAGAACATGTTTGAAAACAAAATGGCGTTTATAAAAAGAAACTCAAAGTTCTATTTTCTGTATCGCCATAAACAGGGGTTGACGGGGTCCGGGAAATGGAGGGGTAGACGGAGTCCGTATGGAGACAATATTTCTGCTCATTAAGGAGCAATCTTAATTGTTTTAAACATAATTCACTCTCGCGTGCCCAGAGAAAGAGAGGGAGAGAGGAAGAGAGAGAGGGGGGTGGTATCGTCCACTCGACACAACTAGTTAAATGTTAGGGGGGGGCAAAGGCTTTTGGGGGCGCCGATGGGGCTTTTGGGGGCGCCGATGTACCTACAGTTGACGGTCAATGGAGAAGGGTCTAGCCCCTCAGGCCCCCCAAAAGTTTAGAAAATATGGTTTGCACCTGAGGAGGAACTATGAAAATGTCAGACATTTTCAATTTGCGATATTGGCGTATTATGATATTTTTAATCAATCTCATCACCATCGGGAATTTGACCTGAAAATTTCCTACAATCTCCAGTTGGCTTTCTTATGGTAGATTTATTCGGGCGTCGGTATGCAGTCGGTTTCATGGATGACGTGTTATAAAGCCAGACCGTTTAGTCGCGTTTCCGTCATTGTAGATATCTGTCAAGTCTTCATTCGCCGAAAACAAGAAAATGATCTCTCGCACACCACACTACCTGGCGGCTTTGTTTTTGGTCTCTTTTGGGGCATGTCTTCACACTGGAATCTGATACTCGGTTTAGTATCGCACGTTATACAATATCGGTGCTGTGTATGTATCGGGAACCGTTATATACTTGACAGTAAAAAATTCAAGTTTGATTCCTGCCACTTTACACTTCACGACAGATTCTTTGCTAAAATATTGCCGGAAACGGGTAAGGACTCATTGGGTTCTAGTCAAAAATAAGTCTACTAAGTTTTATAATACTAATACGAAAGGGATGCTTCAAATCCGGCAAAAGGGGCGCGCTGAATCTATACTTGAAACAAGGCGACCGGGTTTGCGACAGTATCTGACACCTTTGAAAAAGATCGAGGGCAACGCTGCCAGATATATTGTCTAATGCGCTATAAACGGCAACAAATGCGGTTTGTACCTTGAATAAGTTCAATATCTATAATAATCTTTGTAATGAATTCACAAATGTTTTTATTGTGAGAGGACGTTGACGTAAATCCAAAGAACATACGAAGGATGTCGTGAAATATTAATAATTAATAATTCATTAATAATTCGAGTGGCAGACCTTAAACAGCCCCTGCTGACCTATGATACTAGCTGAGCAATACAAAGCGACTTCAAGTTCATAAACACCAGGGGCCGGTTGCTCAAAGCTTTGTTACCTTTTAACGATCCGTTAACTTTAACGGAGAGAAAGAATGTTGCTGGAAATAAATGCCCCGAACATTCTGTGGTGCAAATTTTTACTACAGACTTATTCTAATACAAAGAATAAAGTATTTTATAGTGTTTTCTGTAGTAAATTTAACGGAAAGTTAACAAACAACAGTCACCAAGATATGTCCGTTAAAGTTAACGGATCGTTAAAAGATAACAGAGCTTTGAGCAACCGGCCCCAGATAAAATGAATTGTCTGGCCATGATCATGCATTGTATATCAGGGCATATAACACAAGCCAGTCATGCTGTGTTGGACGCACCATTGACCAAGTCGTGAGCGCCAAGCCAATTTCGCTCGACATTATGTATTATATGTGGACCCACAAATATACATTGTCATTTAATATGCCCCACCAATCATGTCATTATCGGCGCCCCTATGGTCCGGGATAATCCACACCACATAACCCACAGTTTTGCACGCCCCCTCAAGTCAGGTGTAATTCATTATGAGGGCGCCTCATATATAACTAAATCAATAGAAGTTACATTGGTTAGGCTTCCAATCAATCTCGTAGTGGGCGCCCAACCCAAATCACTCGGCTTTATAAAGCGCCCATACTTATACGGGCACAGTAGTCGTATTGCGCCCAATGGAAAGAGCGCCTTTGGCGCCCATTAGGGGAGCAGAGTTTTCCCGCAATGATTAAAGGCAGTATGCATTATGTGCGGCCCAACAATCATATATTGTCATTATAGAAGGTCCTCTGGGATAAGGTGCACCACAGATCACGCCGTTTTTGACGCCCCATCAAGTTGTGGTGTTCATCGTGTGACTCATTATGAGGCACCTCATCACATTAGGGGCGCCTCACATATAACGACGTGATTGGCGAGGCTCCCATTAAACCAAGTGATATCTGTTGGGAGCCCGGTCGATCCCGTCGTGTGTGCCCCAACCAATGCCACTCGGCTGTATGGGGCGCCCATACTGATATGGACATGTAAGTCGCTGACCTCGTATTGTGTTCAATGGAATTTTTAGGTGTGGGGCTCCGAAATTTCCCGAGGGATGGGGGGGGGGCTCCGAAGAAAAACCCACGAGTTGGACAGTTGATCATACTCCTTGCCACGTATAACCGAGGATTCGAAACCACGCGCACGCTAACCTTCCAGTGACACAGCCCCCCCCCCCCCGTGAAGGTGATATGGAGGTGGACAAGTTGATACTGATGATTGAATACAAACTATTATAATTCTACTTAATAGATCATGCCCGAGAAAAATAGCGCCCACCCGCTTAAAAAATAATTGAGTCTTTCAATTATATAATGATACACTCCATTATGATCAATATTGGCGCCCATCACTTTGCGGCACCCCCACTTTAAAAAATCCTAATACGGCCCTGTCATAATATTGTATATTCCTTTGTTTTGTCAATCTCCACCAACTTCAAGTTTCCAATAAACTGGGAGACAGTAGACATATACACTTTAAAAGATAGACAAACTTTAGACTGACATTAAATCAAAATAAAATTTAAAATTTCGTTCATTGTTTGGTGTCAGCAACGATACCATAACTTACAATTGTAAGTCTATGAGCACATTTATATGTCACACCTAACGACTTACTGCTATGTATATACCAGACCCGTAGTTAGCCTCACCCCCCCTCCCCCAAAAAAATTTTTTTTTTTTAAATATAGGGTTGTACCTGAAATTTCAATATGAATTTGATATGAGCATTATGACAATTTGAAGGAAGGAATACGAATTTAACGTACCTGTTTAGGAGATAAACGAAAAGTTCGACTTGTTTGAATTTTGAAGATTATCACGCCGTTTTGGGCAACCAATTCATTCGTGGGCACCTAACCAATCTCATTGTCGGTGCCCCGCCAAATATATTATGGGAACCAATGAGGTCGTCGTGGGCAACAAACCAATCTCGGTTTTATGGACGGCACTCCGGGATTAGGCACCATACCAATCATGCCGTTTTGGGCGCCCTATCCAAGCTTACTCGGCATTATGCATGCCGGGATGAGGCACCGTACCAATCATGCCGTTTTGGGCGCCAAAGCTATCTTACTCGGTATTATTTGCGGCCCAACAATCATGTAATTATTGGCACCATTCCGGTATAAGGCACCCCACAGATTAAGACGTTTTGGGCGATCCATCAATCAACTTGTGATGTTAATCGTGTTAGTCATTATGGGGCGCTTCGCCATTTCTCCAATAAACAAATTGACATTGGTTGGCTGCCCCACCGATCTTGTCGTGGGCGCCTCACCAATGTCACTCGGCTTTATGTGGCGCCCATGGACACAATATACATAGTTACATTAAATTACACAGTGTATTTCTCTTTAATGGCCATCTGTATTTGTTTTTTTTAAATATGTTGTCAACTAAATACTCTTCCATCGTTTGCAGCTGCCACGGGAATTTTCGGCATATTTTATTTACGTTATCTATTTTTTTAACTATTATAGTGATAACTGCCTGCGCTTTATCTAATCTTGGCTATTTTATGTTTTTAGAAATTTATTAAATGGACGAGAGCCGATCATGTCAGTATCATCTGTAGACTTGGAGCATTTGGTGGTGACATACCAAAACAATCTGACATTCTTCTATCGGACGTTGACGAAGGCTGTCCACTTTTTCGCTTACGACCCGTGACATATGATTTGATTATAACTAACTTTAGTGTCCTTGTCAACAAAACATTACGTCTTCCTTCAAACTCGGAGCAGCATAGTAGGACTTAAACCCAATTTCATTTAATCTACGTAAATATTTTCTTTTGTCTTGCTTAGCCAATATATTTGCAGAGTTATTATTCTTGCTATCAAAACTTCTCGTGTTTGTCATTTGTGGAATCATAATTCGAAAACATAACATGGTAGTATGCTACAATTCGGTTTTCGAATTTTACTTTAGCTTTCATAATTTTGTATTAATTCGACCTTTTCTCTTTTTTTAAGAACTGTTAATCATGTCTTTCAACCAACATATTAGTAAAAGATAAAACTTCTGAGTCCTTATTTGGTTTTGTCTGTAAATGGAGAATTTTGACAGTCTAAAGACCGTTTTTTAGACAAAGCCAAAATAAATGATAGCAAATCTCGATTTAACGAACTCGTGCTTGTTTATTAAGTACTAATTGACGAGAAGAAAAGAGAATACGTCACTTTGCTTGACGTGGCCGCAAGTTAGAAAAATATTGGTTAAGAGCAAAATGGGAATTTCTATCACTATAGATACATTATGCCAGTTGTATTTTGGTGATATGTAATGTTTTTGTTTGGAATTGGTTGTGTGTATCAGAAACGGTGCTATGTACAGATCCTGGAAACTTAGTCGAGAGTTAATGTGCAATCCGAGCGTCTACTTAATTACCAAGGGAAGTCAACATAATGTTTGATTTCAGTTTCTCAGATTATTCGTATATTATTTAACTACTTTAATCTACGTGATAATGTTACTTTTATTATTGCTACTTTTGATTTGCTTAGCCAAATACATCTGTATAAAATTTAAGTCAACAACAAATTGTCTTTAAAAGTTGTATTACTTCATTTAAGATTATGCCCCCTCAAGCCGCGTTTGCTGCTGTGACCCGAAAATGTACAAGGTCGCCGGCAAACGTGAACACAACGCGCGAAAATGTCCCAAACATTACAAAGTCATATTCTCATAGCTTTCCAGTTAAGATGGTAGAACTTGGCGTTTGTTTTGAACATGCTCAAAATAAATGCCGTGACTCGGCGATCATTGCCGATCATGGTGACCACGGCACGATAGCTGGCGTTTCCACCACGTTTATGGCGATCTTAACGAGCTCTAAAACCATTTCCCATCGCCATAGTAGCGAAGTAAGGGCGTCACCCAGGTCTGGCGGGGGTATAACGTATATCAATAAACCGTGCATTTCCCACTACCCCTTCTCGTTGTTCATATTATTATTTGGTTTCAGTGTAGATTCTTATATAAGACAGTGCTAATTGAATTAATTACAGTCGGTAATAAATCGAATGGGGTTGATATGGGTATCAGTATGTCACAAACACGATCACTTGGCTACGATCTTGTTATTCAATTTGTCCTACCTTTCAAATAACAATATGTGAAAATTTATAATTATTTGTAGTGATATCCCTAGCATGCACTCTGTGTATGTTAGCACTCGCGAATTACTAACATACAAAAGCCAAAATGATCTACTCCAACATGTCCTCACTTCCGCTGGAAACTCTACTGCAAACTCTAAAATGATAATCTGGGTTCTTAATGGTATAAATAAACAAAGGTGTAATTTCTCAATAGTTTAGCACGATAGTATTAAACTAATGTTCTATCACTTATCTATGTATCTTTGGAGACCCTATCGCATCGTACTCCAGTAAATATGTCGTTGATGGTTGTTTCCTCATTGCACTCTATAGGTTGACGAATCAAGAACATCATTTATCTGTTCATGAATTTTAATTGGGTGTTAGAAACATGTATTTGAATAAATCGCCTGTAAAATCTCAAGTCGATAATTTAATCTTTTCTAAGTGAGCGAAAGAATAATTATTTTATAATTGTTGTTTTAAAGGTTGTCAAATCTCAATTATAAAATCATATGAATCATAATCATAAAACTTGTAGATATTGTCTACTCGCCCACGGTATTAGTTTTCTTTGGAAAACTAAGTCTAAGTAATAAAAGTAGGGATTTGTCTCCATTGTCCAGGTTTGTCGTTAAGTACGTGTAATGACACCTGGTGGGCGGGGGTAATATTACATCCCTTGTTTTGGTTCAACCCTGTGGCGCTTTCAAAAGTAAAAGCTTTACTTTCAATAAGAAAATCATATATTTGCTAATTTCACAACTGACATTAGTAAAACTCCATTGTACAGTTGGCAGTTTCGTCCATTTTATGCAAAACAACCCATTTTGTATTTCGATGCATTTGTCATATAATATGGATCGCTATGGGGACATTGAGTTATTGTTTTTGTAGATAATCCATAGCATTGCCCAAATCTAATTTCTATCAGCCGCTTGAGCCTCGATGCGTCCACGGAACCACAATAATTTGCACGTGTTGCCTGGGCCAATCAGCAAGCGAGTATACCAGCAGTATAGCAACAAGCTGAGTTTGTTTACCGTTTCAGGGGTTTTAAAACCCTTTTGTATTCCTTCAAAGTGAATTCATAGGCAATACTTTGGTCATATTTATATACTAGAGATTCCCCGCTTTACAGCACTGCCAATTAGTATGCAAGAGGAATAACCGGTCGTCCCGCTGCGAGCAAAGAAACATAATTAATTTCGCCGAGAATTTGAAGAAATAGGACAGATTTAAGAATACGGTACTCGTATAAAACGTTCAAATAAAGGTGTTCTAAAATCTTGTATAGCTATTTTGATCTTTTGTATCGATAGATAGTATATTTACAGACTCATTTTTGTTAAAATCTCAATTTTAATCAAAATCAATATTTTCACTTATTTTGTCTGTAGTTCAAAATTAGGTTTTCCGCATTCCGACTCAAGATACCGTGTTCAGTGACTAATACGTATTCCCAAAATGTGGGTAGCAACTAAAGAAATTAATCCACGGACTATTTATCATAGATTTTTGTTTAATTAAGTGAGAAGCATTGGGTTTATGAGAGTAATGATAGAAGCCTCACTTCTTTTAAAACAGATTTTCTGAAGCTTGGTACACGATGGAATTATTATCAAATTTTATCAACATCAAGGCTTTCCTTTCAGATGAGTTGTTGGTTGTGGCTATCGTTTTGTAGAGACATAGCTGTTGTGTGGGCGTATTGTACCTATAATATATTTAACCGGAAGTGATTTTATCGACTTTTGACGTAGCACCAACCGATCATAACAGCCACTAGGCTGGTGATATTCAAAATATTTCGAGTTTTTCTAAAACACAATACGACCTTACGGTACTGACTTATTAGATTTCGAACAGACCAGACAACCATAACTCATGTGACAAAGTTACGGTTGGTTATAAAGGATATAAATCACGATTACAATCATAGCTGACATCAGAAATCGATGACGTATATATATAATATATTAAAACAACGGAAAGATAAATGTACAATAATATTAAATCAATGGAAAGATTCACGTCATTACATTCATACATTGATCAAAGTCGCACATCGGCATATTAATTGAGTGTTGTCCAGTTTGATTTTTAATCGCTCATGTATTTTTAATATTTAAATAAAACAATTGGGTCTTTGTTTCTGTGTTTGAGGTTTAGCCTACCAATAGTTGACCAGTGTATTTATCCATTAATTTAACCAGAAGCGTGTCCTCTGTGGGTTGTGTTTAATGGTCCAAACTTGGTTTGATGTAATGTGACCGAGGGTGGCCCATAATCTAATGTAAGCTACAGGCTTCTTAGGAAGATATCACTGGCATCGACTTGTTAATACTAGGATAACAAGATTTTGTTCAACATTGAGTGTATATAAATTACTCACAGGATATCGATGTAATGAAGACCTATGATTGATTCGGGTATTTACTGCTTCTTAAATTGGACATAAGGAGAATGACAACTAGCAACTAACCGACGGCTTATTTCCTCAACCTTTTACACGCTGCGTTCGCGGATATTAAGCAAGACATTTAGATTTTTCGATCAAGGTGACTTTATAACCCCTGACTGGAGTCGTAAATTATCAACTAGACTGACTCGTCGAGTGTCAAATGGCGCTGAAAGATTGCGTACTGAGTTTTAGTAGCCTTTAAAAAAGATTCTTCAAGGGGGATCAATTTATACATTTTTTACCAGGCCTGTTAGGATGTTTAAAAGTACAAGAATTTTTATGTCCAGTCTCAATTCTATTAGTAATAATGTTTTCTTTATGTTTCTGACTTCCACTATTTGGACACGAGACTGTTCCTTACCAACAAACTGTGAGAAATTACCACCGAAGTTCGGCAGATTTTGTCACATTGTTTGTCATGTTGTTTAGTATACCTATAGTTATTAAAGGAAACTAGAGGCCTGGTGTTTTACGACAAAAACCTA
Source organism: Patella pellucida (assembly GCA_917208275.1). Classification (NCBI taxonomy): domain Eukaryota; kingdom Metazoa; phylum Mollusca; class Gastropoda; family Patellidae; genus Patella; species Patella pellucida. Next base: position 31,939,703 of record OU795043.1, read on the forward strand.
ATTAATATACTTCTCGTAATGGTCATTCCTATTAGTTGAGAATGCGTCCGCGAGACCAGAAGGTGCTAAGGCTTTCGTCAGAGATTTTGACCAAATTTTATTTATAAGCTGAAACAGTCCCAAAACACGGTGTTCTTTCAATTCATGACTGACAAAATTTAAAAAAAATCATTTTCATATGGTAAAATTACCAAAATCTGTCCTATTCCTAACAAAAAATATAATGTAGAATATATACCCGACTCCAACTTCGCACCGATGACTCTCAACCCTATTTTTAAAAAGAGTGAGGCTTCTATCATTACTCTCATAAACTAAATGCTTCTCACTAAATTAAAAACAAATCATCTATGATAAATAGCCCGTGGATTAATTTTTTTAGTTGCTACCCACATTTTGGGAACACAAACTTTGGCAAATCCTCGCACCTTTGTTGTAAAAAGATCAAACATACACGGTTTGTGGATGGCCTAGTGTTGTTACCACCAAATTAAATTCAGACGATTCGAGCGAACGTGATCTGTATACTGAATGGATATCAAAGCCTATATAAATTCATCATTTGTCGTCAATCTAAGTTTGACGCCCAATTGCCACTTCTTCCAAAAATAAACTTTACCGAGTTTTTAATTTTTATTCTTGAATCTAGACAACTAAACAGCAAAAAACTAGGTTAGATGCTGCATTGACCTCCAATTAGAAATGTGTTATTTTTCCAAAGCTTGGATACGTTCTGAGACAGAACTAAAGAGGTATTTGGTCGAGTTTAATAAGTTCTGGGAACGATAAAAGAGGTATTTGGTCGAGTTTAATAAGTTTGGGCCAATATATAAGACCAGGATTTAATTTGTATGGACCAAAACGTCAGTATATGCCTAAAATAATGTACATTGCGTATGGCTGAAGAATATTTTACTATGAAACAAGAGCGATTATTTTGTGTCCGGGGTTATAAGATACGACCAAAGAAAATATTATTTGAATATTGATCATATGCTTTTGGCTAGGAAACTTAACAACTCGTACTACAAATATTAGTAAAGTTAAAAAACCGAAATTGGATAGAAGTGCGAAAATATAAAACCGAGAGTTAAGCGATAAATTCAAACTTGTAGTGGCACTTTGTTTTTTAAACATCCAAGGTCATGCATTCATTTGTCAGTTCAATTTATAACAAAGTTACAGTTTTCTGTTTATGAATCGATCAATGTTACATGAGTTCTGTTCGGATGTGTTGTTATTCAGATCAGATCTATATTTCATGTAAGGTCTACCATATGTTCAATAATGCACTGTGGCATATCTATAGAATAAATTGTGGTGATGTGTATAACAAAAAATAGTTGGGCGTTAAACAGGTAAAGATAATACATATATATATAGAGGGTACCGAGAATAAATTGCAACATCATTGGTAGTGTTGGGGGTTTTGAGTAATTAACATATATCCAAAATGGTCTTCATTAGTCTCTCTCTTTAGAGCATTATAATGTATTATGGGTATCCGAAAAAAACACATTCTTATAACGTTTGCTCGTTGTTCGTTGTTCGTTATTGGCGAATAACGAACAACGAGCTGGGGTATTCACCAGATATGGAATTGCACTTGTAGACAGAATATGCCGGGGTGGGTTTTTATGAATCAAATTGGTTAATAAATCTGTTTTTCTATACGAACAACTAGCTGTTTCATATTGATGAATAACGAACAACGAGCTGGTTTGTTGTTCGTTATTGGCGAATAACGAACAACGAGCTGGTTCGTTGTTCGTTATTCACCAGATATGGAATTAGTAACATAATAAAGGCACTTTTAGAGAGAATATGCCGGGAGTGGGTTTTTATGAGTCTAATTGGTTAATAAATCTTCAAAATCTTGGGGAAAAGATTCTAACAGTCTGGTTTTTTTCTACCCGGACAACTAGCCGTTTCATATTGGTGAATAACGAACAACGAGTTGGTTTGTTATTCGTTATTAGCGAATAAAGAACAACGACCTGGTTCGTTGTTCGTTATTCACCAGATATAAATATAAACTGTGATTCTGTGAAAATTGGAGACTTAAATGTTAGATCGACACCCAGTGTTCGCAACCTTGGAGTCATGTTTGACTCATCATTAAAGATGCCTTCCCGGGTACAAACTTTGTGAATTGACGATATATGTGGACTAAAAACAAATTCAAATTAACAAATCTATCAAAAATTTGGTGTAATTCCCTTTCAAAACTTTGCTTTCGTCGTGGATACCCATAGCTATAAGTAAGCTGTTGTTAGACGCAATGTCTGACAACTTAACTTCATTGTGGGAGGGTCCATTTTTCAGAATGTATCCTTTATACTCACTGTACATTTACCATACTTACTGAGCCCTAAGTAAATTCTTAGTTATTTCTGTCTACTTCTTTTTAGACCTTTTAGTCGCAGAGTCTTTTGTACGTTGACAATAGTCAATGTCCCCCAAACCGCATAACCATTTGAGCAAGAAATAACAATTGCTCCCCGACCTAAGCTGGCAGACAATAAGCCAGCAAAACCTGTTGGGTTGCTAGTAAGTGATTCCCTGACAATATTGCCCAGTGCTTGCCCCATGGGCGTTTTTCGCGTAATCCAATATTTTTCTAGTAAGATTGGGTGTCTATACTTTCCACATATACCAAATTTGACATACTTTTATTGGAAATAACCAACCGATAAAAACTTTGCTGGGAACCCAACTTTAAATATGCAGTCTTATATTTTGTCAGTATGTAAAGCCTGTAATTTCAGCCTATATAAGACCGGTAGAATTCGACCATATTTGAACGTTGAAACCTGTAAAATGCTTGTAAACTCTCTTATAACCTCACGTTTAAGTTATTGTAACTCGCTATTAGTTGTCCTTCCTGCTACAACACTATATCCCTTAATACTAATAGAAAATGAAGCAGCGAGAATTGTGTCACTAACCCCATCACGCTACCCTATTACCCCAGTTTTAAAGCAGCTTCACTGGCTCCCTATTCCCTATAGGATTGATTAAAGTTCTCCGTCTCACTTATTTATCTTTACATTGTCCAGGATCACCATTCTATCTCCATGATATGTTATCAAAGTACGAGCCGTCACGTCAACTACGTTCAGTAAACCAACACCACCTCAACGTTCCAAAATCGAAATCTCTTTTTAGTGAACGCTCTTTCTCAGTGGTAGCTCTTAAACACTGGAATGATATGTCCATAACCACAAAAACTATCCCAACTTTCAGTATTTTAAAACAGACTTATTTATTAAAGCTTTTAATTGATTTTACGTTTACCTAGCTCTTAACATGTTTTAGCCTTTTTTTAATTTTACTGACATACATGTTTTTATTTGTTGTTGTTTCTTTTTGAAATACTTTTACTTGTTCTCCGATATGTTATGATATCTCATAAGTTTACTAATATACTTTTTACGTTTCTATTATATGTTAGGGTTTGATTTTTCGAATTGTTTTATTGTAAAAGCGCCACAGAGCAGCTGTTTCAAGCTGGATTTTGGCGATATATAAGTTTAATAAATTATTATTATTTATTATTATAACATAATAAAGGCACTTTTAGAGAGAATATGCTAGAAGTCTAATTGGTTAATACATCTTCAAAATCTTGGTAAAAAGATTCTTATAATCTGTTTTTCTTACTAATGCCGCATTCTTGACATTGTATCACCGTGAATAAAGGATAGAATTTGACAAAACTCCTATCCTAAACGTTTTCGCACACAGTCAATATGATATCGGCAAATTATGGAATTTGGGCGCAATGCTTTCGTTATAACTTTCGATCCTGAACTCTCTGGTATGGTAGATTAGAAGATCAGTACATATTTTCCAATGAGCTGTGTGACACCTAAAGGTGCCATTTCTTACGCGGGTTGGACAGTGAATAAAGCAGCATGTGCGATAGCCTGTTTTGAGAACAAAAACGGTAATAACCAATGGTGTGTTTTATTTCAATGAATGGCTTGTGTCCATTACTTTCCAGAAACAAACACCAGGTCAAACAGTTGACATTACACCCGGCCAAAGACGGGTTCGAAACCATGACGTACATAGATAACAGAACAGACCATTTTAATCTCATATTGTATATGTGTCTTATCATCCCATGTATCATATCATATTGTATCAGTCTGCAATACGCATTCTACATTGCCATATGTCCCATGGAAGAACGAATGAATTAAACTTTTTTTTTTTTTTTTTTTACCAAACTCAGAATTATAAATAAATACTTGGGAGCTAACTATACAAATTACACACTCGTTCAGATAAAAGTAATTATATTCATTGTAATGTTTACGGAATAATACCACTTTATCTGATACAGTTTGTCACATCAGCCTGTCTGGAGATTAATTTCAATTCCTGGAAGAAATTGATAACTAGTTATGGAATACCGGTGTCTATATTAATGAATAATTAGTACAACCGAATAACATCAGACGAAGTATAGCAACTTATGTAGGAACTCTACAAAACGAAAATGTCCTTTAATGTAAAGTATACGAATGTCTTTAATGAAAGTTAATGCGTGTTCATTTCAGAAGGTTTTTTTTTAAGTAAGAAGATGGTTTGTTTTATGTTCCATTTTAATCGAAGACCAATTAAAGTACCTTTCGCAGACAAGAAAAAAATCCACTCTATTTAAATACTGGATAAATGTCTTTATTGTCTTTATACACATCAAGTGTTTTCCCTTTTGGTATGTATTTAAAATAATTTTTGAAACCATCGTACTTTGAGGTTTCTGTTGTCTTGCCAATATATCCCCCAATAGAAAAGCATGTCTTTACATACTACTTATCCAACCTAAGCTTAGTCTAGACTGTAATGGGTGGCTTATTTTCTGGTTAATTGCAGGAATTATATTAGATAAATCAGCATACGATGTGGAGCGAGCCGTATCCAGAGTAATAACCTACAAGAATAAAAATAACGCTCACACTAGAATTTTATTCAACACTACAATTGATATAGTCGATGTATCAGACAGCTACAAGTTAAGTCAAGCCAGTAAGTTTAATTAAACCTTTAGTATCTTTACAATTTCCGAAAGGATATCACGGGAGTAAATAACTTATTATTATATATACTTGTCGTTTGTCTGTATGTCTGTTTGCTTGTTCAGGGTTGGCGGCTAGAGCTGTATCGGGGCTGAAATTATGTGTATATGCTAGCTCGGACCGGAAAGTAATATGGGCTAGGTACCGCTTCTAATTTCGTAGTTACGGGCACCACCCGGCAGCTTTGGGCTATCCGCGAGTCATATATTATTGTATGTGCATGCCAACTCCAGCAGGAAATATATAACTGCAGCAGACTATGACTGGCCGGTCAAGTCAAACATACTTTTGTTGTGCACGACAAGTTCATTGGTTTATATATAATTGTACAGCATACCCATAAAACTATATCCATGACTAGACCACTGAAGAGTTCATATATAAATAGGTGTACTGTTGAATGCTATACGGCCGTTCTTACACATAGGCACTATGTTAATATCCCATTTTTTTAAAAAATTAATTACAATGATAAATCTTTTCCAATTAATAATGCAAGAAATGCAATGCGTTCCCTTAATTTATTAGATGCATTTGAATGAAAGAACAATCCCGAATTAAACTTAGGTTCAAAAATAAAAGTCTGAGAATGTATGAAAATAAAACGCAAAAATATAGGGGAATGAATGGTCTCAAAATTTCAACTTAAAACTGCTTATCCGGACACGTAACCCTTTTAAGATTTCGGGTCAATTGTTTCATTGGGTGGCCTTATAACCGATTACGGTTACTTGAGAGGGTTATGCAGTGAATAACCCATGTGCCGTACTTGATAGAGAAAGGCAAATTTCAACTACACATTATTTTTATTAAAAAATGTTTGGTTTAATCCAGATACCACAAAATACACCTTGGGGCATCGGTCTCAAATTCCAGATGAAGACTGACGGATTTAAGTCGTTTGAAAACGTATCATAAATACTGAAGTAGTTGCTAGTTCTTTTAAGGGATTTTAACACAAAATTAAGCAGTTTTATTCCCAAAACAAATATCGGGATTAGCCCTTTAATGGCACAGGATACGTCTGTATAAGCTAACGTTTTTCAACAACCCGCCGTCTTAAATCCCCCTATTTTAGTTCCAGATCGATTATTTGAAAATAGAAAGACATAGCAAAGGTGAAGGGTCAAAAGACCGAAATCAGGACGACCAAGTAGTAATTTCCCGTTAGCTTAATACTTGATAGACGCGAATACGATGGAAAAGATTTAACTTCGTCGGTCAGCTGAAGGGAAGATTTCACTAATCAAATATTTTACAATATCCACCAATTGATCGATTCTTATAAGCTCAATTATTTACCCCTCACGCACGATTTTGGTAAAAAAAATCCTTTGATTGTCACTCGGCTAGCGAGGGGCACTTATTGCTTGTTTAGACAGTGACGCGTTGATTTCTAAAGGGGATTCCATTGAAATGGCTAATCTGTAATAGAACGCCAAAGTCACAAAGGCTGGAATGGTCTAAAAATGCCTAATTGAAGCCACCCTTAGTTATATATGTTTGATGAAACCTGAGGGCTGGAGTAAATGAATGTCACCAATTTATGTCCCTTGTTCGGAAAGGATCATATTTTGTCTGCGGTCTTCGGTAATTGGCAATTATGATCCTCTTCTCTTCCAACGAAAGCCCTTGAATGACAGGACATGTGGGTAGTATCTATTAAACGTTCTAAATTCAGTCTAAATGTAAAGATTTCTATTTTAAGGTAAGTCATGGTAAAAACAATAATTATGAAACAATTTAATGTAACGCGCAAGTATGTGAAATCGTGGACATGACTTTGGTTAACATTGTGTTTGAAGGTCTGTTGTGGTGATTGACGGCTATAAAATAGTCAGAAGAAAAATCCAGATTTCAGTCTTAGCAGTAAAGCAGAATTAACGAAAATTAAACTTTAAAGGAAATTATACTTGGTTGAATGAAACTGTATTTTAAGGGAAAACGCAAAGAATTTTTCATGTTATACTTCATTTTTCAGTTTGTACACAACTTCACAAAGGTGTATTTGTTTTGTTTGGTACCAGCAAACCTAAATCTTTCAATACCATCCAGTCTTACAGCCAGGCCTTAAATATACCGTATGTTGTCTTCACATCAAACAGAAATGATGCCAGTGATGGCTACCGTTACGAAATTAGCCTGAGTCCCTCTTATATTGAAGTCATCATAGACCTTGTTAAATGGTTTGGTTGGGGTAAAATTTACTATCTCTTTGATTCCGATGATGGTGAGTTCGGCGATATAATTAAATAACTAGCTTTTGAATATCTTTTAACTGAGATATATACATATTTAATGTTCATTTATTTGCTACGCAATACTAAAGGATTTAAATTATAATAATGCATAACGTCCAATGACGTTTACTTTCTTATAATAGTTGAAAATTTCATTCAAATTTGTTCACTCTGAACTGAGAAATTAGCGATTCAAATTTAGGCTAGCCTCGATCGTCAATACTACATATAATAAACAAAGTCTCGTTTATTCATTTTTACGTTAAATCAACCTTTAAAAAATGTGTTTTATGTAGCTTGGCAGGGGGATACGCCCCAGGTTTAAACGTTCATGTTGCTGGCAATATTCTTTAATATATGTAGCACCATGGGCCTTTCTGTCATGACGTGGAGAGCGGAAATGCAGAAACAGGTCGCCACATCCTACATACGACCCATGCATCTTTTCTTACTACATATTTATGAAACCTTGTGATCGTCTAGAATTTGTCTCTAGCTGTCTTTGCTTCTACTTCACGTTGTGTGTTTGCTTCTTCACACACACACACACACACACACAAGTTATAACAATGCAAAAGTTCGTTTTTACATTTTATATAGCATAGCTGGATACATACAAGCATAGTACATATTACAAAATACCGTCAATACTAACTACAGACGTTCTCAGCCCAAGCCAGGACGATTCGGCTGAATAGAAATTGCTACATCTTCCCCTTATAGGTGGAACCTCTCTGGAATCTAATCGAAGTCTGTTTGACAGTTTCTAATAGATATCGAATATAGGACTCACGTAAATCACGCATAACAGAGCGTGTTCATGGCCCCGAACTTGTGTAATTAATAACATGATTGGTTAAATTAAACGAAATGATGTCATAGTAATTTGTCTTGCACATGTACTCTGTTGAAAGATAGAACCCGTTTATAACTATCTTTTTTATATAACAATAATATGTCATTTATACTCTAAGTTAATTTAAGTATGTTTGAAACTCTTAACTATATTATTTTATGAAATATACAGCTATCTTATTTCTCTATTCCTTGCCTTTAAATCTAAAAACAATGTCGCCACGACTATATTGCTACATATCTGTATCTTACGATGTCATCGGGAATTGATTAATGTCTAATAAGTTGATTAATGTCTATTTAATAATTAAGATAACATTTTAGGCCTAAATAAGGACATACAATAGGCAGATTTAGCTTTCGTCATTTATAAATTGATAGTCTTGTTTAACAATATATACGTATACACGTGACAATTTGTTACACGGCTAGTGAAATTATAAGCAGGTGATTGCATAATTGAGATACCAACTGGTCTCTTCTTAAGCGCCCAATAGACTAAACTGTACTTATTCCACGTAAAAAACCTAATATTGTTTGGGTTTTTTTGAGCATTTAAATTACATTAATATTCTCTTGTACAAATAAAAGCCTAACAAATTATGGAATAACATTTATCATTTGTTTTCGTTCGTTTTTTGATGAGAGCGTATCACTAAATATAATTATGCTTGCTCTATTCAGCATGCATTCAAAACATCAAGATTTCCAAACTTATTAATTCAATTGATAATGATTGCATGCGTCATATTTTTCAAGAATTATTCTGCTTTATTGGTAATCACGTTTTCGTTGATGGAGTGCACGAGCTATCGTCCGATTTCAATTGTTTTGTTTGCGTAATATTGTCTTTCACAAAAATAAGATTATCTGTTCTCATTTACGTATTCAGGTTTATGGCAATTGCAAAAAATATATGATGCTTTCCGAGACCCAGCGAATAATATAATTATTGATGCCAGACGTATCCGAAATTTGAATGACTCCCATGAAATGCTTCGAAGAATGGACAGGACTGGTACCCACAACAAGAAAAGAATAGTTATTGCTTTGTCTAGCGCCACATCCTACCAACATTTATTAAATCAAGTAACAGTTTCTATTCTTAGAAGATATTAAATTGTTTTCTATCTTTGCTTATTATGTCTAGATTGACAGTGGGTCTACCAGTGCTCTATTTGGCATTTGATTTGTCTACATTCAATTTGATTATTTTATTTTTAAAAAATATGAAAATCATCTACCCTTAAAGTATAATGACAGAGCCATTTTGATTATTACATATATCTTGCATGGTATTCATTCCGGTCAAATTCCCAAAACTTAAGACAGTGATTTTTGTACTTTTAAGCAATAATCCAGTTTCATCCATTGTCGTTGTTTAACTTGTCACATTCCTAGTGGCATAATGTAACCTGAAAATTGTGAAGGGGGGATTTCGGTATAAAGCATGTCACCGAGAACACTGTGATATCTTAGCTTGAAAGTTCGAATGAATTGGTGCTCGAGATGGATTGGAATCGTGTCATTAAAAAATAACATTAAGAGCCAGCTTAGCATTGATCCATTTTAACTTGTGTAAAGGGCTTTATAAACGTTAAATGACGTGTTATTTCTTATCGGGACTCAATTCAAATTTGTTGTGTATTGCTTTACAGCCTCTTGTTATAAAACCAAATCCCAGAACCTTGAACACCAAGCTTAGCACTAATCCAATTTACCTATATAACTTGTATAGGCTTTAATAATGTGTTTGTCTCCCATCGGGAAATATTTTGTCCATTACTTTGTTACAATCCTATTTTCTGTTGTACATATTACTTACCTAAGGGAATTAAATATTGCATCCCTTTATTATTAGATCTGTTCTCAGTCTCAGTTAATATTATCTTATATTTCAGATTGTTGATGTTGGTATGAATAGAGACGGATATCATTATTTATTAGGCGGACCAGTATGTAGTTTAAGCTCATTTTGAATAACAGACGTTCTTATCTTCAGATTTCATGTCGCTTACGGCTGGCCCCGGGGTCCATTCACTTAATTTGATATTTTGTTTGGGTTGTTTTTTTGCAATGTCTATTTTCTATCTTGTCCGCAGGTTTATCTTGGAGATTTTTGTTTTGCGTGTAGTGTGGTTATCCTGCGCTTGCTATTAGTAAATTTCGTCTATATTACTATAAAATACCCATGGATTTATTTAGCTTGTTATAAATAAATAATAAGTTATTTTTACTATTGAATAACAGAAGTGAAGATTAAACACTTCACGTTCGGGTATGTGAAGGAGACAACAATCGCGAATATCTTTAAAGATATTTTTTGAAAGATTTAGATAATGACTGTTCTTGTTCTAGATAGTTTAAAAATAGATAATGAAATATTAATATCGTAGCAATGGTATGAGTATCCACCTTATCGTTAGATTTTTTAATCCCGCGGTTGTTCTTACCTTATTAAAACCCAGCCACCCAATGGTCTAGTGGGTTAATTATAGGTTTGTAATGTAAATAAATGTTTAAATAATAGTTTATATGACAACAGAAGCCAAAAAAGACTGCAATATGCAGATTTATTATGACATAATGTACCTTTAAATGATATAGGTCCAAATACTCATTTTTAACGTAATTTAATGTTTATGTAAAAGTTCATAACCCCGGGCAACAAATTTGTAAGGTTTATCCATGTTTATATAAAGTTATTAAAGGGGATAAGATTCTTGTGAGTTTTAGAAATTCAATGTTACTTTTTGGGCGGAGGAATTTCTAAATTCAAGTGTCTAGATCCCAACAATTAATTAAACATCACAACATTTGCATAGATTACCATATGGACGGTAGGCTATAATCTCATGAAATTTGTCAAATACTACCACCCTGTGTTCCCTTAAACAATTTAATTTCAGCACCCCGTTATCATTACATAAATCTGTACAAATAGAAATTTAAACACATTTCCCAATATGTTTTGGCATAACTACACCATATTTCATCAAATTATAGAACTTTTATAAAAGAAAACACTTTTGGATTATGCTATGCATCTTAATATGTTGGACAAAAACACGTCTATTCGGTTTATGCAAGTAAATACCCTCGTCAAGACATAAATGTGTTGGCATGATTGCTTCTGTATTTCGATATAGGCTAGCTTGTAATCAGATTTTTTGTCCACATTATTGCTGGTAACCAACTAATTTGAGTGGTTGAGCGGTGAGGTAAATCATGGCTAACTTTTTGAAATCGGATTAAAGGTGGTCTCTGGAGTTCAGCCACAATATCCGTTTACGTCGATAAAAGGGATTATTGCTGCCAGCATGTTGAGGAATATCAAACACTCTATATTTACGACGGTAAAAACAGTAATAACTTGTCTCTCTTTCAGGATATTGGAAAATTGGATCTGAAATCTTTTATTCACGGAGGGGTGAATGTGACGGGATTTCGATTATTTAAGCCACAAAGTCAAGACCAACTGGCCAAAATTTTAAAACCACCTAGAGATCCAAACAAAGTGAGAAATAAACTACGAGGTCGTCGTATTTCTGTAAGTAAAACATAAAAATATTGATTACATATACATGTAATATACTCACAGTGTTGTAATGTAGTCACCGACAAAAGAAATGCCTTTAAGCCTCATTTATACTGTACTTTTTGGAGAGGCATAGCCAGGGCTCTGTTTCACGAAATTTTAACTAAAGATAAAATAAATCCAAATTTTAGTAGATACTTCAATTTTGATTTGCTTACCACTAAAATCGATCTAAAATTATCCAATCAAATTACTGAAATTTGGATTTTATCTTAGTCATAATTCGGGAAACAGGCCTCTGGTTTTTGACCCAAATTATGTGCGCCGTTCCTTTTGTCTCCCAGTATACACAATAACTTGAATACTATTGATTCTTTATATACTGCCATTTCTATGAACTTCTTGGACTGTGGTCGTATATTTGTAGACAGACAAACAGAAGTTTGTAGATGTTGGCGCCTTGTTTATAACCATATTTATAAGATATAATGAAAATATTAGAATCTCTATCCATTGATTTAATGATACGTCAATAAAAAGCAAACATAACTTGCAAACTGAAGAGAATTAATTTAGTTTGTTTTGCATGGGATCCAAGGTGAATTGTCTAGTCTAATTGCATTACGTGGGAAATTTGTGTACATAAATTTGATTCTCAAATAGCTGATGCTTAATGGACGTATATAAGTTGTTGTTTGGGACTATTCCCTTAGTTTGGCCTAAACCTAGTCCAAACAATTCAATAACATTCTCTACTTAGGATGAATAATTGATACAGTAATTGAATAGTACCCTCTCCACCTCTCCACATTTTATCTTAAAAAAATCAAGGTATTTTAATTATTAAGGAAGCATTTTCTTTTTTCTAATGGAACCTTATAATTGAGAATGCAAAGAACAAAACTGACACCTATTCTTTTTCAGACAGACGTTGCCCTGGCGGTAGATGGTATTGAGGTCATACTGCAGGCGTTTAAACAGATACTAGACAGGTGTACAGATGACGATAGATGTGTATTTAAAACATTACGTCACGGTGCTGTTTATAATAATGACAGTAAAGGCATACAGTGTCGGTCAGATCCTTTACGACCATGGACTCATGGAGACGTTATTCAAAAAGCCATAACGTCGGTAAGATATTTAAAAGAAAATTAAATTACCATTTTTAGATCTGTTTCAATTAGGATTCTCGAATTATCCCATAAAACCCTCATAATATGGTCTTAAATCCGTCGTTCAATTATGTCCTTAAATAACGCTTCAAACATATTTTATTACACATTATTTCATAAAATCAAATTATCACGACTTAAAGTCTTCATAAGTTAAAGGGAAAAGAAGACATTATTAACCAACAATTTTATTGATCATTGTAGTCAACACAAGCATGTCCTGTCTGGCCATTGGAATATCATTTATATAGAGAAAAGCTTAAATGTATTTTTAAATTCCTAGTTTTTTCTTACTTTGTTCATTACATTGCCCTTTGTTCAATTAGTGTATGTGTATTTTATTTACACATACATTATTGTAATAAAAGACAAATGGTTAACTATGATTATATTAAAGGTACAGATCAAAGGGTTAACTGGTAATGTATCATTTAATAAGAATGGCATACGAAGATTACAAGAAGTAGATATTATGCATATGGAATACGAAAAAAAACTTAGACGGGTTAGTAGATTATTAATTAATTAACATGTCGAATTCTTTAATGTCGCGATGCGTCAATTTAGGACGTATTGTGAAATGTGAATCTCGAATAAATGAAATGGGGTTTAACGTCCTACTGTTCTGCTCCGAACTGGGATAATGAAGTCGGGCATACGCAATACAGTGTGATATGGGGGACATTTTGCCCGGACAGCGTTACTACCGCCTACACTTAAATCGAAATCCAACTGCCGAGCGGTCTTTTACGTGCACGTCAATGTGTACACGGGACCTCGGTTTTACCTCCAATCCGAACGAATAGACAGAATCTCGAATAGGATTATCAATCAAAACCTGGTTCAGTTCTGATCGGTATTTACACATATATTATGTTGAATTCAAATTTCATGGATCTATGCCACTAGCTATGTAATTAGCCAGTCATCATTTTGTCTATCCGCGAGATGATTGATAGGCTTGTTTTAAATCCCATTAAATACAGAGCGGGACAATATCTAGCGTTTGTATTTGATTGTATTTCCTAAATTAAATGTTAAATAATCAATCTGAGAAATTTAATACCAGTGAAGCATCGTTGCTTTAAATATGTTTCATTAAAGGTACAATAATTCAGATCGTTCTCGTTATCTCAAAAGTCAATTTAATGTGAATTAAGTACACGAGTTTGCGATACATATCTTCACCAACAATGTGTTGGCTTTTATAATCGTTTTGAATAATGTTTGATAAACATGTTTTAAATAGCACGTTTGATTTTCTGCAATATTAAACTCTATATTATTTAACCACTATTCTGTTAGTGTTCTAAATTGTACACATGATTGCAGGTAGGAACATGGACTTTAGAAAACCATTTTCAAACTAATATGACGAAACCCGGCAATGAAAGGAGACACTTACCTGTTAATAGAACTAGAATAATTACAACAATATTGGTAAGATATATTTGAATGTAATTATATGGCACCATTGTAACTTCACAAGTTGGGGATGTGGTTTTGCACATCGATAGTATTTAAGTAAGGGTCTTGTAAAACCGATTGGTAATAATATAAAGAATTCCCTTTAAATTGGTCATAATTTCTGAAACACTTTGTTTAGATATTGTAGATATTATACAATATGACATTCCCTGAAACAAGTTGATAATATTCAAAATGACATTAACTTGAATAATGTTGGTTAGTTGGTAATATTTGATATGCTTTTCTCTTGACTTGGTAATATTTGAATAGCATTTTGTTGAAACAAGATGGTGATAGTAAACTGATTTTGATTCAAATTGGCAATATTTAATACACCGTTCTCGGGAAGCTTACTTAAAAATTACAAAACATTCCCCAGTATTGTTCGAATAGTCTGTACATCTTAAGTGAAGTTAAACCATAGCATGAGAATAGGATTGAAAACCACATAACTACACGTTACTCTAATTATGTTTTGGAACATCAAAGATCAAGATTACAAAATTGAACTGCTTAATTGATCTAAACCATTTTATAACTAAATATCCGGTGCAAATGTGTGCAATCGTTTCAGGAACCACCATTTACAGTAGAAAAATATCCAGTTGATGGTAATCCATGTACTGGGGATGATAGATTTGAAGGTTTTTGCATAGATTTAGCTAGAATGATAGCTGATATATTAGGATATAATTATTGTATAAGATTGGTAAAAGATAGTGCGTATGGTGTTAGATTAGCAAATGGTTCTTGGACAGGAATGATAGGAGAACTGGTTAGAGAGGTAATTTACATAGTATTACAGTTATTGTTTAATTATTATCGTATCGATCGAGTGTTTACTGAAGATATTGCCTAGTTGCAAAGTGTTTTTAACAATAGAGTTTTAGAATGACTACAAGAAGATAATACCTACCTATTTGTGTCTCATGGTAAAATTTATCGACGTTGGTCCAGCTAAGTGGCACCTGCTGGGATATGTACACAGTTCGTATTGGTTTATAAATGGTATTTTAACAAAATAGGCGGATTATAAATAAAGAGACTGGTCGGTGAAATGTATAAAAGCAGGTTCCTATTAAGATAAATAACAGACACCCTTTACGAAAACTAACAACTCTTTAATTTGATCAGTATGAAAAGGAATTTCACTATTTAATGATATCACAGATCTAATACGTTAACCAGGCAGGCATACTGAATAATTTATACCAAAGATGTGTCACACTATCCCTGCAGTGTGACCTTTACCATTCCTCCCATAATGTGTTCACTCAATCATGTACACATATCACAAATTATTAACGGAATGAAAACTTCAATAAGTCTATGATTCTACTTGTGCTTTTATCGTTTTATCGACAAGCAAAAACTTGGTTTAAGAAGATAAACAATCTCGCAGAATGTTGGCTATGATTGTGTTTATACAATCAACACTTTGTTGTTACTTATTTGAATAAAAGAAAAAGAGGGATCTATGTGCGCTTATATAATTGATGATCTTGGCTGTCCAAGTAATATCGATTCAACTTGCAGATTTAAGATCAAAATATCAAAGGTTTCTTATGGCATGCACAGTATTTATGTAAATGCGTATTCTTTAACCATTTAAATCATGGATTCTTTAGTTAACAAATGATGAAACGTAATTTTCAAACTTATTTTAAAATGCATCGTATTTGGCGTGTCTGAAAATAAAATAGTTGCCAAAAGTTGTGTTTGGGGGCTGGAAGAGGGGTCGGTCCACTGCATCAGATAGCCTTACAAGTAATAATGAAAATATTAACAGGCAAATGTATATCTATATACAACCGAAATACATTCCAAGAGAACAATTCGAAATACTTGTGTTATACTTACTAAAACATGGTATTTTTTGTCATTACAGGAAGCCGATATAGCTGTTGCACCGCTGACAATAACCCAGGTCCGAGAACGAGTCGTGGACTTTTCCAAACCCTTTCTTAATACCGGTATTAGTATAATGATTAAAAAACCCGTAAAACAAAAACCTGGTGTATTTTCCTTCATGAGTCCATTAGCTGATAATGTATGGTTGTGTATCATCCTGGGTTTTCTTACTGTTGGTTTTATTTTATTTCTTGTTGGGCGTTTTAGTCCACTAGAATGGATAGTAGATGAACATACAGGACTTACAAAAAATATATTTGGTTTAGGCAACACCTTATGGTTCGCTCTCGGAGCACTTATGCAGCAGGGATCGGATATTTCACCAAGGTAATGTATAATAAATTCTGAACACATTCGTCTTAAAGCCCTTATACCACTCTAACTGAATAATATGTTCCAATCTTTATTCTGGTCAACAATTTGTACTTTTTTTTTTACAATATTTCAATCAAAAAATGACACAAATTTCATCTTAACACACCTAATTTTAAAAATTGGAAATATTCAACTACATGCCGTAACATGGTTTGGAAAGCCTTATGTAAGCACTTTCAAATGCAACTTGGATTTAAACATATTTTCGAACCCTCTGGATAATTTACACAACAGGTAGGACACTTAAACATCTTGTAGTTAGAATAAGGCTATTTTTGTTTCTGGACCTGTCAAGCAAGCAAGAGTGTTATTGTCCCTTTAACAGAACACACTTTTTTAGGGAAACAATCGCTGGTTTTCTTATAATATAAGGACGACGTTTCGACAAGTATACTCATATCGTTACCAAGCACAATGTGAGGATACTTCGAAACATCTTGCTTCTCATAAAACCGCCGATCGTTTACCATACAAAATTCCGTTAATGTGTTTTTCACTTGCTTAATGTCACATAAAGATTACATTTGTAGTAGCAAGAGTAGTTATCTGTGAATCTTTGTGGAAATTTTAATCTCGCATTGTACGTTTGATTTCGAAATAAAATAAATCCAAGTACAAACAATCCAAACCATTAGACAAAATTCGAAGTCCTAAAAAACGGTATAGGCAAAATAGTGTAATCTGACAAAATAGTGTAATCAGCATATGGTATTTAATGTATCATAACAGTCTGGTTGAAGTCAAACCATTAAAACATTTTCAAATCTAGGCTCTTGTATTGATATTTGTCATCGCTGTAAACATTAAAACATTTTGGGTTCATATCTTTCATCAGATTTCCAATTTAACCCGAAAGAAATTAAACAGAGGCCGGATTTGAATTGAATCAAGTTTCAGAATCACTTTTAAGCTATTTGGGGGCAGCTAATAGTATTACAAATTTAACCCACAAGCAATGACGTAGTATATCAACTAGTTTGAACAGTCGATCTTAGTTTCTTTTTAGATGTGGTGGTTCTTAATGGGGATTGTTTCAATAATATTCTTTCGGGTTTAAATACTATGAATTAGGCAATATCTCACTACTGCGAAATTTAAAGTGAATTTACTAGTCAATCTGTTGTCTTTTTTATCTGCAGTTCTAAGTAAATAATTTACTAAGTAAAATATTATTTACTAAGTATAATGGTCGCTTTATTTTTTGTCAATTTCCAACAACGGCGCAACAGATTTGATAACCCAGTGTTAAGAGGTGTTTTTTTGCGATCGGACTTGAATGTTCCACGAGTGCAAAACCTATAAATATTTAGAACCACCTGCGTGTCTTCTAACAATCTATTGTTCCTTGTTTCAGATCGATGTCCGGGAGAATAGTGGGAAGTGTCTGGTGGTTTTTTACTTTAATTATAATCTCATCTTATACGGCCAACCTTGCTGCCTTTTTAACTATAGAAAGAATGCTAACACCTATAGGGTCAGCAGATGATTTAGAAAGGCAAACTACTATTAAATATGGAACCTTAGCTAGCGGTTCATCGCATGAATTTTTTAAGGTTGGTATGCGTATTTAAAGGGTTGAGTTGCCCAAATTTGTTTTAACTCAAAGTGAAAATATATTTCATTGGATTCAAGAAAAAAAAAGAAAAAAAGCTGCGTTTATTTATTTATTTATCCTTATTGGAATTCTACTATTCCTTTTTTTGAATTAATATGCACATGAAGGTAAAAGAGTCTGTTTGACAGCTTATGTTGCTTTAAATTAAGTTGATCATCACTATAGAGGGGGGGGTGAAAAATTCAACCCTTTTACACATTTTCGATTTCCCCTCTAGACTATTTGATGCATTTAAACCCCATTTAATTTGGTAGGGATGTCGTGTGGTCAGAGCCTCGTTTAACATGGTGACTAGGCTCTGAGTCAATTTTCAAAATTTTCGGGGGGGGGGGGGGGAGTTACTCATACCATTACCTGCGGTGTTCGCGAAGTTTCGCCCAATTTGCCGCGCACGACCAAATCCTTAGACGAGGCTCTGCGTGTGGTTGTTGTTTACGACACCCTAAAACAGACGGGGTTTTGGTGTGTTCATCTATTGACCACAGCTATGGATCCAACCATGTTTTGTATAGGTATATTCGTTGATTTGTTCAAATGAAATTGCCTAGCCTCTTTAACAGAAAACATATCACTTATACAAAAAATACAATGTTTACGTATAGCAAGGGGCAAATATGGACATTTTTTTTCAAATACAGAGTATTTAGTAATATAGTTATTTTATAGCCCTAAACCAACCCATCGATAGCGATATGGAACTATAATATTAACTTCTCAATACATTTTTAAATATGTTTATCTAGGAACCTAATAAAACTGTAAGATACGAACAGACAAACTTGAACGACTTGTGGCAAAACGTATGAAGGTCATCATTGATATATTTTAAATCACTAATTCTCTTGAGAACTCTCGTAAGAATACAAAATGTCAACAGAATGAGCTTTTCGTGCAACTTTTATTGCTCACAAATTCGGCTGAGATAAATGACTTCTTTTATTTATTTAATACAACTAATTCTGATACTTAATGATCTGTATTATGGTTGGGAGTGAATAATATGAACATATATTATCTAGCATAATCCTAAAAATAATTGTAAATGTTCAAAATATGTTCCTACATCCTATTAACATAACCATTGTTTACAGATTTTATCCCAATTACACAGAAAAAAAGCTTTATTGCTGTTAATAAAAAGTTATGAATGGGAAATCCTATTCTATTTTAAATCTAAATATACCAAATTTTTAACAGGGGATGAGTTAATGTTGTCGGTTGTCTAATATTATACACTTCACTGTCTGCGCTATACCTTATTACGTTTCCAAACGCCAACGAACAGCTTTAACGCCCAGCTTATGTCGCCCTACGACGCTATAAAACTTTCGGCGACTAGCTGCAACTGACAGCTTATGTCACTAAGACTGAATTTATCCACGACTGGACGCAACCACGAGAAACTAGTTGGTCGTAGTCGTAAGAGCGCTTATGTCGCCTGCGACTAGGGACAACTAGTTGTCTCCAGTCGTAAGAGTAGAACATGTGCGACTCGGAGAAACTGAAGACAACTGGACGGCGACTCACACCAGTCGTAAGAGCGCTTAGGTCGCCCAAGTAGTCACGACTGATTAGTTCAACTTAGTCTTTGACCGGTCGGCGACATAAGCTGGGCTTTAGGCCCGCTTTCAATGCGTCTACAGAAAAATCGCTAAAAAGTTTGGGGAACCACGTGTAAATGCGTCATTGCTAACGCTCTGTCGCCGCCTTGTCCAAACGATCTGCCATTTGCAAGCTGAATTTGTAGAAACAAGAGGGTTTGATATACTTAGTTGTAGAGAACACATGTTTGAATGCCAAAACGTAGACATCCACATGCTCACACTTCTCGCGAGAAGAAACGCCAGCTAAAAGTCATTTGCAGTACACCGACGTTTTCGCTGGCGGAAACGCGTACATGGAAGGCGGACCGAACGTTGGGTTGATAGATAAAGATTTCTTCCCCATTTCATTTATTGTGGGCTTTCAAATCAGTTTCAGTTTTTAAAGTAAGAATACTTTAAGTTAAAACCACCCTTTGTAATTTGTTTTCATGATAGGAGACAGAGGTGTTAGTTTATAGTAGAATGTGGAATTTTATGAAAGACACTAGACCAAATGTATTTGCTGATACGATTGATGAAGGCGTGGAACGTGTTCGTCAATCTAAGGCTAAGTATGCCTTCTTACTAGAATCAGCAATGAATGAATATCAAAATCAAAGACAACCCTGTGATACAATGAAAGTAGGAAGAAATTTAGATTTTAAAGGCTATGGCATTGCTACTCCATTAAATTCAGATATAAGGTAAAGAAAGTTTGTGCTTTATTTATCATATTTAAGATGTAATACTGACAAATAACATTGATGATATATTGTCACACACTAACACTACTTATGGAATAACAATTGTCGAAACGTTGCATGTTAATTAACCAGTGATCGTATTCCATAAATAGTGTCAGTGTGTTATTGTTCAATTACTAAATAAAGGGAAAAACTTCCCACTAAACCTAATCCATGGCCTAAGGCCAAAATGGAAAGATTGCAAAATCATATTCTAAAAAAAACAGGAAGCAGCTTCGGCTCTCCTATGTCTTGTCTGCGACATCACTTAAGTGGACGCAGACGTTAAACATCAAACACCAAACAGAAGATAATTGTTCAATTACTACAATTACTAAATGCCACTTAAAGAAGATGGTATGTTGTAGATTACATGGGTTCATCAATACAGCATATGAATGAACTATATCTTTTAAGATTTTCTACGATTTTGATGGTGTTATTGATCACGATCCCAACGTCCTTAAGAGGTCTTACTAAATATTATATTCTTTGATACCAATATTGCACTTGCTGGTTGATAGCAACATAAAATCCACAAAGTGCTGGTAGAAATTGGTATAATATTATGTAAATTAACGAAAATAAATTAACGCTAATTAACCACAACGGTTGGTGGAACTGGTTTCGCATGGGTTTCATGTATAAAATAATCTTTATTTTTTTGTTTCCTATTCGAGTGTCATTTCTTTTACAATAAAAGCACGTAGACAAAATGGAGAGCACAGATTTTAAATTAAATAAAATTATGCATATTGTTACATTTTTGTGTCCGGTTGTGTTTATGTAAAAAAAAATTGATGTACGTTTACAACTTGGTCGAAAATATGTTAGTTGTCAATGTCCCTCGATCATCGCCAATCAAGCCGCTTTGTTTTTGAAATTCATGACCAAAAGATCGCTCCGCCGTTTTTACCCCTTTCCTAAGTGCATAAATTCAAACCGAAATATACAGATTATAAGCATTAAAAGTGGATATTTTTTTTTAATTGAAATGTAAGCCATTAGCTAATGGACATTATCTTGTCAAGAATATTTAGTACTCCATTTAAATCTGTTTATATATTAATTACTTTATTGAATTTGACGTAAAAACCCATCAATGTACGAGTACACCCATGTGTCTACGAATTGCAAATGGACAATGTCTGACGCCTTAAATTCAAAATGTACATTTTAGGTAATGCATATACACGGGCCTAATATCTCATTGTGAATTAGAATGTATATAACAATTACTGTCAGATTTAAATAGTAATTGTTTGATGGGCTTCTTATCAGTATAATGCCAAGAGGGGAAAAATTGAATTAAAGTGGAATATTCATGGTCGAGATAGTTGAAACGGGGGATATCTCCCGCCCCTAGGGAAATGTACGCATGTCATGATAACGATTTCTATACTACAGAGACCCTATAAATATTGCTGTGTTAGAATTAAGAGAAGTTGGCGAACTTCATAAACTAGAACAGAAATGGTGGTATGATAAGGGAGAGTGTGGTCCGGATGGAGGCGGTAAGGTAAGATTTGCTTTGATTTCCAAGTCAGCAAATAAAATATCGAGTGGTGAGGGGGGAGGGGTAACGTCCACTCGACACAAACTAGGGATTAACATCTGATTCAATTTCATTTTAATAATTCGCTTGTGCGTGGGGTCTTTATCAGTGTAAAGAAACCAGAGGACCCGGAGAAAACCCACAAGGTTGGACAGGCGATCCCACTCCTTGCCACATACAACCGGAGAATCAAAACCACACCCGTCCACTCAATAACAGGCCTTATGATACAACACTCACACTAACCCTCCGCGATTTCTTGGATAATGTATCTTTGAATTGAAAAGTCCTATTCTACGTAGTATCTGTTGTTAAAATGGGGTTTAAAGGGAAAATGTGATAACATTGCCTCAACACAACTAAGTCATTTCGGGACTAGCATATATATGGTTTAATTTTATTTCAATAATTCCCTTGAGCGTAGGGGTCTTTAGCAGTGGAAGGAAACCGGAGTGCCCGGAGGAAACCCACGAGATAGAGAAGGCGTCCCCATCTCCATGCCACATACGGTCACACCAGGGCTCGAAACCACAGCCGCAAGCCAGAGGTGACCGGCCATCCACCCACCCACCCCCAACCCCCCACCAGGTCTTTGGAAAGACTAAGCTTTACCTTGGACACGACATCGTCAATTACTATAATAAAAACCAAATATTTAAAATGGTGTTATGGTAAAGGGTGTGAAAATTAAAGGATTTCAATAACTGTTTGAATAACGAAGAGCATAGAAGGGAATAAATACCCCCCCCCCCCCATACAAAAATAAACAGAAACAAAAAACCCAAAAGAACCCATAATTATTTTGTAGATCCGATAGCAGATTTTTTTTAAACTGCTGGATGTACAAACGAGCTTTTTCATTATTTCTAATTTGATAATCATACTCGACACTGAAAGAAGTGTGTTTCTCTTGTACAAGTTGTAGAATAACATACAATTAAATATATATAAATATACATGTATATAATATAGCAATCTGGCGTCTCTGGAAGATTTCAGATAACATTTAGATTGTCGTTTGGTACTTGAGCCAAAACAGGCAATGTAATTGACAGTGTAAATTCTATATATTTTGCAGGATACATCAACTAGTGCTCTTACTTTAAGTAATGTGTCTGGAATTTTTCATATTTTAATTGGTGGACTAGTGTTATCGATGTTGACAGCCTTTATAGATTTCATTTTTAAAAGAAAATTTAGAGGTAAAAAATTACAGGTATGCAAACATATATTATTTGCTTGTAATCGCCTTTTTAAAGAAATAAACATTCCTCCAATTATTGTACATAAAATGATATCCTCTAGATACCGTGGACTGCTGCTAAACCCCAAACTTAATATTTTCTGCATAGCACTTAAAGTTAAAAACAAGAATTAGAATTCAATATTAGTCCATTTCAATATCAATGTCATCTTTTGAAAAAATGAGATTACGAATATCTAATATTTAAGATACACTAAACATTTTTTAACTATTCTAATTTGTATTCTATTCTAATTTCCTGTTTAATTTTAAAGATTAAGTTATAATTATTATTATTTTGAAGATCCAAATTTATAATGGATCTTTAGAATTAGAAAATTACGCTAAAATTGCATAGTAATGAACGAGGCGTCTGGCTATTTGAACATTGGCGTTATTATTCCCTACCATACCTACCCAATTCACCCAATTATTTTTTTTCTCTTAAATCTGTAATTATAATACTATAGGGCCTATATACATTTTATACAGTAGAGTTATTTTAAGTTCTGTAAAATGTCTAGTTAGTGTATAGTTTAAAGTTGGGCAATGACATATAGTCTGATAATCCCTTGCGTTAGAAACATGGTTAGCCAGCATCCTAGATGCCCATACAAGTAAACCCTGTTGATATCCAGTGTATCGTCTGGCCAATCCGGTAGGGGAAGAGTCTGTTCAATTTCCTGTGGCTCAATACTGGCTCACGCATGTATCATCTTAATATTATAAGAAAGAGGGAGTCTAATTTCTCTGCAGGTATCATTGTATGGGAAGCTGGGAACACCGCAGCCTTCACGGGTGAGAGGCGGGGAACACCCTGCAAAACACAAACTGGGGAAAGACAACTTATATGTAGCTTATATTTAATGTCATAGCTGTGTACGTAGAATCCTGTAGTATGGATGTTATAAAGATATAAAAACCTAGTTAACGTAAAAAGTGTTCAGGTCTCAATTAATCACAATGTGAATTCCTAGAAGACACCCCTAGACGATAGTATCACGGGCCGCTGTCTGGAAGACCCAATTACACATCTGGTGGGACTTCCGGAGACAGAGTTCGTGTCACATAATCAGAAGAAGAAAGTTTGCTATTAATACGATAAATGGTTTAAATGGTATTAATATACAATACGTGTTGGATTTATATTTTAGCTTAAACATGGGACATTAAATATATCAGAAAAATCTAATCGGAGACATCTGCAGTCCAGAGAAATTGTGAATATAGATCCAGTGAATGGCCAAGGCAGTGGAAATGGAGGAGTATGTGAGATTTTTAACCTTTACAATCGATTTAAAAATGATTAGCTCACACATTACTGGTGTTAATATTCTGTATAACCACGATGTGCATCAAAGTGAAATATGCACATCCATGGCTGTAAACGTTAAAGATGAAATCGAATCCTACATTCTCCAAGAAATAATTAAAAATGGTTGTGCTGGGGGTTTTTTTGCACTGGAATTGGGGGAATTATCTCATGAGAGACGTGTAATTGCCATGATTTGACAGTATTCGTCCACTTGACTTTGAATTTTGACTCCAGGCTACGATCGATTATGCGTGACTTATAGTAACCATAATATACCAACTGTGCATACATTCACAGGAGAGATAGAGAAAGAAAGAAAGAAGGGAGATATAGAGAGAGAGATTAGGTCATTTCTGCTAACATATGGTTCAATTTTATTTCAAAATTTCGATTGCGTGTATATGCGTCTTTGGCAGTGGGAGGAAACCTGAGGACCCAGAGAAAACCCACGAGGTTGGGGAGGCGACCCTGATCCTTGTCCACTTATTTCAATTGCAAAACTTATGATACAACGTGCACAATTCGGCTCTCAACACAACAGAGCAATTTACGAATTATTTACTTGAAGGGAAGTAACTCAACGAAACGGGTGACATTTTATTTTCTATACACATGAGATAACACAATATAATAATGGATTTTCTTTGCAGGTAAATTTTCCAACAGAAGGGCGTTTAATTACATTTGATGAAAATATTGAAGAACAGAGCACATTATGATATAATAATCTTATACAGTTCATTTGCACACCAATTATCGTTACATATCATAGCATTCAATGTAAATTATAACACCAATAGCCCTAGCCAATTATTATATAACATTCCAGTTACCCCAGTACATCATGTATGCTATATCCTATGTAAGTCTAATAGTCAGGTCAATACATTGAAAATACCCCCTCGACCCTACCAAAATTGTTACAAAGGGTTTTTCAACTGATTCTGGTAGGGTTTAGTATAACATACTAAACGTTTACTAAAGTAGGACCGCCGGAAAAGTGTGGGGTTTTTTTTAAGAGGATGTCAAAGATGGCCCCCGAAACGTCTTAATGACCATAACTATGTATTGTAACTTTCAACTCAAATTAGACGATCTCGGTGTCTTTCCCTAGGTTTTGGGGGTCAAAGAACACATTAAGATCATAAAAAATGATGTTGGCCTATTATATCAAAAATGGCCGCTAACACGTCAGTTATTGCAGGGAGGGGGGTGCCGTCTGAAATACTCGTTAGCCTCTAAACTTCACTCTCGGGTGAATTAATATTTCAGGTATTTAAACACTGTTCATATTTAATCATCCCTGCAGAAGACTATCTTTAAACGTAGTTCACAGGGATAAGCTATAATAATGGGTTAGAGCTATTGCATTTAAACTTTAATGGCACATCAAATCACACCCCAAAAAATTATAGTTTTGTAAATATGATGGTTTAAAAAAAAATGGCGTTAATAATAAAGTTTTAAATTAAATTTGTTTTAATTATCGAAGTTACCTCAACGATTCAAATACGTACAACAACGTAGACCCAAATTTAAAGAGATGGCGTAATTTAAGTGTATCCCCTCGTTATAACAGTAAGTGTTAGGTAATCCTTTGAATTCGACCTATGCAGAGCGGGTTAAATGATGCCCCCTTTCATTGCCACACCAATTACACTACCCAGCTCCCACATTTGATATCTTGAAAGCGAATCTTCTCCATAAGATTTCGTATTCAGTGCAGAAATGAACCCAGTGAGTACTATGATAATTCGCTTCCGCACACGGACCTCCAGCGGTGGCAGGAACATGGGAACACAGAAAGTCTTAGGCCTAGGAATATTTTTTTGAATTATTGTCAGATTTCCTCCCACAGTCTCATATAACAACTTTTCGTCTTAGAAGGATTTATTAGTGAGCGGAAATTCGAGTGGGTATCTGTTATCACTCGTCAATCCAGTTAGTTATATGGAGGGATGACTCGTGTTTTCCTTATACGTTCGTCACTTCCCTTTTTTGAACGCTCAATCTATCGTAGCAATGATCTCTATGTTAAAATTATTTTTGAAACGTGTTTAACTAGTTATGTCACATAAGTAATATTGACAGACACCAATTTTGTCCTGTAATCAAGTGCTGTATCATCGGTGTATGTGATTCTCCCAAAACGGCGAACGGCAAAAAGAGGGTTAATGCGACTTGGCGATCGGAATTCCTTTATTCCCCGCGTATTTCTTTCTGCTTTTAAAACTAGAACTACCAGAAAATTCACTACGAAACGAAGAAATGCCATGTGCTAATAATACGCGTCCATTTTAAATGCCATTTAAAGACATGTATTTTCATTTAATCCATTACCTATTCGCTTATCCGTGTTTCTTTTTTTTGTAAGAAAAAAATAATCGCCGTATTCATTATTCCTATTTTGGGCGCTATTTTGGGCGAATAGCAACTACCGCTCTCCCACTGGCAAACGTGCGGTCGAACAGACAATTTTACAGAGATGACAGACATTAAGCGAGGTCAGAACTAAAAGTTAGTGCTAGTGTTAGAGTTTGTGTTAGTACAAGGGTTAACCCCAACCTCTAAATTTAGAAAATGTAGTAAATTTTAAAATTAAAACTCGTGGTCATTTTAAACAATTCTTTTTTTCTATCTACATATAAGTGCCTTAATTATATAATTCCGATGAGACAAGCACTTAAAACTTATTCTGTAAATGATTATATTCCTCAAAACTCTCTGATATGATCTCACCCATATTTATAAATAAATCTAATAATAGTCTCACTCCAGTGCTTTCAAATGGGCTCCAATGGGACAGTAATTATATAATATCTATCACACTATCTATCACGCTATCTAGCTATGCCTTGTCACATGAACCAAAAAAGGACACTTCAATAATTTGTCCTAGGAAATTTCATTATTCTGACCTCACTATGTGTATTTTTAAATTGTCAGGAAAGTTCGTATCATAAATTCATGTTTATATGAGAAAATAAAAAAAAACTACATGTTAAATAGCACATACATTTACGCACATTTGAAAGCTTCTAATCAATGTAAGTTATATGCGAGTGCTCGGACTGGCAAACACGTTAAAAGTGAGACTGTATGCAAAGTTTAACTGTGAATTAAAAATAAAGTAATAAATTGAATGAATTATTTTATATCAGTGAACTTTTGTAAATTCACCCACCCCTGTCTCCCTCTTTTGTTCAACTTATATCTTCCTGGCTCGAGGGCTGTAAAATCACAGCGCTGTCTTGCCATCCACGTTCAACTTGTGCAGATCAAGGGGGATGCTCAATATTCCGCGGGTTCATTAGTCCACCGATATCTATATTAGGACTGGGGTTGGGTTATGGTTTATTAGTCCACCGATATCTATTATTAGGGTTAGTGTCGGGTTAGGTTTATTGATACCCATATGTATAGTATTTCTTACAGTGGAGGACTTGTGCACCCGCGGACTAGTTAACCACTCTCCAGATCAAGACGATCACATATAGTACTACCAAAGATAAGTGACAGAAGGACCACCAGTTGGAAAAACAGCCAACTTATTTTAAGGCCAGTCAGATCAGGCGCACGATGCTGGGCATCCTGAGTATGCCCCTGGACATGTATATTTCCACGGTCTGTCTCAACAGATAATGACGAGGAGCAGAAGTCTCTACAAAAACAAAGACTGACAAGTATCTCACCCTGAGCAAATTTAGTACTACCAAAGATATGTCACAGAAGGAACGCCAGTTGGGAAAACAGCTACAGGTACTGCCCAAAGATCCAACACTTTTTAAGGCCAGCCAGATCAGGCGCACGATGTTGATCGTCCGGAGTCTGTCCATGAAGATGTATATCTCCAGCCTGTCTAAACAGATGATGACCAGCAGCAGAAGTGTCTACAGAAAACAAATACCCACACCTATCTTACCCATTAAGGCATGGTGGAATGGTTCGGGCCTATAAGGACACGAAACGAGAGCATCTCGGACACTGCAGTATACGTCCACATTCATGTAGAAAAAACTGGCGTTGGGTTTGTTTTGCCAAATTTACAGTCAAAATGTTAACAAAAAAGTGGGCGTGACACTCCCGAGCTAAAAGACAATCCATTAAGAATCTTGGCCAAATTACCTCTAAGGCAAAAGTTAAATAGTCGGGTCAATATATGAAAAATACTCCCTCAACCCCCCAAAAAAGCTACAAAAGGTTTCTCAACTATAACATACTAAAAGTTTACCAAAGTAGGACCCTCGGAAATTTTTTTTTTCGTTTTCAACTTGGGATATTACTGAGGTGTTGAATCATTAAGAATTTGAATTCATGACCTTCGGTTGTACACTATGATAGAATAAGTTTTAGAACATTCAGTTCACCCCCCTCCTCACTATCGACCTCTTAAGTGTTTGAATTGTCATATATTTCCTGATCTTGATCCGTCATTACTCCAGAACAGACAATGATATCATCTACTTCCATTCCAAAAGCAGTTAAAAGAACATAAATTGTATACAATTAACCTGTTGAAAGAAACTTTAGGAGACAATGCGTGCAACTAGTTGCTCTTTGTAAATGCCTACTAAGGCTGTAATTCAGCGTCAAGGATTTTAGGCATCGGAAAACATTCCTGTCATGAAGTGTTGTGCTAGTGCATTCACCCGTCATAACAAATCTCAAGAGGACATATTATATCTTGACAAAGACCTGATGGTGATCTATTTTGTGGCAAATCGAATGATACGCTATCATCACTGTGTCATGCCATTTTCACCAAGAAAGTGTCATTCCTTAACGCCCCCCCACCCAACATCACCTGCAACAAGATTGCATAGCCAACGTGTGTACTTTCAAATTATGGTATAGACGGGGATGGCAAATGAAATTGACCCAACTGAATGGGATTGGAAGCAGCATAATGATCAGTTGTGCACCCGCGGACTAGTTAACCACTCTCCAGATCAAGACGATCACATATAGTACTACCAAAGATAAGTGACAGAAGGACCACCAGTTGGAAAAACAGCCAACTTATTTTAAGGCCAGTCAGATCAGGCGCACGATGCTGGGCATCCTGAGTATGCCCCTGGACATGTATATTTCCACGGTCTGTCTCAACAGATAATGACGAGGAGCAGAAGTCTCTACAAAAACAAAGACTGACAAGTATCTCACCCTGAGCAAATTTAGTACTACCAAAGATATGTCACAGAAGGAACGCCAGTTGGGAAAACAGCTACAGGTACTGCCCAAAGATCCAACACTTTTTAAGGCCAGCCAGATCAGGCGCACGATGTTGATCGTCCGGAGTCTGTCCATGAAGATGTATATCTCCAGCCTGTCTAAACAGATGATGACCAGCAGCAGAAGTGTCTACAGAAAACAAATACCCACACCTATCTTACCCATTAAGGCATGGTGGAATGGTTCGGGCCTATAAGGACACGAAACGAGAGCATCTCGGACACTGCAGTATACGTCCACATTCATGTAGAAAAAACTGGCGTTGGGTTTGTTTTGCCAAATTTACAGTCAAAATGTTAACAAAAAAGTGGGCGTGACACTCCCGAGCTAAAAGACAATCCATTAAGAATCTTGGCCAAATTACCTCTAAGGCAAAAGTTAAATAGTCGGGTCAATATATGAAAAATACTCCCTCAACCCCCCAAAAAAGCTACAAAAGGTTTCTCAACTATAACATACTAAAAGTTTACCAAAGTAGGACCCTCGGAAATTTTTTTTTTCGTTTTCAACTTGGGATATTACTGAGGTGTTGAATCATTAAGAATTTGAATTCATGACCTTCGGTTGTACACTATGATAGAATAAGTTTTAGAACATTCAGTTCACCCCCCTCCTCACTATCGACCTCTTAAGTGTTTGAATTGTCATATATTTCCTGATCTTGATCCGTCATTACTCCAGAACAGACAATGATATCATCTACTTCCATTCCAAAAGCAGTTAAAAGAACATAAATTGTATACAATTAACCTGTTGAAAGAAACTTTAGGAGACAATGCGTGCAACTAGTTGCTCTTTGTAAATGCCTACTAAGGCTGTAATTCAGCGTCAAGGATTTTAGGCATCGGAAAACATTCCTGTCATGAAGTGTTGTGCTAGTGCATTCACCCGTCATAACAAATCTCAAGAGGACATATTATATCTTGACAAAGACCTGATGGTGATCTATTTTGTGGCAAATCGAATGATACGCTATCATCACTGTGTCATGCCATTTTCACCAAGAAAGTGTCATTCCTTAACGCCCCCCCACCCAACATCACCTGCAACAAGATTGCATAGCCAACGTGTGTACTTTCAAATTATGGTATAGACGGGGATGGCAAATGAAATTGACCCAACTGAATGGGATTGGAAGCAGCATAATGATCAGTTGTGCACCCGCGGACTAGTTAACCACTCTCCAGATCAAGACGATCACATATAGTACTACCAAAGATAAGTGACAGAAGGACCACCAGTTGGAAAAACAGCCAACTTATTTTAAGGTCAGTCAGATCAGGCGCACGATGCTGGGCATCCTGAGTATGCCCCTGGACATGTATATTTCCACGGTCTGTCTCAACAGATAATGACGAGGAGCAGAAGTCTCTACAAAAACAAAGACTGACAAGTATCTCACCCTGAGCAAATTTAGTACTACCAAAGATATGTCACAGAAGGAACGCCAGTTGGGAAAACAGCTACAGGTACTGCCCAAAGATCCAACACTTTTTAAGGCCAGCCAGATCAGGCGCACGATGTTGATCGTCCGGAGTCTGTCCATGAAGATGTATATCTCCAGCCTGTCTAAACAGATGATGACCAGCAGCAGAAGTGTCTACAGAAAACAAATACCCACACCTATCTTACCCATTAAGGCATGGTGGAATGGTTCGGGCCTATAAGGACACGAAACGAGAGCATCTCGGACACTGCAGTATACGTCCACATTCATGTAGAAAAAACTGGCGTTGGGTTTGTTTTGCCAAATTTACAGTCAAAATGTTAACAAAAAAGTGGGCGTGACACTCCCGAGCTAAAAGACAATCCATTAAGAATCTTGGCCAAATTACCTCTAAGGCAAAAGTTAAATAGTCGGGTCAATATATGAAAAATACTCCCTCAACCCCCCAAAAAAGCTACAAAAGGTTTCTCAACTATAACATACTAAAAGTTTACCAAAGTAGGACCCTCGGAAATTTTTTTTTTCGTTTTCAACTTGGGATATTACTGAGGTGTTGAATCATTAAGAATTTGAATTCATGACCTTCGGTTGTACACTATGATAGAATAAGTTTTAGAACATTCAGTTCACCCCCCTCCTCACTATCGACCTCTTAAGTGTTTGAATTGTCACATATTTCCTGATCTTGATCCGTCATTACTCCAGAACAGACAATGATATCATCTACTTCCATTCCAAAAGCAGTTTAAAGAACATAAATTGTATACAATTAACCTGTTGAAAGAAACTTTAGGAGACAATGCGTGCAACTAGTTGCTCTTTGTAAATGCCTACTAAGGCTGTAATTCAGCGTCAAGGATTTTAGGCATCGGAAAACATTCCTGTCATGAAGTGTTGTGCTAGTGCATTCACCCGTCATAACAAATCTCAAGAGGACATATTATATCTTGACAAAGACCTGATGGTGATCTATTTTGTGGCAAATCGAATGATACGCTATCATCACTGTGTCATGCCATTTTCACCAAGAAAGTGTCATTCCTTAACGCCCCCCCACCCAACATCACCTGCAACAAGATTGCATAGCCAACGTGTGTACTTTCAAATTATGGTATAGACGGGGATGGCAAATGAAATTGACCCAACTGAATGGGATTGGAAGCAGCATAATGATCAGTTAATTTCAATTATGACCCATACAATTCTGCGCCTGGCGAACCTTTGAAAATTATCTATTGCAACTGTTCGGGGGGATGTCGGTCCTCTCGATGCAGCTGCAGACGCTATGGACTCTCCTACACTGCTGTATGTGACCATTGTCAAACTGAAAACGATGACAATTCATCCAAACAACACTCAACTGAGCTGGAGGATGGCACTCAAACCTGAACGCTCTGAAACTTATTCTATGGACAAGGGTGTTTGTGCATTTGGTGATCATGGACAGCTGAAGGTCGTGTATTCAATTTCGTAATGACTGAGCATCTCAGTGACACCCAAAGTTGTCTCAATATGTTCCTTGTCCTTAAAAACCCGGGGATAGACATTAAGTTCATCAAATTTGAGTCAATAGTTATGGACTTGCGGTCATTTGAGGTCAGCCCTGATACCCGTTAGGGATCAAGTCTAATAATAATTTGCAGGTATTTAACCAGGTCAGCTGCATCAGACGATGAGTAGAGCGTCGGTCTATTTACTGATATTTTTTTATTTTGGTCGCCTTGAGTTTTCTGCTGCAAGTGCAACTGCCCATCGGCAATCACCAACATTGGAGACATCTGATCAGATATCGAGATTCAGAAAGGAGATTTACTGTGATAAAGCGATGTAATATTGCGAGATTAAAACCGATTAATTGATATTGGTCCTGTGTTTGACAATAAGATAAATTGAAAGTATGGTCTATTTTTAGTATTTAGATTACTGTTGGACAGCGACACATTTCAAGGAGGATTATATTTCTCTTCTAAAGTACGTAACACGAATCTGCCAGGAAATAACCGATAGCCGTAGAAACACATAACTGAAATTCGTATTTAGACCCGCATTTCGACTTTTTAAACATCTGCCCCACCCTACCTTAACTTCAATCTTTTTTCAACTTTTGAAAATATGAATGAGCCAGAAATTTATTTGCATATTTAAGAAGCACAATGAGCGTGTTTTTCAGTGGTACGCAATATTATACCTGGAATTTCGTATTAAGACGGGGATTACGGTAGCTAAGTGGATAAGGCCCTGGTTCGTTAGCCTGGAGGTTGGGTGTTCGATCCCTGCATTTGCCGAGAAAGTTCATCCCGATTTTCCGGCGTGATTTACCCTTTTTAGTGATGCAAAAGGAGGGCCTGAGTGACAAGGACAGCTGCCTAATCGTTCGGATGGGACGAAAAACCGAGGTCCCGTGTACACATTGGAGTGCACGTAAAATATTCCTAGGCAGTTGGAATTCGATATAAGAGTAGGCCGTAGCGCCGCTGCCCGGGCAAAATGTCCCTCATAGCACACTGTATAGCGTATGCCCGTCTTCCATAAGCCCAGGTTAGGTGCATAATAGTAGGATGTTAAACCCCATTTCTATTCTATTCGTATTAAGACCCGTTTTTTAATTGCCCCCGCCATTAAAAAGAGTTTCGTACCACCCGACGTTTTTCAAGGAAGGCAAATATGACTATATGTTTACGGTGTTCACGATCTTAAGCCACTACGCACCGTACCCTTAGTTAGTTGTCTAACTACTCTAATTGTAGATCATCATGGCCACGGCGACCTAGCTTCAATCCCTAGCCTCACCAAACAGATTTACTTTAACAACATACAGAATCTTATAAATACAGGGGAAATTGTTCGTTCTTCATTCCTTGGCTAATATCAATGTTAAATTTAACGTTCCTCACGACCGAAGTCGTCAACGATTTCGGATTCGGTTATTCGAATCCCAGAATTTCAACAGACTGTACATGTAAAACCTTAGGGTTTGTCTTGGAATTTGAAAATGGGGCGTTTAAAAATCGTTACAAAGAAAGTTAGATTAGGGAGAATATTTGGTCCATTTAATTTCCGGTCGTTATAAAACCTTCGGCTACATCGATTGTTATATTCCATAAGAAAGGGGCTGGAGACTAATCCATTACTTGTTTGGTTAAATGATTACATAGACCAATCAAGGTGTTCTACCCAATATACTTCCTTCGTCCTTCGATACACATGGGGGTCGGGTGTTCGATCCCATTGGCCAATATAGTTCATCCAGATTTTCGGGCGTGGTTCCCGCCTGTCAATGATGCAGGATCGAGGGCCTGACAATGACAGCTATCTAGTAGTTCAGCTGGGACGAAAAACCGAGGTCCCGTGTACACATTGGAGGGCAGGTAAAAGATCCCTTGACAGTTGGAATTCGCTATAAGAGTAGGCCGTAGTGTCGCTGTCGGACAAATTTTCCCTCATAACACACTGTATAGCGTATGCCCGGCTTCATTAGCCCAGTTCGTAACAGAACAGTAAGACGCTAAGCCCCATTCCATTAGATTTCCTTCGACACAGCATTCGACTTAATTAGCGGTTTAGAAAAGGGGGCTCTGGTCACTAATATGGGCATAGAAAGGCATTTAGGCTTTTAACTGTTCGCCATTCTGATTTTAAACTTATGGGCTTATGTTTATAGACAGGGTTGTTCGAAAGGTTTTCTTGGGTGGGTAGTGAAGTCTAAAACCAAGAAGGACAGCAGAGAGCATTATTTACATGCTTTGTGTTTGTGACTGCTAAATGAAATATAATTCAAATTCCTAAAAGGATTATTTTAGTAACATGCCCGTTCGTATACCCGAATCTAAATTTAATAGAGTTACGTGCAATACTAATAAGCATCTTGCATAAGAAAACAGGCGATTGCCCAGAAAGATATGTCCACAATTTTACAAGAGATAGACAAGCAACAAGCTAACGAAAGCAACAGTGAACTGATACCCTCCGCCGAAATTCCAAAATAGATAGATTGACACATATTGATTGATTGCACATTTATCCTTTTCAAATTTTTTTTTAGAATATCTATACTTAGTCTAAGCATAAAATGTTTACGATAAACTACCTGGTAGTGAAACCATACACTTAGTGTCGGGCATCGATCAATAAAATTGCTTAACTCTGCTTAGCTTTGGTGGGAAATGGTTAATCACTGAACCAAGTCAACGCATTCACCTTTTACCTCAATGTGGAGAGTTTTCGTGTTCAAAAGTTTCATCGTTCTAACCCAGACAGTTGGACCGAATAGAGGGTCCACAATCTTGGTATAACATACATTGTAACATGCTAAGAGTGAACCTCGCATTTTGATTGGTCAATTAGACACCATCTATTGGACAATAACACCCCTCTGTTTTAGTATTTTCTTTTAAAATCGTAAATAGCATGTTACAATGTCGATAAACACTTCATGTTTTGCATTTAGAGGGGTGTTATTGTCCAATAGACATGTCCTGAGATTTTACATTAGAACCCGCGACGCTACGCGTCTTGGGTCCTAATGATCTCTGGACATGTCTATTGGACAATAACACCCCTCTAAATGCAAAACATGAAGTGTTTATCTCCTAAATAATATATATTACCTGCATACGATGAGCGGCCATTTTGCCAGACAGTTTTGATCTCATTTTATCGCCATTTGAATTTAGCGGTGATACATTTGAATGGTTTTGAAAATCGGTTAAGTATGTGTGACATCTTCTCTAGAGAGACAACCCAAAAGAAGATAAAGTCACAATATACGTATCAAAGTAGATAGAGCACAAGTACCTTTTTGTGAACGGTAGACAAATACATAAAATAAAAGACGTCCAGGTAAACAATTCACCACTTTACATTATTCTGACATACATTAAATCATAAGCCCTCAGTAGGTGTCTCCATCTCCAAACGTTAATAATCAATACAAAATAATTAATATTTAGCCATTCATATTTAAGGATTGCCCAAAGCCCAAATTCTAGTGGTAAATTTCATCCATTTATATATGTTACAGTCAATGTCTACAATCAGGCAATGTGTACAATGCCTTTGTAACCCTAACCCTTAACAACGCCAACTCTTAACCTTACCCTAAGACTAACCCTAAGACAAATCCTAACCCTAACCCTAACCCGGCAATGTACACATTGACTGGTTATTTCAGGCATTGTACACATTGCCTGATTTGTAGACATTGACTGTCACATATACATCTATGTGATTTATTTAAGGTTTGCCCTAAGTCCAGTGGTGATTATAATAATAGATGGCAGCCTTACACTAACACTGAGTTAGGGATGGCCCAAGGCCAAAGCCCAAATTATGATGGTTACCGTCATCTATGTATCTAATTGAATGAATTTGATTATTTTATTTATGTGATTTAAGGTTTGTCCGAGCCCAGTGACCAGTATTGATAGATAATAGATATCAGCCCCATACACTAACACTGCGTTAAGAATAGGTAACGCCTAGCACATGCATCAAACGTAACTTATTTTATACGATTTTGACGTAACTTAAAATGTTGGTCTATCTCCAAAAGAACTCGGTTCCGGTCGATATTGGCATGTATCCCACTATAACGTTATTCGCGCATATCGGATCGTAACTTCCTGACTTATGACCCTAGATTGTACGAAAAATAGCGTTTTACAGGTCTTGAACAGGTCACAATTTTTATCCGATTTAATAAACTGTTTGAATTTATCCCCGTTACACCACTGTTTGTCGTGTATTTTGTACACGAGGGGCAGTCCATTTACTGGTTACATTATTTTGCTTAAATAAACTATTTTGCCTATAACGTTTTTTAGGACTTCGAATTATGTCTTATGGTTTGGATTGTTCGTACTTGGGTTTTTTTATTTTAACCCTAATGATAGTTGAGTTGGAATTCGTGAAAATCGGATCAAAACTACCGGACAAAATACCCCCCCCCCCCTTCGTACGCCAATAGTGTATAAAAACATATTGTATATCAAGGTAGAGGTCACAATTTTGATCCGATTTTGATTAAACTTGAAATACATGTTTATAACCGAACAGTCTTGGTTCCTTAAATCGCAGTTTTGAATTTTGGGCCAACTAGAAACCACAATTTTTATTTATTTTTTTTTAAATTTTTTTTTTAAATATATCACCTTTACACATTAATGAAGGTAGAGTTTGACATTCGTAAAAATCTGACCGTCACTGCTGCACAAAATGGCCGCTCCTTGTACCCGAATAGTGTAAATTTTGACACTCTAGATGTCACAATTGTTATAATAAAATAATACCAAGTACGAACAATCCAAACCATAAGAGAAAAATCGAAGTCCTAAAAACGGTATAGGCAAAATAGTGTAATCAGCCTATGGACTGTTTACCGTGTACGAAATACACAACAAACAGTGGTAACAGGTGACCAATTTTGATGAAACTTGAAATAGAACCAAACAAATCACATTTTATACGTCACATTCATGACCTGGATATATGTTTCCGTCGCCCCTGTCGGTGTGTCACCTACAGGCCAGAATTCTTAATTGATCGTCTTAACACTTTGCATACATTTTCGTTATACCCTCATGGGCAGAGCCACCGTCATTCTTATATTTGTTTGTTTGTCGTCTACGTGACGCATTTCTTAACGTATCGTCTTGAAACTTTGCTTATATCCCAAGGAACATCCATATTGTTTGTGGTGCATGTCCATCCCCTGACGTCAGATCCACACCTATTTTCTTTTTGTGTCTATCTGTCAGCCACCGGCCGTAAGTCTTGAGAAAACTTTTCATACTTATTCCTTATGCCCCAAGGATGACCTCTACTATCTTCGGTGCATACCCGGCTCCCGAAAACAGGACCACGCCCAAATTATGAGTGTTTGTGTTTCGCATACTGGCTGCAGTTTTTAACAAGTCCTTTTGAAACGTTACATACCTATCCCTAATACTCTAAGGATGGTCCCTACAGCCCACGATTCTTAAAGTACAGTATTCGTGTCAGTCATTATTACATATTATTATGTGATATAACTCGCTAAACACGTTCTGAATATAACCTAGAGATCAATGCTACGATAGATGCGTAATGAAGGTTTCTACACTGATGTGACAAATATAATAGGAAAACACGAGGTATATTCGTTTATATAACTGACTGAAGTGACGAGTGATAACAGATACACGACCGAATTAATGCTCACTAACACTTCCTTCGAAGACCAAAAGCTGTAATGTGAAACTTTTATGTTGGTCCATGTCCAACCCCCAGGTGCAGAGACACGGGGGCAGAGCCGCACACAATTTTTGTGTTTGTGTATCTACAGGCTGGAATTCTGAATGGATCATCTTGGAGCTTGCTTTTGATGCTTTCGGGAATATACCTTAATCTTGACACACACAGATCTCTCTGATATTCCTGACATATATAACACGTAATGTCGTACACAAGATTTAAACATTATATATCATGTTTAATTTTGACCATAACCTCACACATTTGATAATTTTGTGAAGACTGTTTTGTGATAGTTTGGTGGATTTTGTTAAGAATATAAATGGTCAGAATACTAGAACACATCCCTCAAATAGATGAACCTGATTAAGATGGGATTTTGATGGCATTGTATTTCCTAAATATTTCCCAAGGCCAATTTATAGCTGAGTAGGCCTCGGTAATTCAATCACAATTAGTTTGATATCGGGAATAGAATTGGACAAGTAATCGAAAAAATCTTATTTCGATGCAAATTAAGATACAACAAATCCGTTAAGAACACTGTGACACAAGAAGAATCTCTCCATTGTAATAGTGTACATTCGTGAACTAGTGTCCCTTATGTTTATATTAAATGTTGCACGAACAACACTCGGGGACACATATAGACACATCAAGCCATAAAAGAACGTAATTCTCAAGAATTATAAAATGAGCTGTAGCTGCGGGGGATTTTTCTTCTTGGTATGAGCTGATTATGGAATATTCCCGCAGGACAAAAAAACGACGTGTGCTGCACGAAAAGGTTCCATAAATCCCTGTGAATATTTGATAATCTCCAGACTTCTATTTGTGTATTGGTAATTGGTTATAGCACGATATCCTGTTTTTGTTATCGTTCCTATAAGATGTTGCATCTCTGTGTAAACCGCTTTCGAATGTGTTTAAGGGGAGATAATACCAAAATAAAAGTAAAACCATTCTTTATTTAGGATAGCAATTCTAAGTAAGCTGACGCTTAAAGTACAGCATGTCATTTTGGTTGCCTATTATGTTGTATAATTGCGTCAGTAATAAGTCATACTGTTCTTCCTAAATATTTTAAGGGAATAGTATGCAGGCAATTCTAAAACAAACCGAAGCTCCCTGCTATAATGATAGGCATATGTTTTTAAAATAGGGTGGGAGGGGTAATGCACGTTTTAAAAAGAGAAATTATATAAATCCAAAAATGTTTACAGTTTTTGTGGGACAGAGGCTATACATTAACGGGAGGAAATCACATTAGATTACCACCCTTAGACTTAACCGGTAGTAATTAGAACTATAACTTTATTAACTTCGCTGACTGCCTTGGAAGGGAAGTGAAATACAATTACAACAATTTGTACCATTGTTCCAGTAATCAGCTTAGTGTAGTTAGCTGTATATAAAAGTCCATAATCAATATAAGGATATAGTGATACATCATGAGCATTAAGGTTGGTAGTTAGAGGTTCAGCCACATCATATCAGTCAAATACCTTTTTAGTTATGTTCTGATATTAATCATAGCTCCCACTAAATTGCCTTCAGTAAATAGCGTGAACAGAATTCATAGGTCATCAATACATATGGATTTCTATGACCCGGGCAAAGATTTGGTTGACCTCTTCAATAAATCTTTAATGATGGTGATATTAAGAACATAAACTGAAGATGAAATATGAAGTAGATGGAATTTGGCCAAAGTAGAATGGATTTATTTTTGGTAGACGGTAATTAAGTAACTTTAAGATCGGGGTTGTCCCGTTCCTTTGCGTACCAACAGGTTATTACAAACATAAACAATACTACTGAATTGCATTTTAAAAAGAAAATATGAACCATGTTTTAGTTATCCCCAAAGGTAGATACGTCACTATCCAGTGTATAAATCTTGTCGTTCCCATTATAAGTTTGCGCAGCAATGTAATGACACTATTTATATCCACGTTTGGTTTGGGGGGGGGGGGGGGTAATTCCCACTTACATGCAGAAAAACAATAAATATAATTCTTTGCTATAGATTTCACTTTTAATGAACCTGAATACATTATGACGTAGTGATACATTAGTATTTTGACATCAATTCAACCATTGCAAAGTCCGACCCAGTCTTTCCATCAAGGTTAATTAAATAAAATAGTTCCTTTCTAATAAGAAAGAAGTCTACTTTTAATAGAAAAAAAAAACTGTTCTTTGAAAAAAAACCTGTTCTTTGAAAAAAAATATGAAGTTCCTTTTTTTATTGACCAATAAAATTCATTTAAAGGGATATCTCCTAAGAAGATATCGCAGTAGATTATGAAATTTATCACACAAGCGATATCTACTGTAGAATGTATTGTTGGGCGATAAAAACATTATAATTACATACAAACGAACACAATATATACATGGCAGTTAAATAAAAACAGACAAAAAGTATGGCGATAAATGTAAATAAGTTGCATTAAATTGCTAGGATACAAAAATTTAATCATGACGGAAAGAAAAAGTAAATATAATAACAGACTTAATAAAATTATCCGTTAATTTATTTTCTTACCGATCTTCTAGAATGACTTTAAAACTGGGAAAATAAGATACGTATGTTTGTTGATATAAACATGGTTTGTTGACGAGGGAACAGATCTTTAAGGATGTCTGTGATGCAAAATTTAAATATACATGTACTTTCATATTTTTAATTACTAATGAAAGCCAATCAATAATGTAAGTTATACAAACATGTATATTCAAATATTGACTATAGTAATGATCTACTTGCAGCTTTGTGGTGTTCTCCTTCCAAAACAGGGAAGTTGGGTTTCCAAGTGGTCTTAGGGCAAATTTGGTGGTTTTGATTCAAGCCATATTTGCTGTCTAAACGTTATAGCACCCCCCCCTTCGCTGTGCTAGTCCTGAAATGACATGCATTGTGCTGAGTGGATGTTAAAGATATCCCATTACTACTCCATCTTGTAGAAAAGTTGGCTATTTTTGTTTCGGATGAGCGAATCAAACCGTTGTGACTTCCAGAACTAGGATATCTTTGATTTATATTCTCACAATAAAAACCCAAGAGTTTTAATTTAGATCAAACAATGCTATGAGTTGTGACCATAATCTATTATCGTTTTTATTACATGACCATGTACCCTTTCCGGGTAATTTTCCTTTTTTGTATCAATTAAACGAACTTCAGAGAATGAAAATGTATTTTAAGACATTTTATTGGCAATAGATAGAAAGAATTCAATATCAATTATCAGGATCAGGGTAATTTACCAAAGACAATGGAAGTAATCCAGTAGATCGTGACAACCGCCTTTTCAAAGTTAACAGTCTAGCACGTCAGATTGGCTAACATTGTTCAATATGAGTGTTAGAGATCGAGATCGAATGGACAAATTAGATACTTTAAACATTAGCTTGGAAGGAAAACATGGGAATAGAAAATCGATAGAGCTAGTGGTCTAATCTTTTCGTGGGTAAATACTCTTTCATTGATTAATGTCTTGCACCATTTGCTGGTGTAAATCATATATTTCAATTATTTACTTTGGGGATTTTTCAGCGCTGTCTCATTTCGGGGCAATTTCCTCTTTCTCTGTGTTTTCAGTGGTTTGAGAAATTTGTATGAACAAAACACACAGCAAACACAAAAAGATGGGTTTCTGTTATTTTTTGTAAAGGACCGTTCAACATTTAAGTGATGAAATGTCCAGCCTTTGTGTTCATCGGAAAAAGATATTGATGCTTTCCCGCGTTAATAAAAAGCTAACTATCTAATCAATCCATGTATTGAAACTCCCTAATCAAAAGCATCGAGCAACATGGAAGCTAATCCCGCGGTTTATTGCTACAAGAAAATGTTACTCAAGTATTATTTCTCAAGATTTCCAAATCAAAAATGTCATTGTATACAAACCAAATGAGATATGTCCTATAAATGGAGGATCAGGTTTTTCAGAATTATTTGAAGTCATTTAATAGTTACTGAAAGAAAATAAATGTATCGTTAAATTTTTATTGTGCGAAAAATAATTTATGCCTGTTTGTATAATACATAATACGCTAGCAATTTTCGCAGATTTATTTTCTTTTTTACTCTATGGATTTAGTATTATTTATGTTTTTAGATTAAAGTCCACGTGAAAACCGTCTTGAGACATTAACCCTCTACAGTCCACGGTAACCTACAATGTAATATAATAGAAATTCTGTTGGGAAATGAAATGGGGTTTAACGTCGTATAAGTCTGCATAAACTGGGCTAATGAACACGGAAATTCTTTGGGGAAAATTATTGAGCTTTTATGTCTATATATGGATGAAAGTCAAGTGTTGGAACCAGTTAACGAGGTAATTCGACAAATTTGCAGGAGACATAAACACATTATTTAAGATATTTTACATGTGTATCGTCCGCATCTAAATATGGTTTAAACAATATGTATTCATAAGATATCATATATTATATTTCAATTTTTATAGATACCATATGAAAACAAGCAAAAAGGTTATATAAATTTGCTCTGAGTCTAAATATATGATGTATATTATGCTCATTGATACGGGGACTTGGGTGACCGAATGGAAAACGCGTGCGCGATGCATTTTAAGATCTGTCAAGTGGGGTGTTTTCGATTACCCACTTCTACGTGACAAGTACTGTCGCCTGCCCCCCCCACACACACACACATACCACCACCACCGCCACTAAAGACCCCTCACGCAAGCGAGTTATGGAAATGAAATTGAACCGTATGTTATTTCCGAAT
The DNA here is from genome assembly GCA_917208275.1 of Patella pellucida. Classification (NCBI taxonomy): domain Eukaryota; kingdom Metazoa; phylum Mollusca; class Gastropoda; family Patellidae; genus Patella; species Patella pellucida. The sequence goes on from OU795043.1 coordinate 31,983,085, forward strand.
TGACCTAGTTTGTGTCGAGTGGACTCTGAACCCCATTTTCCTCAGTGTCACACATATGCTGCTCGATGTGTTTATATAGATAAAGCAGTGCCATGGCATCTTTAGAGCCCAAACTGTAGCACTTCTGTATGAGTGATGTTTACATAGCACTGTCTCTTAGATTTGTGTCCAATCACTTTGATTTTTTAATTTCATTTGATTGATTTGTTTTTGTAGAATGACAGTCTGTATTCGTTCAAAACTTTACATGTATAGATATAACTGGTTGTGTGTACGGCAAGGATGAAACTAATATTATTATACAAACCAACTTCCGTTTAATCTTACGAACAAACATTTACTGTGGTAATTACTAATCATCTAACCCACCCATCAGATCAACCGAATGAAATATTTTACTTTAACCTAAATCAAAAAGGTTAGGCTGCTTTTATATTTTAAATTGTGAAAATTGATTTAGCGCTGTTGGGTTGGGGAAGAGGCACCTTTCTTTACTTATAATTTCTGCGCTGGTGTCGGAGACAAAAACACACTTTACGTTTCAATTTTGAAAGTTGGTACCAGACATGTTTAATTGGGCCATTTAGTTGTAGTTTAATGTATTCCCTTCAATATCCTAGGCTCTAGGCGGATAATTGGATTGATTCAATTCAACCTTACTTAAAATTCAAATAAGTTGATATTGCGAATAGTATTTGTTCGAAAAAGTATTCTGATCAAAATTCGCGCAAAGTAGTATTTTAGTGATAGTCAGATTAAAGTGTCTTTAAAAGTCATACGCAGTGTGTTTAGACATGGAATACGATAATACTCGGTCGACGTAATAGAATCGTATAAAATATTTCATTGCAAACGATTGAATAATTATATCCTTCACAATCAATCTAGACCACCACGACATCGAAAACTTTTATTGCAATTGCGTGTAACATAATAATGCTATCCTCTAGAGATCCGAAATTTATTAATCACGTGAAGGGAATTTACTATGGAGTGTCGGTGGTGCTTTAAATTAATCCACATGCTTAGCACAGATCGCCTACTAAAAAATATTTTGTACAGGGCTGTAATTGTGGGGATTAGTCTATGTAAATGATGAACACAGGCGGGGTTAAATTGTTTTATCTGTACTGAACAAAATCATTACGAAGTCAATAAACGCGACATATAAGACCTTCTGTGCTCAGACTGTCACACAATCCCCGGCGAATTTAACGAGTAATTGCTTCACAAACTGATTGGGTGCAGGCAGGTGTAAAGTTGGATGTATCTCGTGTGATACATTCAATGCACGCTGATGGATTACTCGAATGTGTCAAATTGGAAAACCAGTTAAAGCATTTGAGCGTTATTATGAATAGTGACAATGCATTTGTCCTAATCACACTAAATCAGACAATAGTATTAGTCAGGATCTAACTGTGCGGATCGTGTAAAACGTTAATAATACAAACTAAGGCTGGCAAGATAAAGCCATATCTCTTAACATGAAATTCTTACAGTGATATACTATAAGCTGCATTAAACCTTTGTATTAAATAGGATTGTATGCAAAATTTGAGACATATATTACAACATATCGTTGACATAAATATACACATATTAATGTGTTATACAGTGGTATGTGAAAACTATTACTTTCTGTAAATAATCCAGTGTTTGTATTTTAGATAATTAGGTGAATCTGATGTAAAATGATGTTGAATCACAAACGCTTCTGTAAGATTCAGTTCTTATATTCAATCATCATACACTCTTAAAATCTGAAACTTTAAACAGCGAGACCATTAAACCCAGAAGTGGCTTATAACGTTTTTTAGGAATTCGAATTATGTCGTATAGTTTGGATTGTTCGTACTTGATTTTTGTTTTATTATTATAGATGCAAGAGCCGATTCCATGCAAGCCAAGCCAATCAATGGAATATAGTCAGTTCCTAAACAAATATTGAAAATAACTTTGCGCCCCTTAATCAAAAGAGAAGAATCAGTTCCACTCAGAGGACAACACGTTACTCTATAGCACAGTTTTCAGCATTAGTCACAGGCGATAACAAACCACACTGAACCATCCATTCGACAGTTATTCACATATTTTAAGCAAGCAACAGTTGGTATCATATCGAAGTTAGTTTCCGAATTCAATTCCTACATGTCCATTAAACTTTGTTCATCCACCATTTATCCAGGTTTACTAATATTGTGAATCGTTCGCAAGAACATGGACATGTTAGTGTATCCTGTACTAAAAGGCTACCCTTGACTCAGATACCATCCAGGTATAATCGTTCATTCCTATCGATAATTATAGAGATGATGGTATCTGCAAGGGTCTGGTATCACACTGAGGGCAACATTGTTCGGTGCTTTATCTCAGTACCGCATGGTTGTGCTTTATCCCGGTCCTTTTCCTATTTCAATGAGAAAATATCACATGTATCGTGAATGAAGCAAAATCTGTTAAAAGTTGATTCAGGATAAAAACCGACGTTAACCCAAAAGTGTCAACAAAATAATACTAACATGTTAAACTGTTAAAAGGCATGGATACAAACGTCACCATAACAGGTCTTTCTTTTCGTATACACACCTTCACGGTGTTTTGTCTTTGATGTTCCATAAACGATACTAGAGATATCGTACCGAGGATTGGGTGATCAGAGGGTGATATGTGATATCATCCCTGGGACGATATCACATATCACCCTCTGATGACGTCATATTAAGCAAACACAGTAAAAATAAATTTTATTTAGTTATAAAGTTAAAAGTACAGTTAATAGGATTAGAATCATTTTCTGCAGATGTTTGTAGATAAAGCGGTTTTGAAAAATTTTCGGTCTCGTAATTCTTTCTGGTGTCTTCCTCGTCTTTTACGTTTTTGCCCTCATCACTCTTACTGACACCATTCTTACCTTTGCGTAGTGAAAAATATCCAAGTTTTTCTTACATTTAAGACGTAAATAAGACATCAATCCAATTAACAAACTTAATATTGAATTCATAGGGTATTTCTCGCCGTCCTTTTTTCTAACTTCAACCACGAAGTGTTTTAACCAAAAGTTTAAATCACTATTGTCCATGTGTTCAAGATCTTTAGTTATTTTCCTTTCTTCGTCATTATGTTGATTGTTTCGCCACATCAACCATGCTTAAAAAGCATTAAAAGCCCCTTTATTACGCCTTAGAATATATTTTGGTACAGCGTTATTTGCAACGTTTAAAACCGTTTCCTCTTTGACAACATGAAAACGTTTGTCATTTTCAGATCGATTTACCCCTACATCCGAAATATCGAAATACAGCGCTGGATTTCCAACATCCATATCGAAAAATATACTTCGTCTGAATCAGTCATTGACAGCATTTTATTTGTGAACTGGTCGATGTATGACTAAAATAACGCAGGTGTAATGGGCAGTGGTGGACAACAGTTCACTATTAGTATACTCATTCCAACAGTGACGTTGCCCTGCCCTTCATCATGCTAAAAACAACACGGGACGATATGGATGCGTTTATGTTGCTATATGGGGGTATGCTGACCACTCTGTCATTGAAGTGATGTCAATGTGTATGTCAAATAATACCCCACTAACCCTCGGTTCGATATTAGAAATAGCCCTCGACCTTCGGTCTCGGGCTATTTCTAATATCAACCTCGTAGTAGGGTATTATTTACTACTTCTTGTTATGAGTGATTCTGTGAATATAAAGTGACTGAACTATCTGATGTGCGCAAACCAACGATCTCATAGTTCACCTGTTTCTAAAGAATTAACCTTCATCTTTAAAAGGTTTGCAGAATACGGTCGTATTCTATTAATGAAACATTTAAAATATTATTGGTTATTCTTCCTTTTAAAACACTATATCAGTCAAAACTTCGACTGAGCAAAGCACCAAGAGTTGCGTTATTCATCCCATCACAATCTGTTTTAAAGCAACCTCATTTGCCTATCTCCAAGAATATAAATTCTCTTCCCAATCATATACTTTTATATCTACGTTTATCATTTCTGTTCGTTTTAAAATAGACAAAATATGGATATTCTAGGTCATCCGAGAACTATCAAATCAAATAATGGACCAGGTTCGCGGGTTCATTGGTCCATCGATATCTATTATTAGGGTTGGGTTAGGTTTGGGTTTATTGATACCCATATTTATAGTATTTCTTATCACCAGGGATCTGGTATCCTTTAACTTGTACTAATTAAACCATTTTAAAATTTAAAGGGTTATTATCAGTTACCAAAGGATGTTTTGATATTAAAGGCTATTATATTAATTAAAGAGCAAAACAACCAAGTTAAATGATACCAGATCCCTAGTGTATAGTGAACCCGCGGACTAGTCAACCCGTCTCATGTACCACGGAGTGGGCATTTCGCTGTATATGTGAGATACAACAGTCTTGTAGCTGAACAAGATAATGATACTGATATAAGACATACTTGGTTGAGAAAGGCAGCACCCTAAATCTCAACCTAACCCATTTCACGACACCTGGCTTGCAAATAATAAGCAGCGGGTTAAGTTAGTGACAATCAAATAAGATGTTATGGCGGAACGTATTGACAGTAATTGTTGTGTCTGCTAAAAGCAGTACATGTATACAACTGGTTATGGTTCCTAGATATAATTAACTGCATTTATCTCGTACAACAGTTAGGTATTCTCGTCTGTAAGTTAGTAGGATTCGGTCTTGTCTGGTATCTGGTAAATGTTCAATTACGACCATAGTATAAAATTACCCACGACAGACAAATATATTAAGAAAACAGAATAACACACTTAAATACTCCGATCCAACGACCGACTTTGTTCGTCAAATGGAGTAATATTGAAATTTTAGTTTTTGTGAAAACAATTTAGGTGATTTCCTTTAAATTTTAATGATGAGTCAGAAAATGACAGCGATATCTGTTTCCATACCTTTTTACACACATCGAATATGTCCACCTACTGACAGAAATCAAGGATTAGTGAGCAAATTATTTGTCTTAACAACGATACCACTATACGGTTAATGCTAAAACAGGAAGAGGGTCGAGTTCACATCAACTAAAGGCAGTGAGGCCAGGCTTAGTATTTTACATGTATTAAGGCGCTGGCTGACAAACCAGGTGGTCTCTGGCTCATTCCTGGTGTTGACAGAGATTAAATGCCAGACGATTTTCCGGTGTAGTTTCCCTTGTCAATGGTGAATGATGTAGGGCAAGGAACAGCATCTAGTCGTTTGGATGGAACGAAAACACGAGGTCCCGTGTACACGTTGGCGTACAAGTGACATTTGGAATTCGTAATAAGAACAGGCCGGCAAAATTTCCCTCATGGCACATAGCATGACGAATGCCTCTTTGCTTTATCCGGTTTGGTGCTGAAAAGGGACGTTAAACCCCGTTTTATTTCATTGCAATGCATTTCTGATAACATACCGGCGATCCGCCCATTCATTGACTTTGGTGGATATTAAGACTAGTAGTAGTTAGTTATAAAATTATACCAATAGAAGTCAGGTCATACATTAAATTACATATAATGTCATGTCATTCGGAACTGTTTGACATACGATTGTTAAGTCAGAGAATACTCTTCTAGTAATTCTCCCGATTCATTAGCTACCCTTTTTTAGCGGTGGAATATGTTTGTGTCTTTTTTGACCAGACAACGTTGGAACTCTAGAGAGGATTGGTCTACTCACACAAGCACCATTAAGAATCATTTACGTGCCACTGCCAGCTGGGTCTTAATTAGGCGCAAACAGTACTTGAATTCTCTTGTGATTTCAGTCAAGTTTACTTGTTAATTAGATCCAAGGCAAAGTCATCACCAGGCAGAAATAAAAGCAATTTATCTTGGAGTAGACGAAACCATAGACACCATATAGAGACAAATCGAGTAAGGCAATCAATTTAAATACGTGTATGTTTTAATTTAAGGAGAGATATTCTAAAGCTGTTTTTCTAGCTGATGATTCTTTTCCTCAAACTTGGGAAGGGGGCATGTAGACAACGTTTACCTGTTCAGCCGTATATCCGTTAGCTTTAAATTTGGAAATCCCCCGACTACTCTTGGAATTAGCTAATAGTTTGGCAAATGTCGTGCACGAAACTCAACAATTTCACATGTACAATGAATACTTCATGCTTAAGCCGAACGTTACCAAAGAGACCTACTAATACTTCTAAATAACCAAAATAAATGACCACTGACGACCATGTTCTTACATTCCTGTCGGTACCTTTCAGTAGGGTAACATCCAGCACGAGAGAGGGCGAGGAGTTTTGGGGTAAATCCTTCTCAGTACTTATAAAGGCGTGTCTTAAATGATGCGCAAAGCCCAATTTGAACATTCAACTGTATTGTTCAAGTTACTTTACTAAAACTTGTTATCTTTCTATCAAATAAAAATATGTTGGCAATTGGTTCAAATGTCTCAACTAGGTTAAGAAAATATATTAAATTATATTAATGTAAAAAAAACAAAATGTCAATTAGAGCCTGTTTTCTAAAGATTTGTGATATTTTGACATTAAAATCATATAAACTAATACAAAACAAGTATGAAAGGGAAAAAAATGAGTGTTCCTGCCCAAGAGGGAAAATTTGAGCAACCGATACTCAAAGAGATTAATAGCATAGATCTATATCTAAACTGATGCTTGTGCTAGACAGAGATGTATTTCACTTATCATTATTGCATATCTCTACCATTCAAAATTACAGCATCAATTACTAGTAACAAGGAATGCCATCACGATTCGACCAAGAAAACGATAAATATTATTCCTACTCAGCAATTTTCGTGACAAGTTTATAAATCTTTGTCGCTCTTCCACTATTCACAGTAGTGTTCATTACTCCACTCCTATTCATTTTCAGTAATAACCAACTTAGAAATCACCATCGATGTCTTCAGACAAGGCTCTTGCGAACCGGTGAATCAAATCATAAACATCGAGTCCCAACATAGCCTCACTACAGTAATTAGATTTTATGTTGCCTTGCCAGCGATTAGAGACCTTGGTCGATGGATTTGTCAGAGATTTCAACTTAAGACGACAATGGGATAGTTAAGACTTGGTGATCGCTTTTACCTTAACAAAAGCTGGCAACATGTACGCTTTCTTTTCTGTTTCCAATGCATTAAAAGTAGCATGTTTAAAAAATGAAGTTAGTATTTTTTAGCATTCTCAATATTTCATGCGTTTCTTTGTTAAGAATCATATATAATCATCATGAAATATCTCACTACGGCGCTAGTTTGTCTGGGAAAAATTATCTCCATCCTTTCAAGGATATCATAAAATATAAATTTGTCAATATTTTTGGCTGGAATGATAAAAAATTCTCTTATTAGTAGGCATCAGGGAATGAAATTCTATTTTTAAGTCGTAAATAAATTGTGCGTCATAAAGATCAATCAGTTTTCCACATAAAAAACATTTCAGTACAATAATAAGCTGATTTTGTTTTAAATCTTTCCTTGCAACTTGTTGGAAATAACGGTTAATTACGATGACCTCCTTTCAGATCCAGAAGGAATTTAACTGATGCACCCACTGCCCAAACACGTTATCAGAATAACCACATTTCCGTAATCTATTTTATAATATCTAAAATGAAAAATATTATAAGAAAGAAACATCAAAGTTTGTTCACATTTCTTATTGCATAAACTACATATTATAATATGGTAAATTCTATCAGAAAGAACAATATTTGTACGCGTATAATAGCCAAGATTCTGTTAAACCTTCATTATGTAAGGACATTATTGGTCTTAGCACGTAGTTCATTCCAGAAACAATATTTGTACTGCAAAGTAATTAAGTTATCTTTTCGTTTTGGTTTCCAAATTACATACGAATTGTAATTAGCTCTCTTTTTTCAGACTGCCACATTCACTGTGTCACAATGAAACGTGCTTTTCTTTTTCTTTCCTTCGAGTCGATCTAATTTAATAAATCATAATCTAATCAAATCATCCGCTTGTCAAAACAAGCAGTTTTAGGATTCCCACGTTTTATCTGAATAGTTTCTAAAGTGATTAATGAAGTGTAATGCTTTAGTAATCGATTAAACGCTGCATAATTTCTAATTATCAAATGCATAAAACATTTGAGAATTTGCCAAAGATTAGCAAGAGCCATATTTCTTGTATTATTAAAAACCTTCAAGACAATTGCATCTCTAGTAACTGTTAAGCTGCTATGATACACAGAACAATGATAGTAATTAGGACAATAAAACAGAACAGAGCGGAAGTCACACCCACAACTCTTGTATTTCAAATCAAAGAGGTAGGCATTTTAAAAACACATGATTAGCAATTACTAACATTATGAACATTACTACCAATTTACATCTAACTGATATTGTGGATGATTCCTGTCTTAGTGCAGTGAAATGTGAAAATATCATCGCAAAAACTTTTTAACATTTTTGGTAATATACGATGCCAAAGTTAACTAATAAACAAACATTTCTAGCAACTTGCAACATGATAGAGGGGTCATGCTATATACCGGAAAACACCGGGAAACAACCGGAACACAACCGGAAAACACCATTTATACTGAATACCGGAAAACACCGGAAAAACACTAAATCCCGGAAAACACCCTAAATACCGGAAAACACCCTAAATATGTAACCCAGAGCCTAACCCTAACCCTAACCCGTTTCCACGACCCTAACCCTAAACCTTATCCTAACCCTAACACTATACTTATCTCCAAGAAAATCACCCGAAAATCTTCACAAAAAAACTTATAGTTGCATATTCTAAAAAAAAAATCTAAAACGACATCTTGGTGCATAGTAAATAAGATTAATTAAGGCCAGTTTTCATCCTAATCCAAAATCCAATTCTTGTTATGATACACACTAATGGGGCTCCCCCCCCCCTCGGAGGTGAGCCCCAAATTTAGTCCTTTCTTTTCAGAAACAAAAACCAGAACAACATAAGCACCGTCCAAGGAAGACCATGATCGCCACCAGCACCACAAACAGTTTAATCACCTATGTATATAAACATAATGTATTGTATGTATTTTTAATAAAACTAGGAAATATCACGAACTAATTTTTCATCACCCTAGGCCAGTGCTTATGTGGAGATTTAACCCCTCCCCAAATTCTTAAACCTAACCCTAGACACTGTATTTTGACATACCCTTTGTCCGGTGCTACCGACAGAGAGAAACCACACTGCAAAATTTAGGGGAATTTTCTTGACCAACCCAAGGATCAGGGTATATAATTATAGTATTGGGGGGAATACGGCCGATAACTCGACTTCACGACACCACGACATATTTTTAGGGTGTTTTCCGGTAATTAGGTGTTTTCCCGGTGTTTTCCCGGTATTCAGTATAAAATGATGTTTTCCGGTTGTTTTCCGGGTGTTTCCGGTGTTTCCGGTATATAGTATTGCCGTGATAGAGCATACCCCAAAAATATCTATATTATAAGTGTCTTGCTTTGGTAATCAGGACCATTTTTAAACAGGTTTTGTTTATTCAGGGATTGGGGCCTTATAATCAGGAACTTAATTGAGCAATCCATTGGAGAATATATCTACTATTTTTTACGGTCTCGATTTTACAGGTCTTGAATAATGATGCATCGATTACAACTGAACACCTACTTGTCTCAGAGAAGAATCACACATTTAGAAGAAATTAACATCTGAAGGTGTAATAAATGGTCTGATTTGCCCGAAGGAATAGGTTTTTAAGAATTTGAAAATTATAGTCTTATAGTTCACCATAATTTATTTATCTGTTAGTACAGTGTTTTCCGGTTATTACATATAACAGCGTAATGATAATATAACAAATGCCTTAATGGAATAGGTTTTTAAGAATTTGAAAATTATAGTCTTATAGTTCACCATAATTTATTTATCTGTTAGTACAGTGTATTCCGGTTATTACATATAACAGCGTAATGATAATATAACAAATGCCTTAATGGAGATTAGACATACTCCCACGTGTCTACAAATTGCGACAAAGTCTTTCATAATCGAGTTTGTTCTGGAGTAGTCAGCAACAACCGTCTCTGGGGTTTGTCCACGTGGCTGAAGGCGGAAATTCTCGAAGAGGGTGGTTTAAACGAGTTGATTTAGCGACAATGTCAGAAACACGAGGAGCCCCGTTTACAGGCTATTGTATCATTGCGCTCGATTTTCTTTCGACAAAAATCAATAAACAACATAGTAAAAACACCACCGTTACCTCTAACTGGATTGTGTGTTGAGAGCATGCGTACAATGAGTTAGGTTTACTTATAGCAAAACACGTGCTGGTGGAATAACAAACGCAAGTTGGCATATTTTTGGTAAATTTTATATATTGTTCTAAAGACAAATCTAAGGAATGTCTTATGGATAAATAAACACTTTGTCTCAGGTAGCGTGACTTATGTTTCAGAATTGAATACGTTGTGTGAAAGTCGAGTATAATGGCTTTTAAAGCTTTTGTACGTTCATGTGAGGAAGAAAGTGGCATGTGATCAGAAAGATGTGTGTCTTGTGTTGAATTAAATGTGATGTAATATGGATATTGTTCTCATGAGAAAGGGTGTGTAGTGGAACTTTATATCTAAAAATAAGAAGAACACGGAAACACTATGGGAATGGCATTGTTATTAAACGTTTTTATTCTATCCTGCTTTTTTCTGGATTATGTGGAAACATACCAAGGCATTATACCTATAGGTAAGTTAACTGACATTTAAACAGGATTTCTTTCAATGCATATTATAGAACATAACATAAATGTCATTGTTAATTTGTTATTATTATTAATTTACTGCGTTTAAAGATACAATCGTCACAATCTGGATAAGAACATTGTTTTAAAATATATGTAATACAAAATGTACCTCGTGAGGAAGTAGGAACTATTGTCGGATCCAAATTAATGGTTAACATTTAAAAAACAAATGTAAAGTTACCTAGCGGTATATTAAAGCGAGAACTTCATATTTTCTAAGAAAGTCACAACATAATTATTTCTATGTCTTCTGTTCAATTGGTTATCAACTCACTATTATACTACTATGGGCATTAATCTCCCACCCTTAAATCATTGATACGGGAAATAATAACACAGTTACCTCCCCTGTTGTTCTATTGCCCTCATGCCTTTGCTACCTTCAAACTTTAGAATTTGAAGTTGAAAATGAAATTTTTGCCAATTTCCCAGCTGGCAATAGTGAACTATATGATTAATAGGATTATTATTTAACAAAGTAGGACTGTTTATGAATACCATCTTTTTTAAGGCTTTACTTTAATAAATTTTAAAAATATAACTTAAAAATATGAAAGTGTAGCTTTAACATTACGAGCAAGTTACCAGGCATGAGACAGTATGCTCCTCGAATACAACATTCAATGTTGTTAAGTTAAAATGTAATATACACCACCCACCCCCATCCGTTATTCAGTAGATATACCCCTTCTGTATATCGAAAAAAACATAGTGTATTTTGTTACAAACAATCGTAAAAACTTTGATGTTTTGGGAATGAGCAGTAAAGAGCAATAACTCATATACACTGTTGCAAGCCACTGGAATTCATCGTACTTCGTCCTTTTACGTTGGGTAAATCCCACACAATCACGAGAAGAGGTAAAAACTCTCAAATAAACTTTCGTACGATTTTAAGAAGTTTTTTTCCACTTTTAAACAAGATTTTTAAAATGATCAAAAGGTCATATACCAGTCAAGTGCAATATTAACTATAGCTATAATATAGCTTTTGTAAAGAACTTATAATAATCGACAAGGTTTGAACCATCTTTACTATTGTGATACAAATATTGTCTAGGACTCCACATTCTATGAGTAGTAAAAGTGGGCGGGAAATGTACGTGAACAATGTCATTTTTGAGGTATAAAATACATACTGGGCCATATATATAGTTAATTGCATGATATCATGGCATCAATAGACTCACAAAATGAAGTTGTTCCCTAAGGATGACGTCGTTCAGTTTTGTTATGAACGCAGTGCAATATAATATTGAATAGATATTGGAAATATCATTTCGGGACTAACGGTATTGCGAAGATTACTGACTTTTATTGTTACTAAAGTTGAGGTATGAGGTTTACCCTAATCAAGATAACTTAAATAAGTCAATTAAATGAAGAAGAAAAGTACCCATTGTCCGACTGATTAATGAATACCCTAATCAAGAGAAGTCAATTTAATGAAGACGAAAAGTACCATTGTCTGACTGATTAATAAATACAAGAGTGGGAAAAGGCAGCCATGTGTCTGACAATGAATAGACAACTAACACCAAGATATTATTATTCTAAATATAAATGTAAATTATGCAATCGAAATAACCCCAAATATCAATGGAGTGGATAGACCTAAAATGACTCCGATGAGAGGAATAGGTTATGTCTCTCCGTAGGTTATCTAATATTCGTTGCTTTTTATAAAAAGAAAGAAAAATCCTAATCATCTATATATCATCCTTAAAATGGATAGTCTCATTTGATTTGGTGACAAATAAACTATCATTTAATTGCAGTTTATTTTAGTTGCATAGATCAAGTCAATACTGAGATATAACGGATTTCGTGTTAACATATCGATATTTCAAACTAAAATTAGAAAACAAATCAACTTTCGCTTAATAGTTTGAACTGACAATTTTATCGTCAATTCTTTGAATGATTATCGTCATTAGCTTTAGCATCATTAATCGAAATACAATCAGATTTACCCCTTTTGATACTTTATTTTGCAAACCCCATTTATTATTTATCACGAACTATTCATGTCAATTAGTTAAATTCGTTTACAAAATCGTGTAAGTATTAAAATAAATAAAGTATATTATTTGATTATTGCCCAAATTTAAAAATTGTCATAAACTCCCTGTTTAATGAAACGTGCCCTTGGACAACTAAAACACTTTCTTGGTGTCTATATATCTATTTAAAGCGAGAACTTCATATTTTCTAAGAAAGTCTATGTCTTTTGCTCAACGTACTATTATAAGATCATGGGCATTATTTCCCACCCTTAAAATCATTGACACAGGAAATAATAACACAATTACCCCTTTGTTTTCCTATTCCTTTCACGGAATAGCTATGTTCAAACGTTTAAATTTGAGGTTAAAAATGATATTTTTGCCAATTTATCAGCTGGCAATAGTGAATTATAGGATTAATGGGATTATTCTTTAACAAAGTAGGACTGTTTGTTGATAACATCTATGTTAAGGCTTTATTTTAATAAATTTTAAAAATATAACTTCAAAATATGAGATTGTAGCTTTAAACAACAGCATAATCTAATCCAAACGTCTGATATCAAGCGATTGCATACACTTCTATATTTTTACACTATAAAAACCTGTATACATATTTAGTCTTTACATTATCATAACAAAGAAATGGGCAATTTTGATCAATACAGTGGAGTTCGGTTAGAGAACTGGATTGTCTTCCCCATGAGAACAATTAATTTGGGCAAGCAGAGTAATGGAAGTTTAATACACGGTGTTAGAAAGGGGATTAATCATAAACTGGTAACTCTCCTGGGTCACCACTGTTTCTCTCATACAATAATAACATAACTACTTCTTATTCTAGCTAAGGCATATTATTAATGGATATTTCTACGCATCAGTTCATCTCGTTGGGTTTCACTAGACATACTTATTTCATTAAAGAACCAATGTTTCATATCAAATTGGAATAATTTGTCGTCTTTAATCATACCAACTGTTACATATTAATACATATACATGTAGTTTGTTTAATTTAAAAATTCCAACTGTTTAAAACTCTGCTTTTTGCAATCTCTTTAGTAATAACACACGTTCATCAGGGGATACTGCAACATTCTGTTTAAAAATAGGATAACCCGCAATTTTGGTTGCTTTTAGTCCATCATATGATTTGTTTTGTAAATTAATAAAAACAATGTTACTCTAAAAATAAAAAGCATATTTTTTTCCACCAGAAATCGGTTATTAATGTAAATTGATCTTAAAGATGACCCTTTAATTTGAAATACCCTGCTTGAAGAAAGTGAAGCATTTAAATCAAATATACCATGTAACGTTAATTTGAAATACCCAGCCAAAGACCAACACAGCAAAGCTACGCATTAAAATCAAATATACCATGTAACTCCGAAATGACCTAGTTTATAAACTAATTTTTGTTTATTACAGGTGGTATATTTGCCAGAGATGATTATGTGTCACAAAAAGCTTTTGAGTACGCCATCAACCAACATAAACGTCGTTTTAAAGAGCCATTCTTTGAATTCAATGTAACTATTGATAAAATCAATATCAACGATAATTTTCAACTCGCATCAGCAAGTAAGTTCAATTGTTATTCTTGTACATGTTTTATATTATGCAAATAATTTTATAGGATATCATAAAGTAAGAGTCATTATCGGCAAATTGCATAGCGTGGGTTTTATAATGTCTTTTATATGGCACAGATTGTTTTGTTTTTTTGTTGAATTGAATCTTCGCTATTGGTAAACAGTATTGTCAATAAGCGTATGAGCAGGAAGATTAATTACTACTTCTGAAAATGATTACCGTTTTGTAAAATATTTAAAAATGTTCTACGATCCGTTCTTCCTGTGACAGAGCTATATTTATCTTGTAATGATTAGTGATATAAGTGGACAATAAAATAGAAGCCAAGTACGAACAATCCAACCCATTAGACAAAATTCGAAGTAATAAAAAACGACATAGGCAAAATAGTGTAATCTGGCAAAATAGTGTAATCAGCATATGGACTGTTCACCGTGTACAAAATACACGACAAACATTGGTAACCATCACATAGATTTCTGAAAACAATTGGACAGGGGTTTAAAATTATGAACGATAATATAAGGAAAGAACTTGTTCCACAAACAAAGAACTTGTACTACAAAGATAAAGAATTATTGGTCGTGTTTCCATTCAAACTAAATTCAAAGGGCTACAGAAAATTCAGCGAATTTTTTTGAAAGGATTTAATTATCTAGATATTAAATATGTTGCTTGTCGGTATCTACGTCAATCGCACTATCGGTGCTAGTGGTCCTAACCACCGCACAATCCGTGCGGGTGCAGGGTATATAATATTGCCTAATAGAGTATCGAAAAATCAAAGTGTGGAAGAATGCACGAATAATTTACTTTACGATTTCAAAAACGAAGTAAATTTACTTAATTGGATACGTTACTGGTAACAATGTAATGGTTCCATTTACAAATAGTTATTTTGAGAAATAAGTCTAATAACTAGTGTGCTTACATCCATGGGTTACATTTTCCTTCTGAGTTTATTCAAAATTAGTCGGTTTACGATATAGTTTTCAGATTCTGTCCATTAAATAGGTTTTTAACTAGTTTACATATTGTACCATAATATTACTTAGATAGTTTTATATGAAGGTCGAATCGGTGACTCATCGGGTATTTTTATTGAAATAAATAATTTAAACACTAATCCGTTTTAAACCCATAAAATTCTAAAACAGTCTAAAACCGTCTGACTTACTTGACGGCCATTCTAAAGTAAAAAATAATAAAGCCAAATAAAGACCCACAGATAACCATCTCTAATCTTACTCTATTTTCAGTCGATATCAAATTTCCATCTTTCTTATCCCTCGAGATTTACACCCAGTTAAAAAAGAATTATTCTCAGTCGTCTCTGTATGATGAAGGTCGCTTCTACAGATTCACAGAGCTTACACTTCAGTCCACAGTTTATTTCAAATCACATATAGAAGTGGAATGCATTATTTCACTTTGTAGAGGAAATAAGAGAAACCTAAAAAATAGGACAGTATTTCCATGTTGCTTACAGCTGACAGATTTAATTAAATATTTTTTAAAAACTGCCATTTTTGAAATATCAGACAGCACCATAGAAATAAATATTTGGCTTTCTAAAATTGATGAAGACCTATCAAAGTTTTTGAAAAGAGTACAGCTTTAGTCATGATGTCCCTTTTTTCCTATCCATGAATTATTTAAATGATAACAGGTGCATACAGGAATAGACCGTTGAATGACTTTATTTAAGGAGCAAGATCTCTATTCTTTGGAACTGAAAATGGAAACGAAGTGTAGAAAGGCACATGAATTAAAACGGATTTACACTCAATTTTTTTTCAACGAAATACCTGAGCAACCCAATGGATGGATGTCGTTTTGCGCCTAGTTAGTTCATGTCACTTCCGCATTGACTTTGGGACTCGTTCATCAGAGCGCTTTATCACAAAACGCACTCGAGAGAGTAAAAAAAACGAAGCCGCTGACTTTTTTTAAATGTTCAATGTGTTCTAAATATCGAATGGAGCCGATAATTTTATAATAAGATTACAACATCAATATTGATTGAAATGGTCTAATATTAAATTCTAATTCACGTTGAAGATTATGGATAATATTCAGATAGAGATCTGTGTACTTTAGATGGTTTAAATTGCTTCAGTGGCAGATTTATGGCTGTCCAAACCTACCAAATATTTTAAGCAAATGTTCAATGGGTTCTAAATATCGAATGGAGCCGATAATTTTATGATAAGATTACAACATCAATATTGATTGAAATGGTCTAATATTAAATTCTAATTCACGTTTTTAATGTGGAAGATTATGGATAATATTCAGATAGAGATATGTGTACTTTAGATGGTTTAAATTGCTTAAGTGGCAGATTTATGGCTGTCCAAACCTACCAAATATTTTAAGCCAATTTCAAAAACTCCAACCTGGCAATATACCAGTGGAGAGGACAGGAACTCTGAACTGCAGTGTGTTTATTGTTTATAAGCACTCCGAACTGTCGAGTAGATAGGCTTTTCGTGACAATATATACTCACATGTAAAACTGCTTTCATTTACAAAGTGTTAAAAAGAGCAGTCAGATAATATAACTGTGATAATGACATCGGCCGAAGGTTCAGTAAGCTAATTGGATGGCTGCCATCTGCCTTTGGCTAAACATAACTAGTAAATAAGGATAATACTGTTTTCATCATCCGTAATAACCTTTAATAACACTAAGGCGATGATATAAGAAGTTCTGAAGAACAAAAAATGACAGCAATGGGAACTTCTTAAGTAAAGAAAGAGTGTTATTGAGTGTTCTAGACACAGAGCGATTACAAGCCATATATGTATTGCCAAGAATTTTTCAAATTATGGACATTTCACGTTTACGTCGTTGCTATTGATTTCATGCCATCACCTTTTTTGTATCGTAGATAAATATAGCAATAATAATACTGTTATCTTTAAATTGCAACAAACTCATACCTCATGAACGTTTTTTCTTATACTTTGAAGGATTTTAGAAGTATTATCAATCTAATTAAAATATAGATCAATATTTCGTTTCGTTTTTTATACTTTCGATGACCCACATTACACGCAGGTCTAACAAGTGATAGTGGAAGTTCACGTTCTATGAAGGCAGGTACCAAGGAAGTCACATTTGACCCGATAACGTCAGTCTTAACCAATTAGCGACCGTCATGCCTTTTAAAATCTACTTTTGTTTTGATAAAATCTAAATTTCAGTAATTTGATTGGATAATATTAGAATAATTTTAGTGCTTAGCCAATCAAAATTGTAGAATCTACTAAAATTTGGATTTTATCTTTCGAGAAACAGGACTTATTGTGCCTCTAAAGCCGGGCGTATACTGATCCAAATACACAAAAATCATAAACAGACTTTTGTAACTAACGTTTCTTGTTGTATCGTCTTTAAAAATACTCATAGCATATTATGACCGAAATGAGCCCAAAGCATGCAGATATTCTGGAATATAGAATAACCTGAAAAACGAAAGACGTTTGATAAATTACCAAGATTTCTACATATAAATGCTTTTAACCTTTAAACAAAATCCATAATATACAGTTTTATTCCCAATAGGAAGAATTATCAAATTGCAAAACCAAGTTATGAATAAATTTGCTTGAGTTAGTCATCGTCTTATCTAAACGTTGTCGGTATTTGAGAGTGATATTCAGAATCAATTATGTCTTTAATCTGAATTAATCATTAGTAGCTGTAGGCCCAAGCGTTTTCATCAGATTCACGGCTTAAGAAGTAGAAGTAAAAATAAATTGACAAATCAGAATTTAGCGTAAAGCTTGTATCTTATTTCTTGGCCAGAAATGGGTTCCTTTCATACGACCAAAGGCAAGTAAAAACCGATATCAAATTAGACAGAGATTGTAAGAATATCATTTTCTTTGCACATTCAGGACCAAGGAAATAAGCGACGGCATTCAGGACCAAGGAAATAAGCGACGGCATCAGTTTCTGAAATGAAGACGGCGGTTTGAGAAAGCCCAAATTAAAATGCCTGTCATTATGGAAAGTAAACTACCACGTATCGTCACTAAAGAGCAAGGGTGTGTAATTATTGTGGTTCTAATAGTCGTATATTGAGACGGTGGTAGAGAAACGGCTCCCAGATTCCACAGTCGTTAATATTCTATCAACGCGTATTTATCACCGAGGGCGCTTATGGAAATTATAAGTCTCCTGCAAATCGCTCGTTGACCCACGAATTCAATTTGGACATTCTCTTCGCTTTGCTTACAGACGGTCGTTGATGAATCGATTTTTAAACAGGATTGTTATCTCGTCATATCTTGACATTATGGCCTTTGTGTATTTGTACACTACTGATGCCATGTATTGTATAATCAAGGTTACTTCAGACATTGTTGATTAACACTCTTAGAACACGTTGCTTGAATAAAATTCTCAGATTACACACAATACAATGGGAGTTTTCAATTAAGGACTTCTAGAATAAAACTGAATTCGTTTTGTGAATTTGAAGATTTTATACATTTACAAGTATAGCTTTAATGCAGTTTCCAGATGTATATTTTGTGTATGAAAAGGAAAGCCATGGTTCCATTGTCTGATTACTCCTGTATTATGGTAATTTTGTCACAATCTTGTGGCGACCATTAGTTCCATTAGATTGTTCTATAACGATAACAAAAGCTTGCTTACTTTGAAAATTACCAGCTTGTGAAATGATTATTTTTAAATGGTAATGTCTGGGTCCCCTGTGATCGTCTTGAAGAAGATCTGAGTGAGATTACCAATGTTTTATTGTCTGGGTAACTGCTCTGCCATGTATTAAATTCTGTTTCGAACCAGTTACTCCTCCATAGAGCATGCACGTATTACAATCCTTGATTCTGTTGCATTATCCGATAGATTGAAGAAGAAATGGTTTTCTGTCTTAGACAACGTGTAGTTAGACCATTGTAACAAAGAAAAGCATTCTTGTATGAATGTCATTTCCTAACGTTGGATCGATAGTTTTACATATAATATCCTTGTTCATATTAAATTGGATTTTTACTATATACATTTCTTCCAAAAATAAATTCTTTAAATGTTGGAATTATTTTGGACAATGCCGTTATTTAATAAGTAATAATACCATTCTATATTAATATGATGATATGCGTTATAAAAAGATATATATTTTTAAAAACCATTGTGATTAATTTTGCTTTTAATGGATTGTGTGTAATACAATCTAATTAAAATACAGATCTTTATTTCGTTTCGTTTTGTATACTTTCGATGGCCTCGCTACATGCAGATCTAACAACTTATAGTGGGAAGTCCCGTTCTATGACGTAGAAAACGACATTTGACCCTTTAAGGTCAGTCATTCGATTTACCAATCAGAGACGTTTTTGCAAGTGGCTATGTTTTTTTTTATCTACTTTTACTTTATTTTGATTTATGTCGTAGTTCATGTCTACCCACAGTTCCGTGCAAGAGAGGTCAAATCCCAGATTCGACAGGCAATTTGATTGGCTGACCCCTCATTCCAGGCTGAACACGAGTTAAATAACGATCCTTTCAGATCCTAGAGTGTAGTACAGACAAGTAAAACGAAATTTTGAACTATAAAAAACGAAACGAAATTGGATCTGTGTTTTAATCAGATTGTGTGTAATATTACATGTCACTGGATTAAAGAAGTAACGTATAACAGTTAAATACACCTTCTCCACATTTCTTGACATTTAATGTACAGCCAAACATTAAACGTAGCCAACAATCCTCGAGAAACTTATTTATCTATATATACGTAGTTTAGAAATGTACTATTGTACCCAATCTTTACAGCCATTAAGATCACCATGCCTGATCAGTCTAATCACATATATTCAATAACAAAGCCCAATCTTTAGGTTTTGGTGGATAAGTTTCCACGTGAGTAGACGAAGGAAGTGGTGTTTTAATAGAATGTGGTCGCCGGTTTTAGTCGTTATTAAATAATGAACCATAATATTTTGTCAGTATGGTATATGTGATTATAATTTTCTCTCTGGTCTGATTGTCATAAGACTTTACACAATTTAATTTAATCATGTTAAATGTTAGATTTGATCAATAAAAACATTAATTTATCATGAAAACCTATTTGATATTCGCTGTGTTTTCCAAAGTTTACACGAATACAATGAATCACCGGTCTGATTGAACTTCCTTTTAGAAATTGGCATCAATATATGTGTCTGGACAAACGAAAATATATAGATACGTTCTAAATGCGCTCTGTGGGGGTCTATTACTTATTACATTGTACAGGAAATGAGAGACACGGTATAATGGTATTAAGTAAATGTGATATCTAGGAATTGTAGATAAACCAATACATATAACATTTATTGCAATAAATAATGATTATATAACACAAATCCTCGCATCGAGTTCATGTTCGATGACTATTAATTGTATACAATCATTAAGGTTCCAGCTCCGTTGTAGTTAATATGGTAATAAATATACGTTAAAGGAACAAGACCGCTTGGATCTAAATAAAAAAGTGTTAAATTTAGAGGGGTGTGTGTGTGTGTGGGGGGGGGGTCGATCAGAGTTGGGCGATATAGGATCCAAATTTGACTAATAGATTTAGTTTAGATTTTGACTGAAAACGACAAATTCAGTTATAATATATCTCTTTTTATATCTTTTCTGGTAATAGGAAGAGCATTTAGTGATCGTGAAACACATTAACATTAACAACCACAATTAACTGGTGTATAATATATATCAAACACATTGTTTTTATTTCACTCTTTAGTTATATATAGTCGTAGCCTATTTTATAAACTGTTTCGTAAGCATGATTTTATTCGTCGTTCCTACTTTTTTAAACCATTATAAATCATCGTTGTACCTTAAAAAAAGCTTGATGATCACTAAAAGTTCAAACTGGGATTCTTTTTGTTTAACTTCAAACAATTTTCGAAGAGTCAATTTTAGACCATCGTTCTACAGAATCATTTGGCTTACGAATGCCGAATAAATGTCTAAAAAAAACAAATAAAAATTGATTATATATCGGCTATGTATAAAAACCGAAAATCACCCGGGATGTACTTAGGTTTCAAAGTATTCCTCGAATGGTATCGTATGTAGATAATGGATTAGATACAGAACCATTGGAATTTTCATCGGGGAGAAGGATGCATCGTTAACGTTTATAGCCAAGTTGTTTATCAATTTGTGCTGAACTCGTGGCTTTTAACATAACCCAGCACGTAAATCATTACTAAATTATCTGTAAATCTGCATCAACGCACAATTTTTTCTTTCTCCTTTTTCAAATTTAGTGAATTGCTTTTCTCGATACAATCGTCAATTTTATATTAGCTCAGTGTCTAGATGAGAAACTGAAAAGCTGCGAGTGATGAGACACGAGGCCACAGATGTGGAGGAATTTTAGTAGAAATGATTGCGAATACGAAATAATTACCAATCTCACACGGGAGTTGGGTCGGCTTCTAGCAAATTTTGTGTCCCGATGATATTTTGAAGATCGATAGTAAATAATTGAATCATTATCCGCTTTCCGAATTACTCGCCAGACGTCGAGTTTAGTCCTACTACTAGCGTTTAGTTTACTATTCAGTCACAAACCCAAATATACCGCTTGCTAAGTAGATAGGCCGACATTCGCCATTTTCTTACAGATTCATACAATGCCGTTACAGAGGTCTGCCATACAATAGTGGTTTGTTTGTAAATGCATTTGACACTTTTGCCTAATGATAATTGATGGATTTTAAATATGTTGCTTTTAATGATATAATTATTGTACCATTGGCATAGATTATCGACACAAACACTATAAATTGGAGTATCTATTGTCAACAAGCCCCCCAGTGCTAGAGGCCGTCGTACCAACTTCTATCACTTAGCTTCTGTCGTGCATTATTGAGATATTAAACGATATATTTAATAGGTACATGTATGCTAGCTTAGATGATCATGGATAAATAAAAGTTTTAAAGACAATTACTAAATGTCATATATAGTATGTCCATAAATAAATATTTACATGAAGATAAAAATTAACTGACTTAAATACCTTAAAGACAATTACAGAATCACAATAATACATATTTACGAGAAGCGGTAAAATATTTAAAAAATCAGAATGGTTTATAAATGAATTTAGTTGAAGAATGGGAAATCCATAATGCCGGGTTTTAGTGGGATTGCCACTATTTTTTCTGGCATATTCATGTGCAAAACAAAAGATTTATTATATTCAAGAAGGGGCTTGATTAACGACTCTTAAGCATGTTTTAATGTCGATTCATGTTATTATGTAATTCCATCGAATACCATTGAAGGGAAACAGACGTACCAATATCTATAATTGTATAGTCTTTATACAAAGTGGTTAACCTCTTATTGTTCAAGCCTACGTCTGTTGTTCTTCAAAATAAAGTACAGAAGTTATCTCTACATGATAAAGACTGATCAAGATGATATTATCTTCGTCGTAATAGAATTACTATCGACAAAACATACGCGATAAGAATAACAGACTAGCGTATTATAAAATCTATCTTAAAGAAAACAGGAATCTTTTTTAATCTGTCATTTGAGACAAATCACTTTAGTCAGTATCAGATTCGATTTTCCAAGCGATAGCGTTACCTAAAAAAAACTACCAGAAATTATGCCCGAATAAACCACTAAGATGTGTTCGTTCGACACAAATTAAGTTATCTTATATGAAATTAAAGTACAGGTTTCATATGTTTATGATCTAGATAAAATAGAATATAGACTGAAAGTGATTTGTAAATACAATGAATGAAATAAGAAAGGAATCCATTAAAGTCTACCGCCATTTTGGCAGACAACTGAATGTTCGTTAAACCCACTGTTCTGGTAATGACGGTATTTGTAGATCTAATAATGAATAGGGTGTTCGATTCGTGGCTCGCAACATACTTTTCTTCCATCTCTTGTTTTGAATTACACTCTGTTGAGGAAATATATTCTAAAGAAAATCGTACAGGATACATACGTGAAATTCGTTTTCATCGGTAGTCTTCTCGAAATCATGGACTAATCAAAGATTCGTATAACCACCACAAACAGTCTCTCTCTTTCCCTCTCCCTCCCTCTCTCTCTCACAGTCTCTCTTTCTCCCTCTGTGTGTGTGTGAAACAAAGGAAAATGTAGCAGACTTGAAAATATATGTCGACACAAAAGTAGTTTTACATCTTCTAGCAATAGTTCAGGCGCAGTGCGAGCGGAACTTACGAATAACTCAGTAAACGTACCAACTGAACTTACCCATAGCTCAGTGGTAGTGGCAGCTGACCTTAGTTCAGTAACAATACCAACGGAACTTATGTATAACTCAGTAACAGTAGCAACAAAAATAGTTCAGTAACAACACCAATAGAATTTTCTCATAGCTCAATAACCATGCCAACTGAACTTATCCATAGTGCAGTAACCATGCCAATTTGACTTACATTATAGCTCTGTAAAAAAGCCACCTTTAACTTATCTATATAATTCGAAGCCAGAAAATAGTTCATTCAAGCGATTGGAATATAAATTGAATTATAAGCCATATTATTGAATTTTTCACTTTACATCTGAACGGTATAAAATTACGTAATAACCATATTTTATGAAATTCATTATAATAACAACGATTATGTAAAATGCTTATTAATTAATCATTTATTTTTCAGTATGTCGTCAAATGTCTGAAGGTGTCTTTGCTATAATCGGACAAAAGACCATGCAATCATCTGATATCGTACAGGCCTTTACCAGCACGTTCCATATGCCATATCTTACACCAAGTTTATCACGTGATACAACACGAAAGCATTCCTTGTTTGAAATCCATTTGAAACCTGATTTCACAGAGGCCTTAATAGAGCTGATAAGATTTCTCCAATGGGACCACGTACACTTCCTCTATGATTCTGACGAAGGTTTGTTATTATTGCATAGTGTTTACTAGAACGTACCATTGTTTAAAGTGGTGGGTGGACGCACTAGCCATATCATTCCGCTGAATCGTTCGACCGAATCAATTCGCCTGGCTTGTCCAATGTCCCAATGCCGAATTCGTATTCGCCCCAGTGGCGGATTAAGCCCCACCAAGGCCTGAGGCGGCAGTTGCTGGAGGGCCTATAAGGGCCTGTTTAAAATTACGTAGGCCTAATTAATTTCGGGTCAGGGCCTATGCTGGTTCCCGTTGGGCCTAAATCACACCCCCTAACATTCATTGTCCATGCGTTTTTAATCGTATCAGACAAGTCTAAACAATTTTTTTTACAAAATCTTTGGGCCTGAGGCTGCAGCCTCATCAGCCTCAATGATAATCCGCTACTGATTCGCCCAAATGATTCGTCCAGTCCGAATGAAACATGTGTGATATATTCGGTCGTATTTTTGTTCGCTGTGTTTATATTCGCCTAGTGTGTCCGGTTCCCGAAGCATTAGCCGGATTGTAGAATTTTTTTGATCAATCACCACTGGTGTAGAGAGTAACGTGATTTTTTAAAGACAAAATAGCGACTATCACTGAAACGTAGTCTCTATCATCCAAACCCCCCGTTCGTTGAAGACTAGGGGGTTCTGGGTGACCGAGACTAACTGAAACGTGGAATAACGACAAAGGGTCAAAGCTTGATATTTTATGGAAGAGGATGAATGCGACGTAAAATTAAACAGGTTCCCACTAATGCTGCTATTTTGTTCTTTTTCTTGGTCATCGCCATGTTTAATCATGTGACTTATCACGTAAAAGGTGGCGCAGTCGACTGCTGAATCGGGCACGTATTCACCTAAAAGAACAAAGGTATCTGTCCTTGCATGTGCTCCTGTTTCTTTTTAGAGATTGTGACTGGTAGTTACCCGTGTGATATTACAACCAATGTGTTAACTTGTTAATTATAGTTAAATGACTTCGGGTTGTTTTAGACATTAGTTTTATTCTAGATAGGGGGTTGGGATGGCCAAGTAGTCTAGGGTGCCGCGCTTCGACCTCTAGCTGGCCGGTCACCTCTGGCTTGCGACTGTGGTTTCGGGTCCTAGTGTGGGCGTATGTGACATGGATATATGGGCGCCTCCCAACCTCGTGGGTTTCCTCCGGGCACTCCGGTTTCCTCTCACTGCTAAAGACTCCTACGCACAAGCGAATTATTGAAATAAAATTTGAAAACCATACGTTAGTCCCAAAATGACCTAGTTTGTGTCAAGTGGACGTTAAACCCCATTTCTCTCTCTCTCCCCATCTCTCTCTCTCTCTCTCTCTCTCTCTCTCTCTCTCTCTTCTAGATAATTAGTAAGATATAAATATCTCCAATGATTGCTCGTGTCTTTTGATAATGAAGTCATTAACTTTTATTTCTTTTCAGGCCTAATACGACTTCAAAGAATATTTCGGTCCATGCGTAATGCTAGCGTCGATTGGTTCTCAGTGAAGCGCTTTAACGATATTAACCATGTTCATGATGATTTAAGACAAATTGATCGAGGCGATATCAATGCAACTAAATCATTTGTACTCGATTTATCCAGTGAAGAAGCTTATAGAACAGTTTTAAAACAGGTATGTAAATGAAATGAAATGAAATGAAATGGCGTTTAATGTTCTTCTGAGGCCGAGAATCTGTCCCGACAGCCGCGTTTCTGTGTACCTATTGTTCGTCAAGGGTAATTTTACGCGTACATGGTTTCCGTCGCATCTGAATGATGTGACGCCATTTCCTTGTCAGGACCTCCATCCTACATCACTGATAGACCACCTGGCTGAAATTCGTCAATGAAGATGCCAAGCCAACGACAGAATCGAACCCTAGACTTTATGGACTGTAAGCTAGCACCAGCGTTGCTCTAAAACAAGTATGTAAATGGAAAGATAAGTACTAAGTACAGTAGCACGAAGGCCCAGACGAGTTCAAACACCTAAAATCCAACGGTGCTTCAACTAAAGGGAAATCACAGAGAAGTCGTGATTTCTCTTTTTAATTTAATACCTTCACAGTCCACATAAATATTTATAGCCTAAAACTTAATTATAATTAGTACAATTCTACCTTAAAACTTAATTATAATTTGTACAAATCCACCTTTAAGAGTCTTTTCTTCTATGTAAATCACATTATTATTCTGATTGTGTGATGTGAGGTTAGATAACTATATATTATAGATAAATCAATCATTGCTGCTTTATGAGCAATCTATATTCTACCACTGGTAACTTGATTTATTTTATTTCCTTGCAAGTAGAAAATAAAAGCAGAGATTAACCAACATCCGTAACCTCTATCTCTATCTTTGTTACACTCTTATTAAATAAGAAGAATGTGTTCTCGGGGACTAAAATCCCATTTCCCAAATCTGTGTGATTGATACGTCGCCTTTACTGAGAGAATTGGCACTGTGGAATATCAATGTAGTGATTAAGGACTGGTCGATATTGTAGTTTATCAGATTAGTACGCTCGTTTGATGGATAATGTCCATACAGCGGCAGTTACAATGACTAATTTCTTGATTATTACTATATTTGGACAATATCAATGTAACGAGCTTATAATAAATACTAAATTAGTGTATGTTAGTACTTGAGCTAAGATCTGTAGATCTAAATGATACAGAAGTTCTTCGCGATGTTTGTAGTCACCCGTGCGGTTGTTCTAGAAAACGAGGGAGAGAGAGAGAGAAAGAGAGAGAGAGAGGGAGCAGTGAGTGGAGTGTAACGTCCACTAGACATAAACTAGGTCATTTCGGGACTAACATAAGGTTTAATTTTATTTCAATAATTCGCTTTCGCGTAGGGGTCTTTAGCTGTGGGAGTAAACCGGAGGACCCGGAGAAAACCGACGAGGTTGGACAGGCGACCCTACTCATTGTCACGTACAACTGGGGATATAATGACAGGCTTTCTGATACAGCGCGCACGTGCAAACCATTCGGCCATCTACCCCACCCCCTTCTAGAAGAGGAGTAAACGAATGCATCAAATATTAATCGTAGTAACTACAAATTATGACGTCTGGGAGTATTAACTCTTTCTGGAACATCTGATGCATTGTTTAACGAGGTTTATTATGACGTCTGTAAGTATTTACTCTTTCTGGAACACCTGATGCATTTTCTTTGATTGGCATTTAGTAATTGAACATAATAACAACAAGGTACAATTTTATGGATACACAATTACTGAGTTTGATACTAAGCGACGTTTCGACGAGGATACTCTCGTCTTTATCAAGCAAATGATACAAAATATATGAGTGTGGGCAAATATATACAGAATACGCAACAAAGAATAATAATGCAACAAAGACTATAATCCAATCCAATTAGATCTTAACACCTTTGATTAGGGGGCCATTAAGAACTAAACCTACACAACGAAAATCTCTTGTTGAATGCTGTTATATACAAAGATCAGTGTATTAACACTTTTAATGGAAAACCAATTAACATGAGCTATAGATAAACAATAAAGCAAGAGTGATCACTGATGCTGGTGTAAAGAAAATATTGATAATTAAAAATTAAAAACAAGTTTATAAAATATGTCAATTCAATGAACAGACCACCATGGAAGATATATTGAAAAAATGTGTGTTATTAGACTGAAAAAAAAATAATATAGAGCATTGTGAAACATATCTCCCGCTGTAAAAATATTTTGTTAAGTACCGTACTGAAAAAAAAAAAAAAAAAGATATGGAAAATGTATAATAATAAGACTATGAGACCTGGGTAGGCCCTGAAAAAGAAACAAAATGTGGGATCAATTAGTAGGAAGTGCTGGAGGGGGAAAAAAAAAAAAAAAAAAAAAAAACACCTTATTATTTTAGTGTAAACATGGAAGAAAGAAACCGAAATCAATAAATGGGAAATATATCTTTGGTAGATCAACACAAACCAAACCCCCACAGCCCAAAGGATGTATTTACGAGATAACTTGCTCGTGCAATGGAAAGTACGTGGGGGAAACGAAGCGCCCACTTGATGTAAGAATCAAAGAACACAAGTCACTAGCTTCCACCAATCCCTCAGCTGTAGCAGAGCATATTATTAACAACAGAAATCATACAATCTTGTGGGACCAAACCAGAACCCTTGCAGTACATCATCACCAGAAGAAAACCAGGAAACTCCTTGAGGCCATCAACATAAAACGTATCAAGCCCAAGCTAAACCGTGATGTTGGACTATTTATACCAAGGGCCTATGACCAACTCATACAATGATTCTAATAATTTATTTCTATTTCAGCACTTATCCGGTTTTCACAGTGTAATTTCACTTTGCCCATATCTTGACTTTCAGCACTTATCCAGTTTACAGCCTAAAGATATATTTCCCATTTATTGATTTCGGTTTCTTTCTTCCATGTTTACACTAAAATAATAAGGTGTTTTTTTTTTTTTTTTCCCCCCTCCAGCACTTCCTACTAATTGATCCCACATTTTGTTTCTTTTTCAGGGCCTACCCAGGTCTCATAGTCTTATTATTATACATTTTCCATATCTTTTTTTTTTTTTTTTCAGTACGGTACTTAACAAAATATTTTTACAGCGGGAGATATGTTTCACAATGCTCTATATTATTTTTTTTTTCAGTCTAATAACACACATTTTTTCAATATATCTTCCATGGTGGTCTGTTCATTGAATTGACATATTTTATAAACTTGTTTTTAATTTTTAATTATCAATATTTTCTTTACACCAGCATCAGTGATCACTCTTGCTTTATTGTTTATCTATAGCTCATGTTAATTGGTTTTCCATTAAAAGTGTTAATACACTGATCTTTGTATATAACAGCATTCAACAAGAGATTTTCGTTGTGTAGGTTTAGTTCTTAATGGCCCCCTAATCAAAGGTGTTAAGATCTAATTGGATTGGATTATAGTCTTTGTTGCATTATTATTCTTTGTTGCGTATTCTGTATATATTTGCCCACACTCATATATTTTGTATCATTTGCTTGATAAAGACGAGAGTATCCTCGTCGAAACGTCGCTTAGTATCAAACTCAGTAATTGTGTATCCATAAAATTGTACCTTGTTGTTACCTGATGCATTGTTTAACGAGGTTTATTATGACGTTTGTAAGTATTTACTCTTTCTGGAACACCTGATGCATTGTTTAACGAGGTTTATTATGACGTCTGTAAGTATTTACTCTTTCTGGAACACCTGATGCATTGTTTAACGAGGTTTATATGTGATCTAGGTGTTGTCCCTGAGTGTCTTCATGTTGGAAACAGTTTAATTCACTTTGCCATTTTAGAGTGTTTATGGTGTATCTGTGACTGTTGATCTTTGATTCACAAACATGCTATATATATAATAGACTCTAGAACTTGGTGATAGATTTGTGCACTCTATGTTGTTGAGGTTTTAATTATGTATTCACATACATAACATTCATTATACATTTAGATATAATGTAAAGGTCTCGTTCTCTGCCATTTGGTCGCCTATATGCCATACACCAGAAAGAAAAGAAACAAATATAAAGAACTTTGAAATGCATAAAGACTAAAAATAACAGATGGAAAATTTTACATTTCTCTTAGGTTTTTTTGGCAGTAAACATGATATAAGAGTGGCAGTAAAAAAAACAATACGGTTGCGTGCAAATGTTCAGTTTAAAATCTCTACTTTAAGACAAGCGATGTATTATTTCTTCGCTTAGCTTTATTTTCTATCTTTATTGATTTCCATTATTACCACCTGCTAATATCAGGCAAGGATGGCACCGAGTCATGAGAATAATAAATAAACATTATAATTTCTTCTTGATCTTAAACCAAGTGTCTTCAATAATATTTGTCGACTCTTTAAGAAAATGTCAAGACTTACAAATTAGCCCGGTGTCAACCATGTAATGGAAAGGAAAAGATTCGGAGCAATCATGATTTGTACTGTCAGTTAACATGATATAATATGGCATGTCAGTCGGAATTCTCGGGGAAAATTGTTCATTGTTGCACGCGATACAGTAATAAAAAATGTAAAAACTAAACAACATAGCACTACATCGATTTTTTAAACGGTAAACCAGAAAGCTTATAATGTCAAAACGTTTTACGACAAGATGTGCAATATCTGACAGCATAATATGAGTAACAAGTTAGACCATGGAGTTTTTCCGGGATAAGATCACGGAATCGATGGCTGAATTTCCGTAGCTAATTTCCATTTCCGTCACCTGCTAGTCAAGCCATAAATGTCCAACTATTGAACGATATGTCACCGCCGTAATGGAAATATTTAGAAAGGGATCTGAACAGACCATGTATTATGTAGTTTTGTCAGTGAATTTAAAGCTCTTATATTATGGACAAAATATCGATTTTTATTTTTCCTTAAAAAAAAAGATTAAAGCACAAACGAAAACACTAACATCGTCGTTCTTATTCCCTGTAACAGATAGTGTCATGTTTAACAAAAACTTAATTGTTTTAATTGCCTAACACAACGTTTCTCAAACTTAGGTACACTGGCCCCTTGTGCATCGGGAAACATGTTGGTTTACCACAAAGTCAAACGGGTTCTTAGGGGTCCACAGTGGACGCATGGATCCACGGTCTAAGATACTATTTAAAGACATTTTGCAAACCTTATTAGTATTTAATTGAAATAATGGAAAAGATTAGTGGTCGGTCTTCTGTCCTATCGCGGGTTTAATGGTCTAAATTTCTGGAACAACAAATGCCTATGGCAAAACTTTAGGATATTTCAGTAGAGTAGGCTGCGGCAGTTTAATGACATTGATGTAAGTTTTTAAATCTTCTAATGTGCATGGGTGCATCTCCCAGGCGGACGAACCTATGGTTTTTAACATCCACGAGAGAATTCAGTTCCACAATATTAAATTATGCATTTTTAAAAATATTTGTCTAATTGTTTTCTTCACTTATGGGGCAACGTGATCCTATGGTTGTCAACACTTTTTTATAATTTCTCTACAAGTTTAAATAATAAGTCACACAGCATTGTGACATGTGACACGTATAATAAGTTTAATCTGCTTTAGGTCGCTGTTATGGAATAAGTCACATAGGATCGATGATGTAATTCCCAGCACTAATTTCAACTTCCTCGCCATGCTTGTCAATCAAAACCCAGGCTCTCTGCACTATGGTAAATTGCTGAAACAATTTTCTTTGTCACGTATTCCTTTGCTTGCAGCAATATAATTTCTGGGCACAATTATTGTAATGTTGTGGTGTAAAATTGCCGTTTATTATGCAATATGGGATCTCTTTTGCTGTGGTTTGTTCTTGTTGGGAGTATTCGGTGCGGATGTTTGTGAATAATAATCTATAGACCCAGCATACAATGTCTTTGATGGTTATAGCACAATATCTCACATCGTTCATATTAACTCAGTCAGCAATTATATACTGTTTTAATATAAAGACTGATATAAATAAACAATCAACAGGGTGGGGTTAAATCAATAAAAACTAATGTGAACTTTAAAAAAAAAAATTTGATCGTTATGAATATTTTGTATGAGTATTTTAATTGTGTATTTATCCTTTCTGTTGGCATGGTGGGTCTTTAAAACAAAAGTCCATAAACGACTAGAAATCCGTAGCTGTTAGCCTTATGGTCTTGGCAAAGGTAACATCCTTCACATTGATGATACATGTGGCACGATTCATCGTATCTATTTGGGTTTTTTTCTTACCCATTTTGTATCAAATGTAGCGAAAGGGTACCTAGCTGCACTGTTAACCTTTATGCCCTGACATAACTAGATTTACTCTCTTGAAGATTGTTACGGTGACATGCGCCAACTGTAAATTTACGTTACTTCGTGTATTTGAAATATTCTCTTCAGCGTATACAGTATAAAGACAATTAGATCCACTTTATATTCTAGATATACCCTAATAGCAACTCCTGGTTTAGTCCGATCTATGTTGTTTGTCCGCTGATTAAGACCCGGTTTTAACATCGTTTAAACTTTTTCTATTCTGATTTTCAGATACCAGAAGTGGGTATGAACAAATATGGATATAATTATCTATTGGGAACGTTAGTAAGTATTAAATATTTATTAGATTCATTATCATTTATTGGAACAATATTTAATGATTTAAAATATATGTATTTGTAATTTGAATAACATTGTTTTATTTTCATCTTTTCAAACACTAATCTATTATATTTATCTTTTTATGAATAATAGGATTTTAAAAGTTTAAATCTATCACGGTATCGCCATGGTGGAGTAAATATAACTGGATTTCAACTAATAGATGACGAGACAACTGATAATAGAGATTTTATAAAGGAAATGAAGAAACTACATGTTACAGTACCTAGTTTCGATGGTACAAATGTTGTGCCAGTAAGTTTGTATTAATAATTTACTAAATCTATATCCCTAGACATTCGCATTTTGAACTATAAATACAATATTTAGCTGTAAATACAATATTTGTTAGTTGTAAATACGATATTTTAGAACATACATGTAAATCAAGCACAATTGATCCTAAGAAGTGTTGAAGTACTACATGTAGTTCCAGTAACGAATAAGTAATCACACGATAATTGGCCTATAATGATACCAGGTATCAATAATGGTATAGGTATACGCCCACCTCGTTCTCGACCACCTCCACTACCGTCGCCGTGTTAAATGAAAAGTCGAGAATGATGAAATGGAAAACGTAGGTTAGACTAAACAGATCTGCAACAAAAGCAGACACATTGTATGCTATGAAAATCAAAAATATTGTGATCGCTACCCTAAAACATTGGAAATAAAGACTTACGTTGAGTGTGTTTAAAATGAGCATGCTCTGGCTATACAAGAATGTGCATGTATTTTTGAAGGGATTTTAAAAAAATCGCCCAGCAGATGAACAACTTTAATATCACATTCTTTTAAAACAACTTCACTGGCTGCCTGTACCATACCGATTTTATTTCAAGTTTTTTTTTATATTAATTTGTCATTCAATTGTCCAATCCATCTTCATGATCGCTAGTCAATTTATGAACCCTATCCGCAGCTTCGTTCCCCAAACCGGAAACTACTCAACAACCAACAATATCAATCTTCGTGTGCTGAATGTTCATTCACATTGGCCGTCTCTGAACTATGGAATGCATTGTCATTTAATACATAAATAAGTCCATGTTTCCGTATTTAAAAAACTAAATTTAAATCTTATTTATTTGTGAAAACTTTTGGTATATTCTGATTTCAATTAATTTGTTAACCGTTTAAATTTACTTCACCATCAAATTATTTTTATATAGGTTTATTACATTTTAAAGATTCATGTTCATTTACTATCTACATGTATTTTTTAATACGCCACAGATCAGATGTCCCAGTGGATTTGAGCAACATTAAAATATTATTAAATTAGTATTACTATATGAAAGCATCATATAATGTTTTTCCTGGTCATTTTCAATTTTACGTGAAGTTTGTGTTACTTCAGACCCGGGACTGTACAGCGCAGTGGACGCTTACGGCTAGCCCCCGGATCCATTCACTCTTTTTTGAATTGTTTGTTTATTTGTTTGTTTCTTGTTTTGGAGTATGATGTCTTGTCGTTATAATTTGTCCTTTATGTAAATCATATGTGACGCAGTCCCCCTGCACTAACTATTAGGGACCATCTGGTGCCACTTGCCTAAGTGGCGAGCCAATAGACATGAGTACTGGTTAGGGTCGATTGTGTTAAAATTATAGTTGTTTAACCATTAATGTGTCTTTGTGCACATAAGTTTTGAAAGGTGACCTATAAGTCCCGAATTGCGAGGGAGAACAACATCATGACCGCTAAATCCTGTTTTCATTTTCTATTGATAGTCTAGTGCTGCTCTAACTGTTGATGCTGTAACTTCACTAGAAGATACTATCGCCGCCATGCTGGGTAATAACTCTGACGTCTTCCGGTACACCTTTAGACGGAAGCATGTATATAATTACAACAGAACCCGTGGTGTACCCTGTACTACAAACCCACCAACTCCCTGGATGCACGGAGACACAATATATGATCTTCTTAAATCAGTAAGTAGATAAACAACTTTGTTTTTGAAAGATCCAAAGGATACATCAGTTTAATATGCATGGCCACAAAACCCTATTTCCAGTATAAAAGTTGTTGCCATGCATTTCTAGCATGGCTTCCTATTATTTCCACGTTTCCATCTTTATGGTCACTTAATGGACATGGGCTGCAGATGGCATCTAACTTAAGTTGGTTTTGTGATCGTTTAAAATACTATCCAAAGACGACTGGGGCGGACACAATAGGACTTAACTGTATATTATAAACGCAAAGCACTTCGTTCACATAAAATCCATTTCAGATAATCAAAGTAAAGTGCTTTAAGAAAAGGTTAAAGCTCCTAATACGGTTTCTACATATAACAAAAAAGCAAGTTAAGACGATTTCTCTAAAATGACAAATAAAGTAAAGGGATGTCGACAATAATGGAATTTTTATTAATGTTACCTTTCTAAATAAGACAGATACTTGTCTAACCTCTGCACGAGTCTTTTCTTTTATTGACAGCGTAATCCACCAGGAATATCAGGAAGGCTACACTTTGACGAGAACGGTTTTAGACAAGATTACAAGCTCGGGGTGTATACCGTCAATTTAGAATCGGGACCAAATAAGGTAAAGCCTATAATCAACCTTAAATTAGATAATAATCAGACTCGGAATATTCCTTCAATTGTTTCTTAAAGGTGAATTCATATCGACCTGAATCTATAAACCCCATATAATCTGCCAGACGGTAATAATACCGCTTGCCATTCAAAATATTAGGATTTTTAGTGGATATTTATGTACAGGCCTTTTTTCTTCTTTAGAAGTTGATAAGAATGGTTTAGTACAATTATTGACTAAACAATTTAAACTGTTGTTTTATATCAATCCGGAAGGAGATCATGATAATTTGTTCTTCTAGGATAACGTTTGCGTTGTATTATTTTCAGCACAATCCTACCAAAACATGTGGACTTCTCGAAAAGGTTGACTCTATTAAACATCCATCATGTGTTCATGGTTATCAGCACACGTAACCCTTAAAATGTCTAGACCTATCTGAATTGGGTCAATAATAAAATTCTCCATTTCATTGGGTTTTATATGAAGACAACGTGTCTTTTTGTTCAAAATTTCCTGTCACTAGATAAAGTTAATGTTAAGATATATTGTGTTCTGTTGCCGACACTAAATTGAGTAAGCAAACCGCTTAATCTTTCAAAATAAAGCTTTCCTGGCCATTAATGAAAATAACATATTAGATCAGTCCAGTTCAATATTTCAGGTTTCCAAAATCAAAAGAGATTTACAACTGCTTTAACACAGGATTTGCCTGTTTTTTTCATTTCTAATAATAACACAATACTTATTATTATCTTAGCTAGGTACATGGTCTTCTGGTATAGGTTTTAGAAGTATGCATGCCCCTAGAGGCAAATACCACTACAGACCACCCGGAACGGGAAATACAACGAAAATAATTACATCTATAATTGTAAGTTACGATGGTATTTATTGAAATATCGACCGACTTTCATAGCGAAAAATTGAATTATGATTTTTTTAAGTTTAAGTCAGTAAATAGTTTGGTTAATCGCCAGTTATATAAACTGTATCTCGTCAATTGTATCATCACAGATAGTTATTTATTTATTTACAAAACACAAAGTGGTCTTATTAGGGGTTATCATTTTAAAGTATTGTTCAGTATATTGAAATACACCTAGTTAAACCGATGTGTAAATTTACTTGCAGTCACCGCCATTTTTAATGGAGCAGCCTGTGGAGAATGGTGTACCCCCATTAGGCAATGATAGATATGAAGGTATATATAAAAATATTGTCGTGAGAAAGTTGTAATTACTAGTAATTAGTCTTGAAACTATAAACCGAGCGATCTTTAATATAAATGTATTTTTAAAGGGACAGTCCCGATAAGAACAGAGTCTCAAAAATTAAAGTCCGGGTATTTGTGAAATTTATGGACCAAAATATAAAGGCATGGTGTATTTACATTGTCTGAAAATTTCAGCTGAAAATATTGAGTCGTTTGGACGTAAACGTCGCCACTGCTTATCCGGACACGTAACCCTTTTAAGATTTCGGGTCATTTTTTTCATTGGGTGACCTGATAATCGATTTACGTTTCTTGTGAGGTCTATACAGTGAATGGCCCATGTACTGTACTTGATAGAAAAAGGTAATTTCACCTACATATTATTTTTATTGAAAAAAATCTGGTCTTATCCAGATACTGTATGATACAAAGGTCTCCATTTCCAGATGCAGACTGTCAGGTTTAAGTTATTTACAAGCGTATCACAAATATAGGGTTGGTTGATCGGCCTTAGATAATGGATTTTAAATGATTTTAACACAAAATTAAGCAGTTTTATTCCCCAAAAAGTTATCGGGATTGGCCCTTTAAACATATCGGTTTTCTAAATTGTTATTTTTGGGCATAAGCAAAATTACGATTTTGTAAACCATGTAGTTGGCATGGCAGTACTGGACTTTATGGATGACAACCATCTCTGTCAAATGACTACATTATATGAATGGAAAAATGATTTATAAATTTGTGTACATGTACATACAAGTTTCGGTTGAATGATTCAAGTAAATAACACCTAGCATATGGAAGACCAAATGGGACAATATTCATGATTCGTGTTTCTACATTCCAGTTTGAACATTTTAGACACGAACGCAACATTCTAAACTAACGATTCTCGTTTCTACATTCCAGTTTGAACATTTTAGACACGAACGCAACATTCTAAACTAATGATTCTCGTTTCTACATTCTTATGTCAACACTTCATGCACAAAATCAACATTTTAAACAAAAAATTGACTTTATGTTTCATTTTCGCCGTTTTATCGGTAACTTTTATATATCATTAAATATTAAATTATAAAATAATTTCTTAATTTTACACGACAAAGAAATCAATTCAATGGTTTCTGAAAGTGTCTAATAAAAAAAATCTGAAATTTGAACTCTTGTGAAAATATCTTCTACGTTTCAAAAAGTCTTGAAGTTAAAATCTTGAAATGAAAATGTCCAGAAAAATAATGAATTATCAACATTATTACACCAGAGGGCGCTAACCGAAAACAATTTGGCGACCTATTCGGCTAGCGACCTATTCGACAGATCCAGTTGGTAGGTAACCTGTTCGTTGGCAACCTATTTAGAATAAATTCAACAGTCGACCAAACTCATCTTTTTTATCAATCAATCAAATTCGTTACGTCTATCAAATGAAAGTAGAATATATTATTATTTATCCATTCCTTTAGCTCAGAATAGCGATGTAATTTCGCATTATCTTACAAAATTCTGAACATCCAACTAAATATATTCCGAACGGTATTTAAATAAGCTTTCCCAAATATTATTAGTAAAAGTTGGCACAGTCATATTACAGGGATGTACTCTCATCCTAAACATGACCAATTTTGAAAATAAAAAGATTTAAAGGGAAAGACTGTTAATGTTAATATGCCGTGTCAAAATTCGGACCATCGTACATAATTCTAATGACCCAACTAAATATATTCTAAAGGGTAATTGAACAAGCTTTCCAAATATTATTAGTAGAACAAGCTTTCCAAATATTATTAGTAGAAGTTGGCACAATCTTATTAAAGGGGCGCGCTTTCAATTTGAAAGTGAAAGAACAGTGATATTCCGATTCAAAATTCGGATCATCGTACGAAATTCTGAGCATCCTGCTATATACATCCCGAAAGGTAATTAGACAAGCTTTCTAAATATTATTAGTAAAAGTTGACAAAATAATATTAAAGGGGCGCGCTCTCAACCTGAATATAGCCATTTTTTCAATATTCTAAATGTAAAGATAGGCCGGTATTTATTCGAAGTCGAAATTCGGATTATCGTACAAAATTCTGAGCAACCAGCTGTATATATTCTGAAAGGTAATTGAATAAGCTTTCCAAATATTATTAGTAAGAGTGGACACAATCAAACATAGACAATTTTTCAATATTCTAAATGTAAATAGAGCCTATAGGCCAGTACAAAATTCGGAGCATCCAGCTATATATATCCCGAAAGGTGATTAAACAAGATTTATTAAAGTGCTGTGAAAAATTTGCGACGTTTAGGATGAGAGCGCATCCCTTTAACATGATTGTGCCAACTTTTACTAATATTATGTAGAAAGCTTATTCAATTTCCTTTCAGAATACACATAGCCAGATGCTCAGAATTTTTGTAGAAATCAGGATGATCCTAATTTGGAAACACATGCCTATCTTTACATCTAGAAACACAGGCCTATCTTTACATTTAGAATATTGAAAAATTGGCTATGCCCAGGTTGAGGGCGCACCCCTTTAATATGATTGTGCCAACGTTTACTTATAACATTTGGAAAGCTTATTCAATTACCCTTTAGAATATATTTAGTTGGAACATTAGAATTATGTACGATGGTCCGAATTTTGACACGGCATATTAACATTAACAGTCTTTCCCTTTAAATCTTTTTATTTTCAAAATTGACCATGTATAGGATGAGAGTGCACCCCTTTAATATGACTGTGCCAACTTTTACTAATACTATTTGGGAAAGCTTATTTAAATACCGTTCGGAATATATTTAGTTGGATGTCCAGAATTTTGTAAGATAATGCGAAATTACATCGCTATTCAGAGCTAAAGGAATGGATAAATAATAATATATTCTACTTTCATTTGATAGACGTAACGTTGAATTTTATTGATTGATAAAAAAGATGAGTTTGGTCGACTGTTGAATTTATTCTGAATAGGTTGCCAACGAACAGGTAACCTACCAGCTGGATCTGTCGAATAGGTCGCTAGCCGAATAGGTCGCCAAATTGTTTTCGGTTAGCGCCCTCTGGTGTAATAATGTTGATAATTCATTATTTTTCTGGACATTTTCATTTCAAGATTTTAACTTCAAGACTTTTTGAAACGTAGAAGATATTTTCACAAGAGTTCAAATTTCAGATTTTTTTTATTAGACACTTTCAGAAACCATTGAATTGATTTCTTTGTCGTGTAAAATTAAGAAATTATTTTATAATTTTAATATTTAATGATATATAAAAGTTACCGATAAAACGGCGAAAATGAAACATAAAGTCAATTTTTTGTTTAAAATGTTGATTTTGTGCATGAAGTGTTGACATAAGAATGTAGAAACGAGAATCATTAGTTTAGAATGTTGCGTTCGTGTCTAAAATGTTCAAACTGGAATGTAGAAACGAGAATCGTTAGTTTAGAATGTTGCGTTCGTGTCTAAAATGTTCAAACTGGAATGTAGAAACACGAATCATGAATATTGTCCCATTTGTCTTCCATACTAGCATGCTATTGTTTTTGTATTACAGGATATGCTGTTGATCTTAGTGAACACATTGCTCGTTTACTCGGGTTTGATTATATTATTAAATTAGTGGACGACGGCGCATATGGTACTAAAATATCACCTAACAAATGGAATGGTATGATAGGAGAGTTAATCGAACATGTACGTTATTAAAAACTATAATCAGTTCCATACAAAATTGTATTGTAATAATTTTAGACAAGAATTTGATATTTAAGCAAGTTAAATTTGTTCATTTTGCCTAGGGTTGATGAAATTTTATTCAGATTTTTCTAACAAGAGTATTATTAATTTAAAAATATACACGGTCATGTGAATCTGTTTGAGTGTTAAAGATACAGGTCATTATAACTTATTGTTGATCAAACGTCACTTAAAAAATAAACCATGTACATGCCTGCCCTGCATATTGGATACTGGACTAACAGATGTTGTAACATTACAAACAGAATTTTAAAATCTTATATTCAAATGTTTTATCGATATTTCTTTTTTTATTTCTAGAAAGCCGATCTTGCCGTGGCACCATTAACAATTACTGCTGACCGCGAGAGAAATGTTGACTTTTCAAAACCTTTTATGGATATTGGTATTAGTATTATGATAAGGAAACCCGAAGTGCAGAAACCAGGAGTTTTTTCATTTATGGAACCTCTGTCTATCCAGATCTGGATGTGTATATTGGTGGCGTATGTGGGTGTGAGTGTTGGGTTGTTTTTAGTAAGCCGGTTTAGTCCCATCGAGTGGAAGAAAGTCGAAGGAGATAATCTCGAGAGTTTTAGAAATGAATTCTCTTTAATGAATTCCTTTTGGTTCTCTATGGGTGCTTTGATGTTTCAAGGGAGTGATTCTTGTCCAAGGTAATTATGATGGTAGTAGCTTGCCGTTACGAAAATCATCAGATACATCTAAGGGGCTTATATAATTATTTTAAA
This sequence comes from Patella pellucida, assembly GCA_917208275.1. Taxonomy (NCBI): domain Eukaryota; kingdom Metazoa; phylum Mollusca; class Gastropoda; family Patellidae; genus Patella; species Patella pellucida. The sequence continues at coordinate 32,023,836 of OU795043.1, forward strand.
CATATTGAATACTGATTGAAACGAAAAAATAATCATTGTGGCACAAATTTGAAAGTTTCTAGAACAAAAATTGTCAATTGAGATCAACTGCCAGTAGTGTTGGTCAATCCTATATATATTATTGTAGTGCACTTTGTTTTTTCATTCCACGCTCAATTATCTTCCCCAGTCAAATTTGCTCAAATGACAACCACGGCATTTTCAAACTTCATCCTGAAACAATTCAGAACGGTCTTTGTATGAAAGAATGAAATAAGTCCTTTATGACAGATTTTCGTAAAATTTCAACTTCTTAATTTTATTCCAAACTAACTATAGAAAAATCAAGAATTAATTAGTTAAAAGCATCTGGAGGAATCCTAAATTCCGTGGGCACTAGCATGTCTCGTATTCTAATAATTCCAGCATGCTTTACATGTAATGTACAATAACCCCCACAGGGACGTGTATTTTTATCCCAACTGAATGTCGATCCTGTTGATAATGGATTCTATTTTCGCACAATAGAAAACTAAAGCAATTCATTTCAAAATATATTTGGAGATTCTAATAAATAACCGTCGATTGAAAAATATAAGTTTACCCAAGTATCTCTTACCAGACAACTTTTTGTAATTTGTTAGAAATACCATACGTTTAGATAAAAATAAGTTTAGATTGCTATTGGTTTCAGGTCAATATCTGGTCGTATTATAGGGGGCGTGTGGTGGTTTTTTGTACTGATAACTATCTCATCTTATACTGCCAATCTTGCTGCCTTTTTAACAATAGAGAGAATGTTAACACCAATAGAATCAGCTGATGATTTGTCCAAACAAACAGAAATCAAATATGGAATGATCAAATCCGGTACGACATTCCAGTTTTTCAAGGTAAGAACGTCGTATTAGAGATAGGTGGGAAATGTGCGTGGGTTTGTTGTGTTTATTGTATGTTATGTTGTGTTGTGTTGTGGGGTGTTGTGGGGTGTTATGGTGTGGTGTTGTGGTGTGCTTGAATACCCTTTAAACTACACATGTATAAAACACAGAGGTAAAGTGTACAAAATGAAGTTCACTATTATTTCAAAGATTTGTAAATAGTGCATAAACTATGACATGAAGTCAGTGTAAACTATATAAAGCAGGTGTTATAATTGATGTTCTGTCGACATTTTATCATGAAAATGGACATACCATTAATGCCCGTACGGTAAAACAAACCTTTACCGTATACCTCGAGATAAAATTATTGTATACCTCGATGTACACTGTAAATAGTGTAAATTGAAAGATCTATCACCTAGCCAGAAATGCTTAGAGATTATAAGTTACAATTTCTTTCATTTTAAAACCTAAAAACAATGAATTATCATACTCGTTATTTCGATTTAACCAAAAACATGGACTTGAACGTGTTTATTAGATAGTAGTGTGACCTTTAGATATATAGTAATCTATACAAACCATTCAAACAAAACAAGAGATTTAGATTCCATCTCGATCGATTTGAATAAGTTTTGGTAAGACTGCTATATATTATATACTCTTCAAAAAAGTAGGGGATATTCAAATGCAAATACCTATGCAGGTTGTGATATGATAAATAGGTATGGACACTTGACTATGCTTTGAGAGTATGTTCACGGATGAAGAACTTATCGCCCCAGCAGAACCACTGAGATGAAAACTGCCGCATGTTGGTTTATCATATCCATGTTTGCTTTCCTATCGGTTCTTTCATTTTTATCCTAAATAAATGTCGATCCTATTGATAATGGATTCTATTTTTGCACAATAGAAAACTAAAGCAGATTGTCCTAAATCGTGATAGGACGGATGATTAGGAGCATGCCAGGACGAATTAAAGAATGTCTGAGGGTTGGTGGAGCAATTACTCGATCATTAAATCAAAAACGTGCATGTTAACTTTTGACAGTGTAACTCTTTGCGTGTGAAATGGTGCCGCCAGAAAAGCCGCCCATATTCCCTGTTTATGTGTTTATGTTCATTGTGTAGGCAATTGGCCTGTTATTAACATACACTGGTTACTTCTAACTTCTAATAAAAACAGCTGTGGCTTTCCGCAGTTTTGTATTGTTTCTGAATATCCCCTACGTTTTTTGAAGAATATGTATTTCCTAATGTCTTTTTTCGCCCCCGTAGTCTGAACTATTGTGCCTTTTATTATTAATCATTTATGAAAGGCGAACTGGGGATGATTCATGTTAAAGATTTGTATATTTTATTTCAAAATCTTCCTTTCAGAATTCAGAAGTACAAACATATGCTCGTATGTGGAACTTTATGAGTACAAACCCGGATGTTTTAGTAGATACAGTGAATGATGGTATACAGAGAGTGAGAAATTCAAAAGGAAAATATGCATTCTTGATAGAATCGTCTAACAATGAGTATGTTAATAACAGAAAGAAATGTAATACAATGAAAGTTGGACCTAATTTAAACTCTAAAGGTTTTGGAATAGCAACACCTAGGGGTTCAGAAATAAGGTTAGTATAATCCTGTATGCATCTTTGCCCTGGTTTAGTCAAGACATTATATCTGATTGAAACGTACATCCAAATTCGTTTCGATTTATTCTGTGCAAATAAATTTTGTTTGTCTTTATATACCACACCGAGGAATAACAATTATTGGTTTATAATCGACGAGGGTACATATTGGACCAATTCTAAATAAATAGACTTATTCAAAATTATCCTTTACATATATAAATTTTTCAGAGATCAAATCACTTTAGCTGTTTTAACTCTTAAAGAGGATGGAACATTACACACTTTACACAGAAGATGGTGGTACGAAAAGGGTGAATGTGGAGTAGATGGAGGGTCAAAGGTTAGTATTATAATAATTACTGCTGTCGGTGGGCAGGGTGTTTTGGTATGCGGAGGGGGGGGGGGCAGAATATTGCAGGCAGAAATCCATGAGGATAGTAAAGTTTCAGGAAGAACAGTAAGGTATTTTTTTATTCCAATAGTTAGCTAGGGTCTTTTTGGTGTGGGGTGAAGTCAGATTATCGGGAGGACATCCTCTTCTTGTATCGTACTGACCTGGGATCGAAGACATGGCTTGCACACTTTTTCTGGTATATTAGCCCACAACCCGCCAATCATACATACTGTTATTTATAGACTGATTAAACGTCATGTATAGTAATCTCTGGGGAAAATAAACATCTTTAAAACAATTTCAACATTTTTATATGACGCTATACAAGAAGAGTATTATTTCTAAATAGGCACACAAACCAGGAGATAGTCGTCGAATTTTCGGGTTCACACGTCATCGTCTTTCAAGGTTACATAGATCGGGCGCCCAATGAGTTTAATTAAATGAATATATTTGATTTGTTGCAGGAATCTGGTAAAAGATCTCTTTCTCTAAGTAATGTAGCAGGAGTGTTTTATATTTTAATCAGTGGTCTAGTATTTTCTATAATACTTGGGGTTTTTGAATTTCTCTATTATAGATCCAATCACACAAAGGTAAATTTGAAATTGTTTTTGTTTTTTGTTTAATTCATTTAGAAAAGATAGAAAATAGAAAATGGTAAAACTGACACGTTAGATACTGAATAATTTTATTAAGAGATATAGCCGATTAACTGCTATCATAGAAAATATATTACAAAGTAAACAAACGATCGATCAGGCCACACTAAAGGTTGACTATAGAGTTAAGGACCATAATCAATCACAAGTACGGTTATTAAAAACTTATTTGATTGATAAATTATTCAGATCGATCAATTTTAGTTTCTGTATAGCGATTTACGCCTTGGTTTAAATTGTTTACACACGGGATTTAACATCCTACTGTTCTGCTCCTTAACTGGGCAGGTTAGGTGCTTGAGTGTAGGAAGTTAAACCCCATTTCATTCATTCATTCCTTAACTGGGCTAATGAAGACGGGCATACGCCATACAATGTGCTATGAGCGAAATTTTTCCGGGGCAGCTGCGCTACGGCTAGTTCCTTTAGGAACTGTCTCTGAGCGAACGATGTCTCGCTAACAGTTCCTCACGGGCCTTATTATCAACTAGTATGAAAATAAAGCTTTACCCCATCTCGGTTCTAAGGCTATTTTAGATCCTTACCGTCTATTTTGCACGGTGAAACTTTTTTGATCACCAAAAGAAATCATTTCCTGACACAACCGAGACAAATTTATAATAATCCAACACTATTTTCGTGTAGAATTCGATGTTAGAAAAAGACCGGTCTGCGCTGACGTCAGTAAACAAACATGGCGGCCAGATTTGAACGATTTTGTTTATCTTTTTCTAACGTCGAATTCTACATGAAAATAGTGTTGAATTATTATAAATTTGTGTCGGTTGTGTCAGGAAATGTTTTCTTTTGGCGATCAAAGAAGAATCACGGTGCAAAGTAGACGGTAAGGATCTAAAATAGCCTTAGAACCGAGATGGAGAAAAGCCTTATTTTCATACTAGTTGATAATAAGGCCCGTGAGGAACTGTTAGCGAGACATCGTTCGCTCAGAGACAGTTCCTAAAGGAACTACGCTACGGCCTACTCTTATATGTAATTCCAAGGAATATTTTACGTGCACGCCGATGTGTACACAGACTATGGTCGCCTGACCGAAATCGTGGGTCCTTCGGTTTCCTCCCACTGCTAAAGACCCCTACGTGCAAGCGAAACATTCATAACTGCGCTCAGAATAAAGTAATTTGACTGAAATTGTTAATACAATTCTTTTAAATTGTCTGTTTTAAAACTATTAGAATAATCTTCCTGCTTTTTATCTAAATCTAATATAGTGCATTAGTTTCTATTGTGGATTTAAGGGTTCTTATCTACGTGGTACTGAAACAGCAACGACACTTGTAGCGACACCTAACGAAAGAGACGATAAATATCTTCCTTATGATACATATAACAACGATAAAGTTATGTCAGAGGTAAAATTCTTCAATTTCTATTATTGTATACTGATCTGTAACTCCATTTTACTCTAATTACAACCACTTCCTGGAAAACATATGTTATATGATGATTTGCATATCAACATACATGTAGTAAGGTAAAATTGGAAATTGCACTAAGAATAAATGTACATCAAGTGAGGAGAGAGTGCAAATGTGTAAATAGTGTCACGCACTGGCAGACTAAAATGACACATTTGCGTTATATAATTAGTGCCCATAAGCTGGTCAGTTGAGAGCATACTTCTATGGTCTTCTGGGCACCAAACGATTAGCTATTGTTCTATAACCCGATGTGGACGCTAACCAGTAAAGAAGATATTGAATGACAAGATTGTCATATTGAATGACAAGATTGTAACATTGATTTACATTTTTATTTACAGTATACATACAGTGCTCCGGGAACTATTGGATTTGAAGGCTTTAATACAGATTACAATACACCGATAGGTTTTGAGGGAATCAATGGTGATAATGGAACCACTATGAACTGATAAAATATGCTCATCACGATAATAGAACCACTATGAACTGATAAAACATGCTCATCAGCATAATGGAACCACTGTGAAGTGATAAAACATGCTCATCAGGATAACCTCTATGAACTGATAAAACATACTCATCACGATAATAGAACCACTGTGAACTGATAAAACATGCTCATCTCGACAATGGAACCACTGTGAACTGACATTCTCATCACGATAATAGAACCACTATGAACTGATAAAATATGCTCATCAGGATAATGGAACCACTATGAACTGATAAAACATGCTCATATCACCACAATAGAACCACTGTGAACTGATAAAACATACGCATCGCGACAATGGAATCACTATGAACTGATAAAACATGCTCATCACCATATGAATAAAATACAAGCTTAATGAACTTGGTTATAATCAAAGCATGGTTAATTAGTTATAAATTAACACTATGAGGCTATCTATAGGATATATGTCTCCAAAGAAAATAGAACTAATGTATACTTGCCTGCCACCGAGTTAAACTATTGAAAATATGCATCATATTAGGATAATATAATGTTAATTTTAATAAGATGGGAATGTTTGCATATAAAACAAACAAAGTGACATTCTCCGTTTGGATAGCCTATTTTGGCTTGTGTATATTGGTTGTTAGTAACTCGTGGGAGTGTGTACGGACAGGAGGTTACGATCACGTGATGTTTAATCTTTGGGCGAGTCATCATACAGGTAGCATTTCAGATAGAAAGTTTTAATTTTAAATATCTCACATTTCATTGGTAGATAGTGATTGAAGTGAGTACAACATTATAGCCAAATGGAATTGGCCTACTTTCACTGTCTGGTTCCTTGAAAAATCTGTTCGACTCTCATAATTTTGACTTGTAGAATGATATCGTTTCAAATTAAATTGCATGCTGTTATTTGCTGTTTTTCTCTTACAGAAGTAGATATATGCGTGGTTCGATATTATTATTTCAATTCGAGATTTTAGTGTATAAGTTTGTTAATAAAAACATATTTGTATATAGTAGGATAAGAACGTCTGGCATTTGACGCGCTCAAATTGTAGGAATAAAAAAAAAGTATACCAAAGTGTGTTTTTTTATCTAACATTAAATTTATTTTATTTGTTTAAATGTCTGTTATTGTTTTTATTTATTTTGATGATCATAGAAACTGGTTTGTGAAATTGTACTGTCCAGGACATGGAGATGAAAATTAATAATCCGACATTGATTATGGAAGACCAACGGGTCAGATCTGATCAGTTTAACTGCATCATCCTTCATTCCTGATTTTGACATTAGCTGTCTAAACTTGACATTCTCAGAGTTGAATCGGTATTTTCCCATGAACTTTTCCCCTTCAAGCAACATCTCCTGTGTATACGGCTGTGTCTATTGGGGAGCCGATTTAGCCCAGTGTCCAGTAAGTATACGCTGGCTCGTTAACCTTTAAGCCCCCGGTTCGACCATTGTATTGGCCAAGAAAGTTCCTCTTAATTTCCGGATGTGGTTTCCTCCTGGCAGTGGGACGTGTAAACATAGACGTGCACGCAAAATAGCACTTGCCATTTAGAATTTGAAACAAGACCAAAAACTCCATCGTAAAAGAGCATGACTGAGACCCGCGCCTTCATTGCCCCTAAGGGAGCAGAAAAGTAGGAAGTCAACCCGCATTTCATTTAATTTTCTTCGGCTGTCAAAGTAATAGGGTGTTGTGAAATTTACAAACTTTGACTAGTACTTCAAACTGGGGTGATATTTAACCGTTTTTAAAAAAATATATTACACGTTTGTTTAAACATGTATTATGTATGGCTAAATCTGCCTAGTGTACAAATATCTTTTGGCTAAACATGTTATACAAACTATTAATTACAAATTAATAATCAACTCTCGATGCGATGTGATGGGTGGGGGTCTGATTTTGGACAGACTAGAATCTGCGTTCAATGCCCGTTTATGATTAACCATAGCAATTTATGAAATATGATGTGTGTTTTAATCAGAATGAAAGGTGAAGTAATTGACTGAAATTTTCAGCATATTCCTTTTATATTATCTATTTTCTGAACAATTACAGCAAATACTGTCCGGTCTTTATCTAATCTTCTATAATTTTGCTTTAATATACAAAATACAATGCATAATATATCTACATACTTTTTTAATTACAATTTTTTTGAAAAACATCTCTAAAAACACCTCTAAACTTGTACATGTATCAAAAGCGATAAACTTACAACATAGCAGATATTCCAGGAGTCACACGGCCAAATGATACAACTATAGATACTTGTTGCTAATACAACAAACAATTAATACAAAAATTTATACGGACACACAAAATTACTGACGAGTAGTTTCTATCCTTGTGGGTGCAGTTTTCTAACGCCTGCGCTTATTATTGGCAATAAACATACATTTCGCGTTAGTATGAATATATTTTCCAATCAAATGTTATGCAATTAGGATCTAGTTTATACATAAGTTATACGAAAGTAAAGGCACACATACACATACAATACTAACCGATACATCCACATAATAAATATTCACATCATTTTTATGTAACCAAACATGTTCACTTCATGCATATGAAACTTTAAATGCTGATCGAGCCAATAGCGTATACACATATACCATATATTCGCTTTCTTTAAACTTTCTTTCCAAAAATATACATGTTCTCTTAAAATTCTAATGAAACTTTTTCTCATGTTCACTCACAATATTGTTAAAGGGACAATAACACCTTTGCTGGCTTGACAGGTCCAGAAAAAAAAATTAGTCTTATTCTAACTACAAGATGTTTAAGTGTCCTACCTGTTGTGTAAATTATCCATTACAACCTATCTTTCTTGTCCAAAGAGTTCGAAAATATGTTTAAATCCAGGTTGCATTTGAAAGTGCTTACGTAAGTGTTTTCAAACCATGTTACGGCATGTAGTATAATTTTTTCAATTTTTAAAATTAGGTGTGTTAAGATGAAATTTGTATCATTTATTAATTGGAATATTGTAAAATAGTACAATTTGTTGACCAGCATAAAGATTGGGACATATTATTCAGTTACAACAAGAGTGGTATTGGGCCTTTAACAAACAATACAATATAATCATTTAATTGATACGAAACTATGATTTTATACGAAACTATCGTATATTCACTTAATTCGTACGAAACTATAAAGCCACGTTGCTATAATATGAACGGTATAACGGCATGTCGATGTTTAGGGTATGATGGGAATGTTTGTTTATACCATGAATGAGTTATTAAACCAAACGTCACTTGATTAACACAAATAAATAATAAATAACACAGACAAGTAGTGTGATGAAATTTTAACACTAAATTCATTGCAAAATACATCAGTATTTCTGTGAAGAAGTGAGGACAGGATACATAGTGAAACAAATCACCATTAGGTAGAAAATGCTGCAGACTTGTCTTTGAATCTGTAATTAAGTAGAAAGAGAGGTCATAGTTCACTCACTCAATACACGCCAAGATGTAACACTTTGGTCCTTGAGATAATTTTGGTTCTTAATAAAATTGTTTCTTCACTTTGTCAAATCCCACGTACTTAATAAATATGGATATAGTTATACATAAAAACAGTGATATGTTGGTTAATTATAATCATTGTCAAAATAGCCATCAAATTCAGGCTGTTTTTTGACCTATGGTTGTTAGACCAAATAAGGTAATAATAAAGTAATGTTTACCTCTTTTAGTCGTGGGGAAATAAATAAGTTTATTGCGTATTTTAAATGGAAAATTATCAAGGGGGCTGCCGTAATGAGACAGGTATAAATTGAGGGTTAAAGTGGGTTGACAATTAAGACTCTCCAAGACAATTCCAAGAAGCTATTATAGATTTGAAAACGCGGAACCAGCACAGTTATCCCCGTTTACTAATAAAGCTGTGAAACTATTTATGCTGTAGTATTATTTACGATCACAAGAAAACACAACAAATATCTAAGTCCATCGTACTACAAAGATTCTTCATGACATACTGGACTTCCAACAGCCGTTTGTAAATGATACCAAGTTTGAAATATGTCAATTATAAAGCTTCATATTTTCCGGTGGTAAAATCCTAATTTTGCTACGAGCCTATCATCGCCAAAACGTTGGGTGTTAATAAACCAGAAATTGGTATTCAAAAAATAGATACTAGTGCGTTAATATCTTACAATTTTTAAATATCAAAATATTTCCATATTCAGTAATTATCTATATAAAATGTGTATTAAGATATTTTAAAAATAAAGACTTTCGAGTCAAATTAGTAAAACTGTGATAAAAAAATATTATGATGAGCATTTAATTGCAATACGTAATAACTATATATTACCCTTTTTATATGTTCGTAAGTTTGCCAAGATCTTGAAGGTTGAATGCTGTTTGTACCAGGAGAAGCAAAATATCACGATCGATGTTGATAAGATTACCACTTTAAATAATGAAACTGAAATATCATGGGATTTTTAATAATCCTAAGAATCCTATTTGAAAAATAAAGCATCAGTAAATTGATCATTGTTAAATATGCAATATGAAGATATTCCTAATATAGATAATTGTAGGTCTGCATAATTATGAATATAAGGACGATATCAATACCGATAAAACAAAACACCTTCAATGGTAATAAGAAGGACAAATTGGGATGCAGATCTAACAATCCCTCACTAAAGTCATTGAATTGTACGCCTGTTTACAAACACCGCAAGAGGGGCAAAAAGTAGAACATTTAATTCAAATACCGGAATCACAAATTGGTGATTTGTCTTTATAATGCATGGGTAACTTTCTAGAATATAACAGAAATAAACATTTCTACTCGTACCCCGCCCCCTCCCTTCAAGGGGCGCATAGCTTTATTCTTTGGTAGAACAGTCCAAATTGAACAGTGATCGTTTGTGCCGGCTTAGTACATGTTTTTTATCATTATATAGTCGTTTGTGAATCCGACATTTTTAATTTTCTTTCTGTGATTTGTTTTTGTATGTATATTACAAATGGCGCCCGAAAACATCATGGTCATACATTAGGCACATCCACGTTGTCGTCTTCATTGTCGCTTATAATAGATGTTGGATATTACAATATTTTCACTGTAAGATAACAATGAACCAATACTGAATTCTAATACACGGTTTAAAAATTGAATATTATGGATAATCTTGATTAGAGGTTTAGCTCAGTTAACTTCCACAATACCTCCTATACAAACCTTTGAATTGTATAATATGGCTTGGATCTACTTCCGACAACACACCACAAGAAAATGAACCGTAGAAAAGTAAACCAACACCATAATGTATGACACTCATTTTGCTTTCAGAGAAAATATGAACTGTTAAACATTCATAAAGTCTTCTTATAACTTGAACTTCTTCCATTAACAACACAACAACAACGTCGAAACCATTTAATTGGGAATCTGATAAATTAAAACGAAGCGGTATGAATATTTCCAAAAGTTTCATGAATAATGACATATATTGAATATATTCCCTAGACCAATTCTGGATATGGTAAAAGAATAAATGATTCTTTCAGACTCTTACTAATGTACTCAACATCTCTACACTACCGGTATTTTATTTCCAGGGATACTATTCCATTTATCAAATACAAATAATACTATTTTAGTAAATCCAATACATGGCTTGACTTGTGGTGGATAATGTATATTGCTCTCAATGCCCTTATCAATTGGTGATTTTTCTTCGTAATCCACATGTTTAGATTACAACTCAAGTATAAGTTTCTACTCCAAAGTATACCTACTTGTCAATACAGTCACTACATCTAAAACTTTAGGCATTGTTGGTAATACGTCCCAAATAGTTAGAGCAGTCGAATAATGTAATCAATGCAAATTTTGTTTTATCAATTAATGAGCGAAATCGATTTATTTGATTTTTCAAACATGAATCGCCCATTTGGAAAACAATGTGCATTGTGGGAGAGAGGTGAGAAAACTTACTAGGAGCGACCATTGCTTTGCATGGGATTTCTCTGACCAAATTTCGAACGCCGATTTTACGTTAAAGGGACTAAATCGCTAACATTTGGGACCTAGAAATTGTCAAAAGTGGGTCGCAACGCATATAATACTGTAATATGAATGTATATAAACTGATTTACATTCAATGGTTTCCGTTTTTCCCCAATTTCAAATCAGTTACGTTCGGCGAAATAAGCCATGCAGTCTCAATCTAGTGCAAATTTCTATAGCGTCTGGTAATGGTATGTTGCAATATGTCTAGCCTCGCTCCTTAAGTCTCTTATTAAAACTGGGACTGAAGCACACTATGTTACACGACTCGTGTACCAATGTTAAAAAAATTATTTTATCCAAAACATCGGATATCAGAAGCTTATCTTTTCCCGGTAAGACTACATCATCAATGTTGATTTAAAATGGCCAAAAATTCGTGTTTTCGATGTTAAAGATTTTAGAGGATTTTGAGTTACGGACTTAGGTCCTTTAATTTTAGTGATGGGTTATATTTCATATGATGTGATAGAGACACAGATAGTTGATGCACTAAAATTAACGTAAAATCGGCGTTTTTTCGAAATTTGGTCAGATAAATCCCATACAAAGCATTGGTCGCTCCTCGCAAGTTTTCTTAACTCCCACAATGCACATTGTTTTCCAAATTGGCGATTCATACTATTTCTTACCTTTATATATTTGTAACTTACTTTTACTTATATTAGGATAATATAATGTATCAAAAACCTCTCTAAATATCGGTGGCCAAATTTTACTACTGTACATGGTGTTAACAAAGACACAAATCACTGCTGTATTGAATATTACGCCAACTATGTAGAAATGAAGAAAATAGCTACAAAGAAAATGTAAAACGGCGTTTTGGTGGAGATAACAGTTCAGGGGAAATAACTCTATTTAAGTTGCAGAAATTAATGAACTTAGATTCAATTTTGCCCAACTGAACATAGCATCCGAATGTTAAATGAATGAATGAATGAAATGGGGTTTAACGTCCTACGCTTAAGCACCGTACCTGGGCTAATTGAAGACGGGCATACGCCACAGTGTGCAATGAGGGAAATTTTGCCCGGGCAGCGGCGCTACGGCCTACTCTTATATCGAATTCCAACTGCCAAGGGTTCTTTTACGTGCACTCCAATTTGTACACGGGACCTCGGTTTTTCGTCCCATCCGAACGACTAGGCAGCTGTCCTTGTCAGGCCCTCCTTCTGCATCACTGACAAGGGGAAATCACGCCGGAAAATCGAGATGAACTTTCTCGGCCAATGCAGGGATCGAACACTCAACCTCCAGGCTAGCGAACCAGCGCCTTATCCACTTAGCCACCGTGATCCCCCGAATGTTAAACCTTTTGGGGATGATTTTTCTTATAATTTCCAATATTGTCTATATTTGGCTGCAATAGTCAGGTCGGGGAAAATGAATTGTTACAATTAGCCATGCCATATTAAAATTAAAGAGACAGCCTAATCAAACAAAAATTCTTACCGTTTAGGAACGTCTAAGAAACGAAATCGTCCAGTGGCATCATGGTATTTCCCGTCTCTTAGTTTTCCAAAATAGAACAGATTATGTAAAATACCGTCTACTGTCATAAACTTGGTAATTTTCATACAAGTCAGCCACACAAGGGTTACAATAGATGCCGAGATCCAAATAAAACACGTGATGGACAGCGCCATTTTGAAAAGAGTTATTTCCCTTGGTATAAATATCTGGATCAAGACTAGTATTTCTCTTCTAGTTGATTTAATGTTAAGAGAGACTGAGCGAGCGAAATGGGGTTTAACGTCCACTCGACACATTTCGGGACTAACCATTCGCCCCCCCCCCCCGCCCCCTGATGCCCGAAAAATTCCGCACAAAGTCAAGTGGGTCCAGACAAACTGTTTTATCCATTGTCGAAAGTAAATAAGTGTTTTATTAGCACGTAAATGTTATCGGATTTCTGACGCTTTAATAGATAGCAAAATATTTCTTTTCCAAAAAATATATTACTTTTTTCCACTTGACCTCAAAATTGGATTACCCTAATGCCCCACCCCCTGGCTCGTACGCCTAGAAATTGATGATGGCTCATTAACTAGAAGGTCAAGGGATTTCCCAGTCCATCCCAATAATGTGGTGACATTCAGTTGCTGTTGGCAGTCACAATCCTTTCAACAAAACACTGTATTTCATCCTAATCGAGTCTAATGGGCATATATTCATTGAAAGTAACAATTAAACCCAATGTAGTTCATGATTCATAACTAGTTCGTGCAAATAAATCAATCGCACATGGTAAGGAGTGCCTTAGAATTTTTTATTATATTTTTTTTATTATCTAGTATGAAACTAGTTTCATCTATTGTCTGTTATTGGGAAATTAATATGAATATAAACAGCAAATAAGCATCGATAAGCAAACGACTAGCTATAATAATAGCCAATGTGCATGCCTTGTAACCAGGCGACAGCAGGTGTATACCCGTTATTCTATAGGATGCTTTTTTGTCATGGGTGGCTATAAACGTCACAGCCCTTCGAAACAAATTGTGTCTGTTTTAGGTTTTTTATTGAATAACGTGCGAACATACTGCTTGAAGTTCTACTTTAAAATGAATTTGAATAGAGATGTTTCTAAACATAAGTTTAATAAGAATACGTTTATTATAAAGGTGTGTCTTTTAATGAATACCACGATCTGTTAACAGATTATGTATACATTAAAGTGTTTGTTTTGGGTAGAAACCCTTAAAGTCTATTTACTTTATAACTAGTGAACATCTTAAAACTTTTACATTTCTACCATTTCATGAAAAAGCATTTTTTTTAGATTTGTAATTTATTGTCGAATTACTCAAAGTCTATCCTAGACACGATGGTGGTAGTGGGTGTTATTCGTTTTATCTGACTTAAGCTACCTTGTGAATACGGCGCAATCTATTTAAAATATTATCTTTGTTTCCTTTCATCTTTCTTATTCCTTTTTTCTGTACTAATATCATACAATTCTTGCGTATATAATTATAATACTAGAACTTTGTTTTATTTCACAACACTGTAAGCACACTGCACTCTTTGGGAGGTGTTGGGATTTACCACCAGGCCTTTTATTGACTTACTATTACTGACAGAAATCAAGTCTCCGTTGCTGGGTGGATAATCTGAATGCGTATACATGTAATTTGAACTTTTATTCTGAGTTATGGTTTAAAGCTTTATGAATCTTAGAATGAGAATGGTGGGCGTGCGTCTTGATATGCGTTGTTAATACATTTTGTTTGTTTTACTCGACCAGTTGGTCAGGGTCCATTAACATACAAGAGTGTGATGATCTTAATAAGTATGCAAAGGAATAGCGTAACGGGCTTTCTCCTGTATGTAGACTGAAGAACCTAATGTAAATATTATCTCGCGTGTAATGGGTCGAGATACGAATGTGGGCAAACAAATGTGGGAATGGACCATTCGTGTTTGCTCTATATCCTACATAACGTATCATTAGCGAGGTCTGTCGGGGCCGGCAAAAGCATTCCTATACGAAACATAACTTTGTTGAGTTTTTGTGTAAACGATTTAAAACGATTTTTTCGGATTAGCAATGGCGAGTTTTTGAAGTGTCCTAACAGTTAACGAATATCAAGTAGATACTGTGGTGAATTCTGTAATTGTGAATAATATCCGGGATTCTAAAACATATCATCATGAAATGAGATTCGAATAATTAATTTGCGAACTTATATACGAGATAAATACAGGTAAGTTAGGGTATCGTTGTTAATTAGAACTTATGGGCGAGATTTTTTAGCATAAGAATTGTGTTGGTAGGTATGAAGATGAAATGAAACAAACCAAAGTATATCATAGTATCTATATTGATCAAGTAAATAGAATATACAGAGAAGTTAGTTATAAATGTGTGAACTTTTGAGTTAAAACAAATAAATGATAATTATTTCTTTCTTCCTCCCCAGTCTACACTAATGCATTATAAGATGTCCTAGCTTTCATTATCAAACTTATGCCAAATTTACATCTAGCGGTGATTCTCAACCAACCGGCCACGGACAAGTGAAGGGTCCCAGACTAGTCTAAGAACGATGAATGGGAAGCTCTGTGATGGCCATAGATGTCAAATTAGACCGTTAGTACGAGCTATTACACATCGTTAAAAAAATGTTTAGCTCTTTAACTCTTATTCTCCAACAAGCCGACCAAATTTGTATTAGGTAATAAAATCATTCAAATTTAAAGAAGCTGTTGCTCGAACTTTATATTATGTTCTATTGAAATTAAAAACCCGAATTAGAAATCAATATTGGTCCATTTCAATCAATATCGATGTCGGTATCTCGTCTCGAAAATATGGGATCCTAATATCCAATGTTTAAGACACAATCAAAATTTAATCAGTTCACTAGTCGATAATTTTATGATTTGGGCACCATTTGTAATGAACGAAGAAAAACATGTCCTACAAGCAATGCGAAGTAACTGGTAATGAATGAATGATTAACAAAACTACAAAAAAATGATATCACCAGGTTAACAGGTTAAATATATAGATTTATGTGTAAGAAAATTTTAAATACAAGTTATTTACTTTTAATCGTCTTAAAAATTGGCTAATAAAGTAAAGATCTTAAAGGGACAATAACAATCTTGCTGGCTTGACAGGTCCAGAGAAAAAAATTAGCCTTATTCTAACTACAAGATGTTTAAGTGTCCTACCTGTTGTGTAAATTATCCATTACAACCTATCTTATTTGTCCAGAGGGTTCGAAAATATGTTTAAATCCAAGTTGCATTTGAAAGTGCTTACGTAAGGCTTTTCCAACCATGTTACGGCATGTAGTTGAATTTTTCCAATTTTTAAAATTAGGTGTGTTAAGATGAAATTTGTTTCATTTTTTAATTGAAATATTGTAAAATAGTACAAATTGTTGACCAGAATAAAGATTGGAACATATTATTCAGTTACAACAAGAGTGGTATTGGGGCTTTAAGGGGTTTTATTCTCATAATATAGACACGTAATGCGTCACTTTAAACTTCCGTAAGATTTCTTTTTAAAAAATTGTATTCTATTCACTATCCTATTTAATAGTAAGTACAAAACAAAATTGTGGACAAGACAAACTGCAAAGACATTACATAGAAAATATCAAATCAAGTGAATGGATCCGGGGATCAGTCGTAAGCGTCCACTTTCCGTAACAGACCGTTTCATTTTCTAATTCCTCACAGAACGCCTGTTATATGACAACTCTTCCCGATCCTAGTGTAGTGAAAACAAGTAAACGAAATTTTGAAGTATAAAAAACGAAACGAGAGAGAGAGAGAGAGAGAGAAATGGGGTTTAACGTCCACTCAACACAACTGGGTCATTTCGGGACTAACATATGATTTTAATTTTATTTCAATAATTCGCTTGCGCGTAGGGGTCTTTAGCAGTGGGAGGAAACCGGAGTGCCCGGAGTAAAAAAACGAAACGGAATTGGATCTGTAATTTAATCAGATTGTTCTATCTAGTTCTTACATTAACAATCATTACATGAAGAGTTGCTTGCTATGAAGAAGATTTTACCCGGATAGTGGTGCTATGGTGTACCCCGATATCACATTCCAACTGTTAATTTTTTTTTGAGTGTGCCTGAACATGTAAACGGAACCCGAATTTTTCGTACCATCCAAACGATTATACAAGGTCCATAACCCGCGTCAGTTACAAAGAGAAATTACATTGGAAAATCCCGTGGATCTAATCGACCAACACCAGGATAGAACCCCCTGGTTTGTGAGCCAGCGCCTTACTCGCTGATCTACCGCGACTCCCTTACTGTTTAGAAATATTCCACGTTTTTTAAATTCCATCGACATAACATATTTTCTTTTTAGCAACGAAATTTTTATTTGTAACAAATTGAAACATGATTTAAAATGTTAGGAAGAAGACACCGACTAATGTAAGTAAACTGATTAAGTAGATTTCTATGGTGTACCAAACCACCCATTTTCACATCTCTCCGACAAACAAACACATCGAATTTTCTTCATTCCTTCTACTTTTTTATGTTAAAGTCTGTAATTAGGCTTGTTAAAATGTTTCGTCTGTATCTATCATGTTTAACCAACCCTACTTTTCAAATAGTTTTACAATAAGTTAAGTAATTGGAAGGCTGTTTTACATAGACGCCGTGAATCCTTCCTCATCTTACTGAGTTTCACTGAATTATTCTGACTCGTGGTTACATGAATGATTCCGATTGTATCATAATTTGAACAATGTTTCCTGACAAAAAGCCCCTCAGTGAAAAGAATAGTCTTAATGATATCTAATATTCCAAGGATGGGCAACTTTCAGTTTATAGATAATCAAAAAACAGTTATTAAATATGAAACATTTAGCTACTTTATCAAGTAAATCACGATCAGAACAATAGAAATGGAAGAATCTATTTTCAAACTGTTATCAATTCGATTGAATAGTTTCGCGGGAAATTTCAAGCTAATTTGGTATACGTCTTATACCTTGGAGACTTTATGATAATTCTGACACATCTTTTAAAAATGATACAAATCTTTGAAAGATAATTTCCAGGGATAGTCAAGTATCAGACGATAGGTAGGAATGTGATTGAATTGAATGGTTGCGGTGTTTTTTTATTTACTCAGTTACGTTAATAAGAGGGTGGGTGGTGGTTATCAGCGGCGTTTCACCTACGCTTTATCGAATAAGGCATCTTTTCGTATAAAACAATTTATACTCTGGATTTATTGATCTCGAGGGTTGACGCTGTACGTGGTTTAGCCCGGTCCTTTAAAAAAAAAAAAAATTCATTACTTGGTTATTAGGAAATATAGGATCTTTATATATTATATTTTGCCAACATAGATAATAACAAGATCCTGCTTGTTGTTAAAACACATACTATAACAGTGTTAAACACTCTTCTGTGTTCACTTTCTCATTGCTTAGATACTACGAGGAGTGTTGCTCTGGCCATTAATTTCAATGTAAATGTCAGGAAATGTCAATCTTGTCTCGACAAAACTCATTGGTTGATCAGAAGCTTAATCCACACGTGTTTGTAATGTGTAAAAGAATGTAAAAAGCTTTGGGGATTATACTTGTTAATTAATTCAAATAGTTTGACACTTAACTAATTCAACTCATGTAATTTAATGCAACCAAATTTCATCTCTTGCTAGGAAGTCAATTTCGTAATATTACTATTTATAAAGTAGTTGATACCATTTCCGATTTTATGATCGCGTAGTTATACAGAGATCGTACAAAAGATATTATTTATTAAATAAAATCCAAACCATTAGACAAAATTCGAAGTCCTAAAAAAAACGATATAGGCAAATAGCGTAATGTAGAAATATGTCAAGATTTATTTAGCGGGTGTCGAATATGTCCAATGCCTCACAGATGAAATTAACACACTTTCCAAAGGAAATTGACATGTGTTTCCCCTGATACGATTCAATTCCAATCAATGTTTTTGACATATTTGTATCTGAATATCAGTCAACAATCATCACCAGTGTTGATCTATGTTTCAGCAGATTGGTACTTGTATACCAACCAACAGGACTACTGCCTTGTCATCGTTCAATTTAAGCATACTTGATGTCATAACTAATTGACTTTTCGATGCATAGTGAGTTCCTTTGGGAGGAATCATCGTAAGAAACTGGTGAAATGTGTCAATAATCGGAGTGTCAGCATACGAGTGATGTAAAAAGTTAGGGTAATTGATTATATCAGAGGGCTAGCTGGTATAAAGGACAAAAAGCACCGGGCCTAATACAGATCCTTGTGGTACTTCACAGGTTAATGTTGTTCTCCCCGATAGTTCTACCAATTATAACTGACTGAGTGTGTCCTTCAAGAAGAATTAAACCTTTCAAGAGGTTAATTACTAATACTACAGCGGGTAGAAAGATACGCCAGCAGAACAATGTGGCCTGTGGCATCCAAGGCTGCAGATAAATCAAGCATCACAAGGGAAGAAACAACACAACGTAGGTCGCCAGAGCCCCGAGTAAAACCGTTTATGTTTTATTGTATTGCTGGCAAGATGTTCCTTTAGACGAATGATGATTGTCACTTCGAGAATCTAAGACGACGTATGTTTGGAATTTGAATGAAAGGTCCGTTCTAAACGAGTTCCAGTCAATCGCTTGAATGTTCCTACAAACAATTTATTTCGGGGATTATGAGGCTTCCTGTTAAGTTTAAAGTTGCTGCAATGCATTAGTGTCGGAAATTCCCACAACGGAATTATATTTAGGTAATAACAACAGTCTTTACATTCAAGCAAGAATTTCATATGTTCCACGAAAGTTAAAACATTATTATTTCTATAAATAAAATAAAACCAAGTACGAAAAATCCAAACCCTTAGACAAAATTCGAAGTCCTAAAAAACGGTATGGGCAAAATAGTGTAATCAATATGTCTTTTGATCAAAAGGTTGTCTTGTAACTCACTATTTTACGACCATAGGCATTATTTCCCACATTTAAAATTCATTGACACCGGAAATAATAACACAATTACCTCCTTTGTTTTCCTATTCCTCCATGGAATAGCTATCTTCAAACATTTGAATTTGATGTTAAAAATGATATTTTCGCCAATTTCTCAAATATTGAATTACAGGATTAATATGATTATTCTTTAAGGTAGGACTGTTTATAGATACCATCTATTTTAAGGCTTTATTTTAATACATTTTAAAAATTTAACTTAAAAATATGAAATTGTAACTTTAAAACAATACATGTTTTGGACTTCTTGGTTCTCATATGTTTCACCCCAACCACTGCTAATCACTCCAACGCACAAGCAAATAATTGAAAGGAAATTGTACCATACATAAGTCACGAGATGACCTAGTTTAGTGAATGCACCATAATATTTATTTAATCATATTGCAGCAAATCGACAATAACATTTTTTACCGACCAGCGAAGATCTCTCAGAGTACTACTGCGTCTTTAATCTCAAAGTGACCTTAGCATTGCGTCAAAGGAACATTCCATTGTATTCTTTTCTCTCGTATTGCTCATTTATTGACATTTTTCTTTTTAATAGCAAAAACCGCATCCAGATTCTTTACGATTTAATAACTTAACATAAATTCGGTTAGTGTCAATCGTATGTGAATATCACATCCATCATTCAAAACACGTACTAAAAAAGATTTTTTTTAAAAATCTTCTGGTAAGAGAATAGATGAGTTCATGTCAACAAAACCTTGAACAATAATTTAATATCATCTTATTTCTATGTGTTTTTACTACCGAAAGCTAGAATTTAATTGGTCAATAGTTAATAGAGTATTTATATGACCCAGAACGAAACAGAGACATATTGGTTTGCCTTACATACCAGTGTCAATATCCGCCACCTTTTGTCAATATTTCTTTGCCCCAAGTATTATTTGTTACGTTGATTCTTTTCCACCAAATTAACAGACATGACATATCTTTTATATGAGATCACTCTAATAAATATATCATGCAGACGTATACATGTATATCTTGTCGTTGGTTTTAGAAATATTGTTAATGAAGAAACAAGGTAATTGTTTTCACAATCTGATTAAAATAATGTTACCTGAAATAACGCTTTATACCACCATAACGTAACATCATAACGTACCGTTATAACTATCATCACATAACAATATAACTAGTATACCGTATTTTTATAACTACCGTAATGTAATCTACCATAACGTACTATTATAACTACAATAACGCAACATTATGACTACCATAACGTAACTGTTATAACACAACAGTATAATTACCAAAACGCAACACTATAACTATCATAATGTACCATTATAACTATCATAATGTACCATTATAACTTTCACCACGTGAGAATGTAACTTCCATAACGCATTATTATAACGACCATTATGTAACATTAAAACTACCATAATGGAAGATTTGAACCATCTTCACGGAATATTTTAATTTAAGATTATTTGTGTAGCAGTAAATGTGGATTTGCATAAATTGTGTTTTTAGGCATCTTATCCTTATAAACTATCATATTGTTTATTTGAAATACAGCAAATTATTTTGCGGTATCCATAAAGTGTGCCCAATATGACTTACAGTCTCTGAACTCTATATGAGGCATTTCGAAGCATAATAGTGTCCCACCTGAATCTCTAAAAGAAATATCAACCCAATTTGTTTCGTTTTCCTTCAATATTTACAAAGATATAATGAAATGAAGATTTAATATATTTCGAACTTTGGTAATGACGCACAGAAAATTAAAGTTTTATAGGAATATAAATTTTATATCAAGAATTATATAACCTATATAATTTTTTACCTTTAAGTATTCTTGTCTTACAAACTGAGGTTATCTGGGCTTTTACGATCGTTAAGTGGGTTGATATATTACCGTTTGAATACATATACAATGCCCTATGTAATCTTTATATTTCCAATGAATATTTATGGAGTCATTGCCTCCTTGATTTAATAATTCCGTACATAATTTGAAAGACAGATCAAACAAGTTAAAATTTTGATTGAATTTTGTTTAAAAAATATTTAAGAATTTTGATAGATATTGAGAAAGTTATTGTCTCGGTTTTGAAATAATATTCACAAGTTTTTAAACAATTCCCATGAATATTTGAACTGAAGCCATTAATTTATGCGGTGTACGAACAAATACTGACTGTCCGGATCGACCCCCCGGCTTCCATTGAGTGTGTGTTCTTCGTGATTTTATTCCAAACTTTTGTTTTACTTCTAGTTGTCTATATAATGGATGATCTACTACTGAAGTTGTTGTGTATATTCAGTATTTTTACAGGTAAGTTTATGAACACGGGGGGGGGGGGGTAATGTTTTGTTCTTGATTAACTAAATTAAATCATATAGATCTTGTCTCATACTTGATTAAAATAACTCATGAAATCTGTTCAGGGCCGGCGGAAGCAATTCTTGATTGGGGGCTTCCATAGTAAGTCCCTATAAGCAAGGGGCCTGGGGCCGCAATAACCTGAAGAAAAGAGTACTTGCCATGCCTGCTGTTCACTCTAAAATTTTATTTTGATCTAATCCAAAGATAGCTGGCTCATTTGATTAAACATGGTTTTGATACATCTAACATATTATTTTTTTTTAATTTCACAGATGTAAGCGGTGTATGTACTCTAGCCAAAGACTCGTTGACATTGACAGATTGGTCGGGTAGTTTATACAGTCCTGGTTACCTAGGTGGTTCCTACCCTAACAACCAAGACTGTACCTGGAATATTAGGGTCAGTAAGGGAAGTCGAATTAAATTGGACTTTACCCTATTCCAACTAGAAGATGGTGTTAAATCAGGGGATACTGTTAGTACTTGTTATGATAAAATACAGGTGAGATATATTAAACATCCAATAATAAATATAATGCAATAATATTATTATCTAATAATACTAAAAATCTGGATAAAACTGTAACTAATTTCATGATGAGTTATGTTATTGATGGTAAACGCCTCACATATGAACACCGCAGTCGACAATCCATTATAAATTCCGGCAATTGGACATTACAGAGGCAGATCTATAGGGTTAAGTTAGAAAGTTGGAGATGGTCTTTCCCTACTAAGATTTAGGACTGAAGATTTCTCAAATTGATAAGAAAACCACTTAGCATTTTACAAGAGCAGAACAGTTTTAATTACACTGACAACTTCCGGTGATCGTATCCATAGAGTTAGAGTCACTTCGAATACTTCTAGCGTTTCATCTCTCATGACCTTTATGCTTGAAATCTATTTTGAAACAATCCATTAAGAATATGAAAAAATATACGTTTAAATTCCAGCCTTTACTGCGTTCACGTTGTTTTTATAAATATAGTCATTAACGATATTGGGTATTTCAGCTACTGTATTAACAAAGTCGTTGCCTCTGATCATTACATACATAATACCACCCTCAACACACCAAAGCTGCTTTTATGCGTATATTACTTCATGTTTATTTTGTGTATTTATCAGATACGTGATGGTGGGGATGTTTTACTGGAAGCTTGTGGAAGTCAACTGAACAGTCCTACTATACTATCTAATACTAATGAAATCCAGATCAATTTTAAATCAGACGAATCGGGAAGTAAGGCGGGCTTTAGATTGGAATATCATGGTGAGATTTTTTTTTTCAATCGTTTGTTTATTTGAAATCTTATGCAGGATATTTTTTCAAAAGAAACACAAATTGTCCTAACCCTGACAAAAACAATACGAATGGATGAGTTTTGCAGCATCGAACATTAGCATTCCCGTGCTCCAATCTCGTGGGTTTTCACATGGTGCTCCGGTTTCCTTCCACTGGTAATAGACCCCTACGCGCAAGCGAATTATTTACATAACATTACACCATACGTTAGTCCCGAAATGACCTATTTTGTGTCGATTGGACGTTACACCCAATTCCTCTCTCATCTAACTACTAGTATTATGTCATCAGGTTTCCTCCCACTGCTTTCTGCCTTTATGTAGAAAATTTACATAGCTAACAATTTTCATTGGCATTTTAAGGTGATTGCTCTATGGATATAGCTGAAAACAGCACTATTGAAACACCCAACTACCCAAGGTCTCCACCAGATAGTATTGAATGTAAATGGAATATAAATGTGCCTGAAGCAACAGTGGCTATCATACAGTTAAATAACCAAACCAATACTCTACCATCTTGTAACATTTCTCCATTAACCGTATGTATACCACTTTACATAAATCAAGCAAGTCTGTGTTTAGACACAATAATTGTCCAAATTGATGATTGGGTTTAAGAAAGAAAAAGGGTAACGAAGTCAAATCGTTTATCCAATTGTGTTTGACTTTTGGCTTACGTTTCTCAATTTCGTTTATATATCTGAAGAACCTCACGAAACATTCAATATTGTTTTTTTTCTGAAATATTTTGACTAGCTAGACTATAATTAGTGTGCATGCAAAGACGTGACAAAAAGCAGGTATGGAAGTTGTTCACGAACCCATTCGTTCTAATTAACTGTCTATGTACAGTACTTAACTATGATTTATTTTAGGTTACAGAGACTGGGATTGACAAAGAGAACCATACACTATGTTTGATCGAGTCTAAAATTTTAATATTCAATGATGCAATCTTTACGTATGATGTAACACCAGATAGTGTACCTTGGAATGGATCCATGAAAGTCGAATATATAAGTAAGTATAGTACATTGCAAGTTATCATTTGGTAAATATCATTCGTACATTTAACCGATCTTATTAAACCAATCATATTGTATCCAATTGTTCAATAATATAATAAACTAAGTATAAACAATCCAAACCAGCAGACAAAAAAAACGGTATAGGCAAAATAGTGTAATCAGCAAATGGACTGTTCACCGTGTACAAAAAGGATGACAAACAGTGGTAACAGGTGTCCGGAAGAGTAAGCTTACCCTGTATGGCACAACACCCATGTGTAATTTCATTATACCCTTTAAGCTAATGTAATAAATACTGATTATTTTCAGAAAATCCACAATGTGAATACTTTTGTGTCAACTCAGTAAGTTGTCTTAACCCACGACTACTCAACACAGAGCGCTACAGATGTTCCTGTCAGGAAGGGTTCACAGGAAGGAACTGCGATGTGCGGATAGAGATTGTGGACCCATGCTATCCGAAAACTTGTCAAAACAACGGCACGTGTGTACAAGTAAGAGGAACGTTCACCTGTAACTGCCCTGTCAACTTTACTGGGGAAACATGCGAGGCTGCTGTTGATCCTTGTTTTCCCGAGAGCTGTATGAACGGAGGAACATGTGAAAAGGCGGGCAATTCCTCCATATGTTCATGTCCACAAGGTTTTAGTGGTAAGCGTTGTGAAACAAAAGACGATCCCTGTGAAGAAAATCCTTGTCAGAATAGCGGAACTTGCTTCAGTAGAGGAGATCAGTTCCGTTGTGAATGCCAAAAGGGATTCATTGGTGAGACATGTCACATAGAATATGACATGTGCTCTTCGCGTCCATGTCCTGAAAATGCTACATGTGTAAGTCTACCAGCGAATTATACATGTACCTGTCCTGCAGGATATTCAGGAGATGCTTGTGAGATTAATATGGACAGTTGTGCCTCGAACCCCTGTAAGAATGGTAAATGTATAGACGCAGCTGATACCTTTAAGTGCATATGTGATGATGGTTACAGTGGTTCGCTATGTGACATCCATGTTGATTATTGTGCTGAGTCGCCTTGTGTCAATGGAATATGTGCTAATACAGAGAACACATTTAAATGTGTATGTGATGTTGATTACATTGGGAGATATTGTTCTATACATAAAGGTATGTTCATGATGGTTTTACTTTATATATTTAACATTTTAATCATTATAAAATTAATCAAACAGTAGCCAAAATCTACCTTACGGTAGCCAAAGTCTATCCTACAGTAGTCAATATCGACCCTGTTGTAGACACAATCATGCAGCATTAAGGGATCTCGCCATCTAAGTAATTACACGTAATGGAAAGTAAAAATAGATATTTTGGAAAGGCGACGCATACCCTGCCTCATTAGCGACATCCACTAAATCTACACTTGTTACACCAATTATTAATAGTGTTGAAATACATACTTATGTTTGGTAATATCTTTATTTGAACAATTTCGGTGTTACGGTAGTTAACCTAGCGGCTAGGAACCATCATAAAATGAATACGCTGACAGAATTTATGCTAAGAAATATAGACCCATAGGCTGTGTGCATCTATGACTGGTGCAAATAAAATGAAGATTAACCGTAGAAAACCTGAAGCCGCCATGTTCACAATGCTATATCTAATTCTGTAATTGTTCACTTTAATTTATACCTGCTGTATTTTATCACTAGATGCGGGTCATTGTCTGGAAGCTAGAGATGATATTGCAACAAGTCGTATATTATGGTTTGATATACTAGCTAATTCAACAGAGATACAATCGTGTCCACAGGGAATCGTTGGTAAGCAATTTTCTTCATTTATGTTAAAGAATATGTTCTTTGTTTGCATGAATTAAACACATTATGTCGTCTAACATGTACACTGCTATTACAATACAGCGACTTGTTTTCCTCCCGGAACGTCAAGTATTCCTTTTGTATCAGATATGTCAACATACGTCGATATCTTCTTTGCGCGACATTTAGCAATTGGCACACCTAATAAACACAAATAAATATGATAACATGGAACACAATTTTAATTAAAGCGACGTTTTAATTCAAATAGCAATTGTTTACTATACTTTGTGTTTGTGTTTAAAGTTACATTGCCTCAAAAGTATTTTCCGGGTTATTTCCAAAAAAGTATGGAAAGTAGAAACATACAATACTATAAAAATACTGGATTTCCCGAAACTCCCATGGAACACATACGGAACAAAGTGTGAGGGTTTCCCTAACCGGCAACCCGACGGTTATGGATGTCTACTCTAGTGACGTCAAAGTTTGCACGCGAAGATTGTCTGATCTCTCAGCGTAAGTGGCCGCTTATGTTGATGAACTGTTTCTGAGATAAAAAAAAAATAGAAACTACAGAAAAAGACGTGTGCAGTGGATAATCCGAAATTTAATTAGGCCTCGATATTTATGATAAATGAACAGCGATTAAAGACAACAGATGCAATGATTCTCCTCCGGTATCGCATTCGTTGCTAGGTATCGTGTCAGCCAAGTTACGTGACACAAAAATGACTACCTTTAATAGATTTTTTTTAGCACGGAATTCCTTGGTGAATACAATGTTTTGAAAAGGATTTGAAGCATATTAAAAAAAAACCAAGTACGAACAATCCAAACCATAAGATAGAATTCGAAGTCCTAAAAAAACGTTATAGGCAAAATAGTGTATTCAAGCAAAATAGTGTAGTTTGATGGCTTAATTTGTTTAAATATGTTTATAGTCTAAATATATCATAAAATCATCCAGTTTATACGTTTATATGGTAACTTAGTCAGATAAAATACTTTATCATGTTAATAGAATGTGTTTTATAGTCAATCAGTGTCAATTTTGGGGCGTTTGTGACACTGGATTATTCAATTCGAGAAGTTAGAAATTAGTTCGTTTCAAAGTTTGTAACGATATCATCTCCTCTGTTCCCAATAATAAACGTCATATAATGTGGGCAGTTTTTCTCAACCCTATAAAAAAAAATTTTAAATGAAATAAAATGAAGTTTGATGTCCTACGGGGCTAATGATAAGGCGAGCATACGCCATATAATGTGCTATAAGGGAAATTTTGCGTATACATTCAGTGATTACAATATGTGTATCTATTAATTAACAATAAAACAAATCAGAAAGGGTTTTTTTTTTAAAATAAAATTACCCTTGGAATACGTTCGATTTGATTTTGTGACGTGGGTGGCTTATCGTCTTCCTACAAAAAAACTATTAACTTAGAGACCATGTACGATCTGCCTGTTGATACTTGTATAATAAAATGTGGGTCAATCAAAATACGTTTAGCAAACAATGATGAACTATTCTGCTATTTAATGAGATTAGTCAGCACGTGCTGTTTTATCAGTTCAAGTGAATTAAGTGGGATTAGCCCGAATAAATAGAAAACATTTAACGACAACCATTTATATTTAAAACTTGGTTAATTGATGTTCTTTTCTTGAAATCTACAGCACTATATAATTATACCGTATTACTTAAATACCCAAAATGGCAGAATACATCACATATTACAATTTTTAAAACACATAATGTTCCGGTTCGGTGAATTTTGAGAAAATTTTTGCAATATTGGTATTTGGAAATTTGTATTCGGAAATATGTTGTGCAAAATTTGTTTTGGTTGTATGTCTCTGATGAAATGTAAATGTAGGCTATTTTTTTTATTTTCTAACATAAATTTTATCTTTAAATGCAATTAAATCTAGCAAAAATACAATATACAAATCTGCATGACAAATGTCTGATTTGTAAAACAAATATTGATTTTAAGATACAAATTTTAATTTTAGTGGACAAATAAAGAAATAAGAATTAAAGACTATGAATTAAAAACTAATAATTATGAGCACTGAATAAAGATCTGCTTAATCTTCCATCCACGAAAAGGCTAAAAGGAATTACATGCTTTTAATATTCCTCCAGTCTTGGTATTTGCAGTAAATCAATCCCAAGTCAATTCCTATCCAAAATTAAGAAATGTTTTATTTAATAGTGATTGTAGCAAACTAGTTCCTACTTTTATTGTTGTATAACATAAAGTTTTGAATTTGAAATGTAAATATATTTTAGAATAATGCATATGTAAACCAATGCTTAATACGGTACCACTTCTTTGAAAATTGCAGGAAACGCTAGTCGGTCATGTGTAATGGACAGGTCATCACCGACTGGTGGAATATGGACAAGACCTGATCTAAGCGAGTGTGTTAGTCCAGAGTTTCTTGAAATTGCTATTCAGGTAAGATTGCGTGTATCAGAAATTAAAATGTTAAAAGTTCTATAAAACTCGTATAATTTATCTAATCAGCTATCTTCACCTTGCATTTTAATGTTTTTGACAGGCAACTCTATTGAAGTCTGGAAATGATTTGACTGTCAAGTCATTGACTGAAATCACAACCAATCTAGAGAACATTACATCAGCTGTCAGAAATCCCACGGCCAAAACTCTTTATCCAGGAGATCTACGTATGGCCACCACAGTCGTCTCTTTGATAACAGACGGTCTCGGAGAAACTAATGCGGGTCAAGGAAGCGTTTGGCATATTGCTCAGGTATTTTTTTTATAAACAATGATAATAAAAATGTACTTGATGTTATCTATAATTTGCCTTTTCCATGGTCGGCCTCAAAGTTGGCACAAACGAGAATGGTAATGGTATGGTAATAAATGAGAGATAAATACGATTCCTAATCTTCGACGGATTATGTTCATGATCTACTGGAATGATGTAAGCGTGCATTGAATGCACATTGAATGCATGCCTAAATGCTCAGAAAGGCTATTTTAATATGAAAGTGACTGTAAATAGCATTATTCAAAAAATCTGCGCTGCTTATGTAACGTTTTTGTAAGATACAAGGAACGTCATAAGCAGCTTACTTCAGCAATTAGAAGGAAATCCCATGATGGGGTCGGAATGGCAAGATGTTTTTTTTTAAAAGCAACTAATATATCTACTTCCATGGAACATCTTTTGAATTTGTCAAATGGTATCACCACTACTTCGAGACAAAAGAACTTCCTCATAAGTTTTCACTTCCGTTTTTAGAAGTATTGAGAGAAAGGGAATAAAATATGTGTTTTTTTATTGGGACCAATCACGGCAAATGTATTTTATAATACATATGTATTTATATTGAAATTCACAAGTATATAAAATTCTAAGCGCTTAACAATTTGTTTGTTGATTTCAGGGTGTTAAGGATGCTATGGATAATATTATTGATCCTGATACCAAAGTGGTGTGGCAAAACGCCAGGGCTGTAAGTTCATATAATAATATTTTCGTATATTAGTGTATATATCTTTATAAAAGATAAGATTTTGTAAATATTATGTTTAAAATAGAACATTGGCAACTAAAGTCCAACTCTTTTGTGAAATTTCAGAATGTTGTCGTTGACAGAATGAAATCAGTTTTAGAATCTTCAGAAAAACTTGCAGAATATTTTCAAACTAGTGATTTAAATATGCAGTCTGCACGAGCCCTTGATTCTAGTGACCAAGATAAACCAAACGACCTTCGTCTTGTAGGACGAAATATAGGTAAATATTTGGTGTATATTATAATTTTAATACTTGGCATGTTGTTTCTGCCAACCACGTGAACCTGTTTTAGATAGCGATACATCCATTACGATATTGCACTGTGAAAACTAATAAACTTTCTTATGAACAGTCAAAGTGAACTATGAACTGAAAGTGATCAAGAAGCTTACATAAAATAACGACGGTTCTATCTTTGCAACATATACATTTTGTAAGTATTCTTTGCATGGCATTTAGTAATTTGGACATAATCATATAACACACTTTGTGTGGATAACATATACTATGTATCCGATATCAATATGGATACTTGACCGTCAACCTTAATCAAATATGTAAATGTGGGGATACGTATATACGTACATGTAACAGTGCGACCTTCTTAATAAGATGAAGAGACAGCGGCCTCATACCCACTCATGTTTGCTGATTTTGCATCCCATTGGAGAGTTCGCACTGCTCAATGCCCATATTCTTTTCATTTTATTTATTTTTGTTATATGATTGATAACGACTTGTGAAATCTTGTTGAAACGTCGCAGTGAAATACACCATAGTAATTGTTATCCATAAATAGTTGGTTATTTGAACATTTGTATAGTGTATATTATAATAAGCTCATAAAAAGTTGTATTTATACGAATAACTCTCATTCAAAAGTCTCTAAAATTCATCTCGCTACTGACATGTCTTTCTACAATAACCTACAATGTGTCTTGTAGTGTATTAAATGTATTGTATTTGTTAAAAGAATTACAGATATCAACTATGGGAAAAGATGAAGAAGAACCTGATATATTTATTGGTGGTGATTCTAGTAGTATAGTTCTTCCACCAGCTGTAATACAACTAGCAAGACAGTATAATGATGGTAAACACCTTTTTTGATGTACCTGTGATGTGGTTTGAGCAAGCTTTAAGTAGTGAACCTATACACGTTATTTGGATCCTTCATTTGTTTTAAATTCAACCAGAGTTAAACAAACTTTAAGCCTTTTTTACCTAAATACCTTATTTGGGGCGATAAATAAGGGTTAGAGCTACTCTCACACGCATTTAGTGCGTCCTGTTGAAAATGGACCTGATCTTAGGTTTGAAGAAAGCAGAATTCATATTACCTATAGAGACTAAATATGTCTGCTATACAGTATTCGCGAAGAATCAATTACTAACGTATGAAAATTCGGAATAGGGCGCCCGAAACCAGCATAATATACTTGTATATTTTATTCCAAAGTATTTAGTACTGTAATGTTGAAATCCATGAAGCGGGCATACTACCTTATAGTCACACGTTTGTATACTCGAATTTATTGGATGGGTTATACACTTGATACGAGTTTTAATATTAAGACTTGACGTAAATAAAATATAACATACTAGTGGATGATGGGCGATTGCACGGGTTGAAAGTAGTATAACTCAGCAGAAACCGGAAGCATTAGGCCAACGCCAACAAGCCGATGTTACAAACAATCCGAGAAACCCTATACACCCAATTTTACCCTAGGAACACCCCTAATGTAGCCGCCAACCCTGAACAGACGACAGGCAAAAATATTAGTATATATAAATCTTCACTAGAATAACTATAAGACTTTCAAAGGCACTAGAAAATGTATATCGATACTTGAATATTTGAAAATTAACATTAAGCTTCGTCATGTTTCCGTCATTTTCAGAATCTCCAGTTAGTTTTTATTATGCGCGATTTACGTCAATGGCCGATTTACTATCTATGAAAGAAGAGAGATATGGGTAAGTTATTTAAATAAAGCTTTACCAACAAAATGGTGTTTGTTTACAGAATATAAAATTATTCAGAAACAGAATGCTTGCATCCTAATGTTACGGCAAATTATTGGACATGCTAACATAATATGATCAATGCCCCTGATTCAATTCTGTGCGTTTGTTTAAAACATGCCGGTGTTGAGATATAACCGATAATATGTTCAATAGTCGTCAGTTTAAGTCAGAAACGAAATTAAAATAGAAATACTGATAGGGTTTCTGCAATTACTAATGTGTCTATCTGAAATCCCTTTCCGATATTCATGTGCTCTAGTAGTTAGTTTCTTAAAGAGGGTAAATATTTCCAATAAAATTATGGTAATTTTGGATATGGAAAGTTGGGACATCCAATCTTTCTAGGAAAATACTGGATTCCTTAAATTGGCAGTCTGACGATTAAGGGCGGGCTAAGCTATGGGCGTTAGGAAGCACTTGGTGTTTATGTTGATGAACTTGATGTCGTGCGGACTACAAATTAAACACACAACAGTTTCTGACATAAAAATAAAACGCATAACAAGAGGTGGACAGTTGATAATCGGAGAATTTAAGTAGACCTCGATAGCTATGATAAATGGACAGCATCGTCTTTTATATCAAATGAATTCCCCTCCGGGTACCACAACAGCCACGTCACATGACACAAACATGACTTCTTTTAACAGATTTTTAATAGCTTAGACTATTTCCTATCGACTACAATGCTTTAGGGGGGATTTGAAGCAAAATTGTGATAGATTGATTAGTTTGAATATGTTTTTAATCCAAATATATCATCAAATCACCCCGTGTGTACGCGGGAAGGTATCTCTAAATCGTATGTGCTATAGTCTAAAACATTTTGTAATTATTGTATTTATTTCAGTGAAAATGTCAGTGAAAGTATAGTAAATTCTGATATAATATCTAGCAAAGTTTTAGGTTTTCCAGAAGATGTCTTTAATAAAATAGCTGAACCTGTTATCATTACTTATAAAACCAAGGTAAACACTATTAACTCTCATTTTCACATAAAGCTAATATTTACACTCGGCACTTTATGCAACTTAAAAATAATTTCAAATCATTGTTGACTGGAGTGCATATGTGGCACTTGTGTGTAAGCTTGAAGATATTTTATGGGGTACTATTATTAAAATGTTTTTTTATATGTATGTTGTCATTAAATGTACCCCATAAACAGGTGATTCAAACGCATTTTAATTTAAAGGCATACACTAGTAATTATTATGTATACGATCTTCTGTATCGGAAAGTATGCACCCAAACAAATCGCTAATTTATCTTAGCTTGATCTTTACCAATTATATATGTGAGTGCGTCTGTCATTCTGGATGACGAAGATATCCAAATGCCTTTTTTTTCATTGTAGAACTCGGGACAAACAGAAAATCGTGTAAAAAATCATTGTGTGTTCATGAACATGAATTCCACGTAAGTTGTTTTGGACGAACTTTTTGCACTTTCTAACTATATAGGTATATAAATATTTATCAAGTATGCAGTTTAGTCTGGCCGTTAGATTCGCGTTGATAGTTTGATAGTTTGAAGCAAAGGGGGTCCGTGGGTGAATTTGTGTGCTTCAGCATAATATGTTCAGTGCTGAGCACTAAATATGTTTTCATACGAGTGACAGCCATGACCAGAATACAACCATGTGTGCGATCAGGGCCAGATAAAGCTTTCATGGGACCCCTGAATGAAAATGGCATGTGGACCCTGGCATCAATAATAATGAACGTAAGTTATGTAGATGGATAGATCTATTTGTCACAATCATATACGGCATAATAAATAAAGGCATAAACTAATTTGGGGCCCCTTTAATATGGGGGCCCTAGCTGTAGCCCAGTCAGCAAGTCGTTAATCGGGCCTGTGTCCGACATGGCAAAACCAAAACGAGGGGTCCAGAAGAAAAGTAACTACAGATTAAAGAACTAATGCAATGGCTTTGTACACAAATGTAAAATATATGAAACGATAGAAGGCACGGGGTATAATTTGTGTTTAGATAATCCAGTATTATATAATTACAGATCATCCAATGAAGAATGGTCAACTGAAGGCTGTTTGTTAAAGGAGAGTAACTCTACCCACGTGATCTGTTACTGTTATCATTTAACTAACTTTGCCTTGCTACTAGACGTCTACAAAACATCGGTAAGATATTGGATTAGGTTGGGGATAATCAGTGATGTTTTTGATAATTCTAAAAAATGAAATGTTCTTAGGTTTTTTTTAAAGAGTTGACGAGTTGGCTTTTGGACTAAAACGTTGTACACACTTAACCTTAGTTACTAAAAAAGATATTTTGGGCCCCGGGAAAGGAAACTAGATGAATTTGTGGCGAACGGTTTTATTTTTGGTAATCTTATTCAAGTAGAACTTAACTGTGCCATTTATAGGATTTTATTAAAATAATATCTGTATAGACGTACATATATTAAATATTTACCATTATATATTGTTATATTTGCAGGAAGAACTATTAGATGAGACAAATGATGCTGTTTTATCTTATATATCATATATAGGTGGTTCTTTATCTATCCTCGGTTGTTTGGTTTCAATTATTGTATTCGAATACTTCAGGTTAGTATGGTTAATGAATGTAGGGGATCCAAACCTTGGGTTATATATAAATATACAGGAATTAATATCCGAGTTTAAATTTGGTTTTAGCCAAATGAGTAAAATAAAACAAGTAATGTCACCCGCCAATTGAGTTAATATATTTGATATTTTGCTTGCTGAATAATTTGATAAAAATCATGCATACGTCTTGGGTTTATTTTAGTTCCTAAGGGAGAAAGAAAATCATATTGATCGTTTCTTACTTCAATTCAAGGTGGCATTAAGTATATTAGATTGTTAGTTCCTTGCAATCAATAAATAAATGATATCTTAATGGATTAATTTGGTATTTAGTTTTAAGGATTATTTATATTTCAAAAACAGGTTGAAAAGTGATCGTGTTAGAATACATGAACAATTGGCAGCATCTATTATTCTGGTACAAGTTATATTCTTAATTGGTATTGGACGAACAAGTGATAAAACATCAACACCAGTGGTGAGGGTTCATTGTTATTAGTTTTCCATATAATTTTTGTCACATTGTATTCGCGGCCCTAATGTGCGAATATGAGAAATGACATTTCATCTTTGCGTCCCGAGTCATAAATTACCTTAATATTATGCAACACCGGATACTGGATTTATAATTTTTAAATAAAACAAATTAAACAGACCTCAGACCTACAACAACTTTGACAAATCTTGTGCTGAAAATGTAAGATAAAACATTGGAATTTCCAGTTAATAGATTAGTTAGCAACTAAATTGAGATAAACAAAAAAAAGGGGGGGGGGGCTTTACTTGTACTCGCACTTTTAAAAAAAGTTTTATGATATAACATAACGGTGTCTTTCAGTGGGCTTGTAAAACTGTAGCAATATTACTACATTATACGTTAACGGCCTTGTTTTGTTGGATGTTGGTAGAAGGCATTCATCTGTATGTTGTACTGGTACAAGTCTTCCAGAGAGGAAGTCATCTCAAGAAATACATGGCTCTTGGATGGGGTAATATTTAACTTTTTACTCTTTCTTCATGCGTATTATTTAATTGTGTTTTCCTCGATCTTACTCTATACTTTATTTTGTTACGATTTATTATGTTAATTGATTCGTTGTTTGTGGCAATATATTTTTTTCTGTTTGTTTTGATATGTTTAGTTTTGTTGCGTTTGTTATGTTTGTTTTGTTACGGTTTTTGTTATGTTTTTTTTCGTGCCCTTGGGCTTGCTTATGTCTTGTGGGTTTTTTTTGTATTCCTGCTATAGGCGCACCATTAGTTATAGTTGGTATATCTGTTGGGGCTTTCTATCCTGCCTATGGACAAGGAACAATGTATGTTATCCTGATTATTTCTGTAAGATACAAAATGATATTTGTTTTGAATTAACACGTATCGTAGCGTGTATACTAAATCGTATTCCCATTGTATGTTTAGAGAATTTGAATTTCATGATTTGAATATATTTTGACACAGCTAAAGCATTATATACTTGATAGTGTGACAAATAAAACCCTGGAAGTGATTTCTTATCAAATTAAATGCAAAAAATATCGACGTCGAGGTTACTGAAAACACAATGCAGCATTTATGTTATTCTATTGCATTTAATGTCTGAAATTATGTGGATATCTAAAAGTGTTAAGTTTGTCTTTTTCCATTTGCAGTTGTTGGTTGGCAAGAGATTTGTTATTTGTGTGTTTCGTGCCATCTGTTGGGCTTGTTGTTGTCGTAAGTAAACATTCATATATGTAGGTTTGTTTTCAAGATTAAACCTATACATGCATAATATAACAATTTAACATCCCGGTGGTTATTTTGCTTTACTAATACAAGTCGTGCTATAATTATTTTATGACTGTGTGATCTAGAATCTAGATTGGAATCATGTCCACAATGCTGTAACTTTCTCGTGAAGAACTTCCGGTCTTTAGCCAACCAAATGTCGATATTCGGTCAGTAACCAATGGGTAGCTTTTGGTACGCTATTTCGAATTTTGTCTAATGGTTTGGCTTGTTCGTACTTGGTTTTATTTAATTATATCTAAATTTTCTTGTGTTCTGATTTCTAGATTAATACAGTGATGTTAATTATAACTATCCGTGTGATGATGAAATCTATGAATTCTACATCAAAAGTCAATGTAAAAGAAAGGTCTAGTATAAGGTAAGTTGTATAGTAATTTGGGGAATTCAGATAAGATAAGATAACTAGACTCTTCAATGGAACCATGCCCGTATCTATTTTATATTGCAGAATTAGTTTGAAAGCAGCTGTCGTCCTTCTACCATTGCTGGGTCTAACATGGACTTTAGCGTTCTTTGCTATAAATACTGATGGTACAGAAGCTCTAGCTTACGTCTTTACTTACTTATTTACCATTGGTAACGCTTTTCAGGTAAGTTACAAATTGATCTGTATATCTATACTAATATTTGTGACTTTTTTGTCTGTCTGTCAGTTGGTCGGTTTGGCTGTTCAGGGATGACAGCTACACTAGAGCTGTCCCGAGACTGACATTTGGTGCATAGGGGTAGCTCAGAGGGAGTAATATAGGCTAGGTGGCGTTGGAATACCGCTTCCAGTTGCTGAGTCACGGGCACGTCCCCGGCAGCAACGGGTTATCCGCTAGTTATACGATAATTTACACACTTGATTGAACTTCGATTGGTTACTTTTGTTCGTATGTTACATATATTTCTCTTTGATACCGAATGTTAAATTTCTTCAAGTTCAAACTTAGTTAGTCTAAATACATAATCACTTTCGCCAAATCAAAAAGTTACTAATTTGATATTATATATCGAAAATAGCCACAGATTCATCGCATTGTCGAAAATTCAAGCACATATAAAGTACATATAAAGTAGTTTTATCTTACATTGCCTTAGTAAATGTTTAAAATTTTGTATGTTAGGTAGGCCTATGACTTCGCAGATGTAACTGTCATATCACATCAAATCCGATATAATTTTTTTATCAACCAGTGAAGACCTCAATCAAAAAAGGTAATGGCGCTTGCATATATTTGAATACTATGAATATATATTTCATCGTTTAATTTCAGGGGGTGGTATTCTTTATCTTCCATTGTCTAATGAATGTTGATGTAAGTATGAACACGCTGACTACAAAATATCACTACAACTGAGTTTAATAAAATATAATAAAGAATAAAGATGCATTATGTAATATTTAGATAATGTAAAATGAAAATATTGAACATTTCATTCGAATTTCTTCATTCTGAGCCATAGTAACAGTGTTGACAAGATGTGTGCATAATATATATTAAAATGCATAAATAGCAAAGCTGTCATATAAAACTGACGTCGGTTATTTTGTTATGTTACAGGTGCGTTCAGCGTTTGACAGAAGATATCGTCGTAAGAAGTCTGTGGATACGTCATCTTCACGTGGTAGAAAGAGTTCAGAGATGGATTCTTACATAGCCGATGGGAAAGGAACGGTAAGTTTTGCGGCCAATTGCTTCACTTATATAATATACCAATATGTTAGCATACGATATTATACATGTATTACATATGAGGAGATACAATCATATTTATTATTTTTACCAGTGTTGTTCACGCACAAGCAGAGGCTGCGTGTGGTCCATATTACATCCCAGGAACGTTGGTCGTCAAGCGATACGGACAATGGACTCTTGGATATAATTTATCAGATTCGAGTTAGAGGGAAGCGTCCTACAAAGCACAAGTCCACCCCTGTCCATATTGTCGTGTACGTAAAGAACAGGTGGATAAGCGGCAGTCGGACAAAGTTATAGTCGTTAGTATCATACGTGAGCCCATAGTTAAATACCCGTCTGTTATATTAAAATGACCAAAGTATTGTGTTGACGAGTCGTTAACTTATATTCCATTGATTTCAATCTTCATTTGATATAATACACATAATTATTATGACCCAGTTAACAGATATGTTTATTGTTTTCAGATGACCCCTAAATTTATGGGCGTGGTTGAAAAGACGAACAATTCTACAGTTTTTGATAAACCTAAAATTAATCCCAATATTCATTTTAATGATTTTAACGATTTCGATACAGACAAGAATTGGTACGATGATCCGTTTGTTCTGCGACTTCGACCATGTAGTGAATCGGACCCAAACGTATCCGAATACATCAGCGACATAGAAGATTACTTAGAAAAGCCGAGTCGTCATTCTGTGCATTTCTCAAGTAATACCTAATTATTTTGGGGATAATTTATGTTATGGCCTTTTCATATTTTCTATAAATCATTTTTGGTGATATTTGCTGTCTTAATTCTTTTTTTTTTATTATTTGCTATTTTCCGTTATCTTCCAAAATTGAAGTACATTGTACAAATCACCACTCCTATTAGTCATAAGCACGTAATACCACATTCGTATAGCTTTTAATAGGGTTTTTTTGTTGCAGGGATGGGGGGTGCTTTTTGTTTTATTAAACCTGTCCCTTGTTTAAACGTAAATAAAAATATTTTAAATTCCTGAATTATTCAAGATAAATTATTTGCTCCTTAACCTATATTATTTTTAAACCTAACATTCTGTATACATCGTAGATTGCATCTTTAAAATTATCTGTAATATCTGACAATATGCCTTTAAAAAAACACGAATAATCAAACTTTTTTCATTTTAATTTCAATTTCCTGACATTGTCTCTCGATATGTTTTATATTTTTTTAAGTCAAGTTATTTTTGCTTAATTTTATTTTTCTAATCTTGCCAAATGAACAAGAAATACTCTCTGTTCAGTTATGTTTATAATGTATTTTGTTAACAAAAGAAACTTAGAAACTTGTAGCATAATATTACATTTATATTCAGTTTTCTAAAATTATCATTATGATTTTAAGGGCATTGATCTATGTAGTTATATTTTATTGCTAGAGCCAGTTACATATTTTGCATTTATCCTTTTGATAGTAAAGACTGCATTCATTACTTTTTTCCACTTTTAGAATCTTTTTTGTGTGTTAAATTTGAAAACAAAATGTATTTTTATGTATTTTTTACTGAAACATAAAATCTGCTTTTTAATACAAGTTATATAATTGTTTTTATTCTGATGATATTGGTGTTTTGGGCTTCATTTCCCACCATAACGATGCTTAGCGAAAGTAAATCCACAGCCCGCCACCCTTATATTAAAGGGACAGTCCCGAATTGAACAGAGTCTCAAAAATAAAAATCCGAGTACGTATGGAATTTAAACTCCAAAATATAGAAGAATTGCATATATACCCTGAATCAAAATTCCAGCTCAAAATATTGAGTCGTTGGACGTGAACGTTAAAACAGCTTATCCGGACACGTAACCCTTTTATGATTTCGGGTCAATTATTTCGTTGGGTGACCCGATAATCGATTCCCGTTTCTTTAGAGGTCTACACGGTGTATGGTCCATGTGCTGTACTTGATAAAAAAAAGTAAATTTCAACGACACGTTAATTTTATAAAATAAAAGTCTGGTTTTATCACGACTTTGGACACCGGACTCTATTTCCAGATAAAGACTGGCATATTAAAATTGTTTGAAAACGTATCACATATATTGTGTTAGTTGCTCGGACCAAAGGTAGGGGATTTTTAGGGATTTTAACAAATTAAGCAGTTTTATTCTCAAAAACATTATCGGGATTGACCCTTTCAAGGTATCAACTTGTCATGGTGTGGGGTGTATGCGCTATTGAAGGGAGCTCCTCCATTGAAAGCAGTACAACTTCCCAATTTTAGGAGTCGTCAAATAGAATATGCTTAATTAACTGTTATTTGTGTTAATTATCCACTATATATTTAGTAATAACATAAGTAAGGAAGAAAACAAATTAATAATTTTTTTATACATATTTATTAATAACAATAACAATTCGGGTATTAAAACCTAAAGTATACATAAAAATTACATATTCAGTACAAAAAAGTAAATAGCTTTACAATATACACATTAATTATCACAGAGATCAATAAATATATCACAGATTTTAAAATATTATAAATAATGTTAATTTATCATAATTAATTATATAAAATATATCACAGATTTTATAATATTATACATAATGTTAATTTATCATAATTAATTATATAAAATATATCACTGATTTATAATATTATAGATAATGTTAATTTATCATAATGTTAATTTATCATAATTGATTATATAAAATATATCACAGATTTTATAATTATTATAAATAATGTTAAATTATCATATAATATAAATTAACAATATAACATAGCTAATAACAAATAAATAGAAATAACAGGAACCTAAGGACGGAAAGCAACATATGGGCATGATAATTAAGACAATAATGATTTATATGAATGATGATGATGAAGACGACGATGTTGATTATTGTATAATGAATTAAATGAAAAAATACGACAATTTAACGTGAAGTAAATAAAATCACGATGAAAATATATAAATGGTGAACACAAAATGGATATATTGCACTTTTACGATTTGCTACATGTGTATGTGGTGTATTCTTAAATTCCATTTTCATACCTAGATTATTCGGATAATTGTTAATACAAGCTATGGCTGAATATTGGGAAGAACCAATGGTGCTGTTGTTGTTCTGGAAGACGAAGCCTTCAGTAATTGTAAAACAATTGGAAAAGCAGATAATTTCATCTTTACAATTTCTGGAAGAGTGTCAGATTTTGTATACCTGAAATAGATAAAGAACAGTTCGTTTATGAACCAATAACCACGCATCTTTCATAAATTTATAACCTACAATAAGTTATAGGTAAATCTTTGCACAGTAAAAGAAACATTATAGAAATGTTTACATATGCAACTCTGTAACGGATATTTCTGTTTCATAAACTGTAGATGGACCTAGTAATCACATTAGGTCTAAAGACATCAATAATATAATTCCCTA
This sequence comes from Patella pellucida, assembly GCA_917208275.1. Lineage (NCBI taxonomy): Eukaryota > Metazoa > Mollusca > Gastropoda > Patellidae > Patella > Patella pellucida. Next base: position 32,065,430 of record OU795043.1, read on the forward strand.
GAAATCCAATCAACAAAGGTTTGTTTCAGAAGCTGGGTTTCTTTGATAAAACTAAGGGGGCAACACGTAATTTGTGAAAATATCCAGGTGTTTGTAATATAATGTGAGTATGTATAATGCGATATATCCATTAACTAAGTTTATGCTCAAAGATGTACACAATTACTATCCCGGTCTCTATGATACAGGTAAAGCCTGATTACCTCCATTTACCCCTTAGCCCTTAGAAAGAGCCCCGACCTATGCTGCTTCAAGGAGCGCAGCAGTTTTTTGTGTAATACATAGATCAATCCTACCGGTACCCATTTACAGCTGGGTAGACTGGAACACAGGGATGAAGTGTCTTATTCAAGGACACAAGAACTCGGCGCACAATCGGGTCTCGAACATGCAACTATTAGGTCACAAATCCTACTCTCTAACCGTTGTGCGAAAACAAATAGTATGGTGCGGATTATTACAAATAATAATATCTTACCTATAAACATTGGTATTAATATCTATAAATGTAACTGATGTAACTGATGACTTTACTCCCAGTTGACTACCATCATTAAATCTAACCCAAATATCGCCATTACCATACTGAAAATATTTATAAAAGTTTTTGATAAGGCTAATGAAATTTAAACAAAATCAAAAATGGATATATAATTTCATACAACAACATGACAAAATGAAATAAAATTCTGGGTTTTTTTGCTATTTGAATCATAAGGAAACACTAACCTGTGATGCCCATCCGACTTCCGGTACAAACAGCTCCTTCAAAACTTGGTTGGTTGAAACATTCGAGTCGTAACCCCAACTCTGGTTTGATGAAGACGTTGACGTCATAGATATTTGAGACGTCGTCGTTCTTGTAACATCCGCCATTTTGGAAAACGTTTGTGTTGGCGCTGACGATTTCGTTCTGGTCTCGTAATGGGTGGACGTTATCGATGGTTCAAACGGCAAAGTTGAAGGGTCAGCGTCGTCTGAGGCCAATGAAGACATAACTTCCGTGGATGCTGTGATGTTGACATTATCTCCCCCTGGTCGCCTGTGAAATAAATATAAAAGATTTAATATTTTAAATACATACAGGTGATTTATATAACGTCTTTATTATATAGTGTTATCTTTTTAATAAAAAATCTACAAAATACTCAATCAAGATATTTCTACAACTATATATATATATAATGTTACATACCTTCCTAAAACTAACGGAAACATGTTATCACCATCTTGTTTTTGGTTTGCAATGGATGATATCACAGTTTCTAAATGTCGGCATTGGTGCAACCATTGTTTTGAAACGTGATATTTAGTACGTATATCAGATGATGACGTATGTTCGGTGATATTGCCACCATTTTTATCTCTACCAGATAACCCAGATGACGTAACAATCAATTTTGTTCCTGGAAAATTAATATCAATTTATTATTACATTCATCACATTATATTATACATTAATGAATAGAATATTATACTTATATACATATACAAATAAAATTACGTTTTGTTATACTCGTTGAATACTTACCGTCATAGAAACTGGCTTCAAAAACACTGTCATGTGAATTCTCCATCAACATAAATTTAGCTTCTTCTGTGTACATTGTTATTTTTGGTGTTTTGGATTTAACCAATTCCACAAATCTAGAAAGCAAAACATTATATTGCTATTATAATTTGAATTGCAGTTTAAAGCCTATGCGTACATACAAATTATGATATCAAAAAAAGATAAAGGTAAAATGCTAAAATTATACATTTCTCTAGAAAATTTTACGTACTTGTAAGCATAATGATATTTCTTCCACTGTTTTTCGGGTAAATCTTTGTACGTTTTCTTGGTTTCTGTTTTTCTGTCTGGGTGTTTTATAGTTATCTAATGAAAAGGAAAAATAAATAAATAAATACGAATACTTATAATAGCCGAAACAGTTTCTTTAAATTTTAATTTTCGTAAATTACATGAACGTAACATCTTATTAAAAGCAATCAACTTAAATAAAAACATAAAAATATTAATCGAGCTTACATTCTGACCATCTGCTGATACAATAAATATTTCTGCAACTCGTTCTATATTATCTTTATATTTAAGAAACTCTAAACAAACATCTCCATTCTCTAAAACCGTCATCTGAAACGAAAAGAAAAACAAATTAAACTATTTGATCTATATAGACTCTATTTCTGTCTACGGCCATTTTGATGATTTCGCAAGAAATGTCGTGGATGTTCCTACATTATTTGATATATGGTATCATTTACTGTCATTTTGAAATCAGTACTTACCGTCGCATTCTTTGTTTTCTGGGATAACGGTTTTACTCGACAGGTGTTCAGAGGCAGCACAAAATCTTTGATTGATTTGACAGGGTTGTTTCCCTTGGTGACAAGTTCTTCTGTTGGACTGTTACAGGCGTGTCTATGTTTACATGAACATGTGTTGATAACATCTTGGGTATAATGAATACTCGTTTCTAGTTCACTTTAATTGAAAATAAAAAAAAAACATAAATAAATCATGGGAATATAAGTGTGTTCATAAATTAATGTATTCATAAATATATCATATAATACATGTTACCAGTGACCACTGTTTGTCGTGTTTTGTACACGGTGAACAGTCCATATAATGGTGATTACACTATTTTGCCTGATAACACTATTTTGCCTTTACCGTTTTTTAGGACTGCTAATTTTGTCTAATGGTTTGGATTGTTCGTACTTGGTTTTATTTTAACATACAAATTCTAAAAAGAAGTATTACATTCATTGTGTACTTACTTGTCAGATATGCGTGCTGTTGGTGAGAGTGATCGGTCGTGACTAGCAGATGACGTCTGCATGCTGTATCGTTTGCTGTCATAAGGTTTCTCTGGCTTCTACAATAATTGTAAAATAAATAGAAATAATAAAAAAATCCTTCCAAAATGAAATATCACAGTAAGAAATATCCAAAAGATGGCGAGACAGTCATATAATATTTCCACATAAACACAGAGATGTATAACAGTACGTATTCTCTCTGCTATATCCCATCGATTGAATGACTAATGTAATATTATTGATCTAATTTTACTCTTCATTCAGGTGTGGTCCACATATAGGTCGCTAAATACAGTATTGTTAATAACGAGTTGCTTATAACTGGTAAATCAACAATTAACAGTTATAAAATCTCACCATAGCAGTAATTAGAAGTATCCTGTGTCAAACTCAGGTGTGTTAACGGTTTTTGTCATCGGAACAAGTTACGGAAATTATCGAGCCGTAACCTAGTAACAAGTTTCACAACTAAACTCGTTATACAACCATACAATTATACATTTACTAATTCCCAAACAACCCCAGCAGATTAACCTTTAAATGATATACTAATTACAGTTACACTAAACCCTTTGTCGAATTTATTTGACCACTTTAATCCAGATAATCCCATTATATCAACTATCATAATCTTGCAGCATGATAATAAGTCCCTTTTATGTGTCTTTTCACCTACACAATTGAATTAACAAATTATAATATTATTTCAATGAATTTAAGTAAGTAAAAAGAAGGTTAATAGGTCATTTTCATTGTTTTTCCTTTTCCCTCAACTACGAACGTAAACATAGGAATTAATATACTTTTCAATGTAGAGTGAAACAAAATTTTAAAGACAAGTGTATTCTCATTGTAAAATAAAAAAATAATTGTCATCACAGCTGCTTTAATCATATTTAATTATGCAATCATATTGTAAACTGCAAGTAAACTGGCCGTAGTTAGACTTTTAAATATCTAAAGTTAACTAATTTAAGAAGTAAACTTTCGGCCCTACATGTAGATTGGAATCCACATTGATTGACGACCTGGAGAAGCTACCCGGGTCAAAATTTAATTTATCGAAACCAATTGTGTTGAAAAACATTGTACAGTTTGAAATTCTGTGATTGTCTCAAAATGCTTACTTTTTGAAATTCTTATGACCCGTGGTTACATAATATCTTTTGCCTAAAAGTTTTGGAAAGTTTTGGAATTTTTATGATTGGTTTAAAACATCGAAATTTTATAATTTGAATAGATAGTTTAAGTGATTACGTAATTAATTGTTTTATTGTCTTGTATTATTTCAATGCTTTATCTGTAGTTTCTCCTGGGCATTTTTTGGCCAGGAAACATTAATTGTATTTTTTGTGACACTTTAATAAACAAAAATTATTATTATTATAAAACCCGTTGAATGACAGAACGTTTACATCGTTTTCATACTTGACTAAAACCGGATTACTCATTTAATCCCTGGGTCTAATTAGCTAATCCTTGTTAATCTAAGAAGATAATTTTAAAGATATAATGCCTACCTGTAGTGAATCAGAATTGGTAGAAGTTTCGGTGTCTTTTACCATAAACGGATGATAAGGTATATCTGAATGAAATAGACAGTTGATTAATTATATTAATTACAACAATAAAGTTTAATTGGTCGATCATTGAATCTGAGACGAACAGTGGTCCCGTTTATAGTTTAGAGGTTCCGTTATGTCGCCGACATAGAATGGATTACGGAATCCCTGGTGTTCCCCTAACACTACCCTCTCCATGAACTTTCCTTTGAAAAATACTGTGAGCTAGAATGACTAGGCTTAAAATTTATGTTCGTCGCCGTCTTTTAAAGGCATTACTCAGGGATCACCCCTTAATCCCATCTCCTTGCTGTATATGACAGATAATATACTTCATTGTTTTCTTTGTAATTTACAAAATGACAGAGTAATTTTGGATTACCCTAAATTCATGAAATATCGATAATACATACTTATAAAAAGTCATCAAGTATTTGTAAAGATCTCGTATTGAACAATAATCAATAAAATGGTTCAAAAATATACCTTTTAAACTAATTCTCTCTTTAGGATTTTTCTGTAGTAGACAGCGTATTAAATCTCTTGCTTTCATAGATAAATGTTTGGGTGTTTTGTATTCAGCGGCTACAACTTTAGTTAAAGTTGATGTAATCGCATCTGTATCAAAGGGTGGTTTACCTACCAAGAAAGTATATAACATACATCCTAATGACCACACGTCTGCTTCTAAACTATGAGATGACCTGGTTAGCACCTCCCTATAATATAAACAAAACTAAATTTCAATGATTTATGAGAATAATCTTTAAATATTGAAATTTTATATAATTCATAAGCGCCATTTTAAAAAAAAACGTTATAATCTCTACAAATGAATGAAATAATTCAAATTGATACAGCCCATACGAAAGTTCTCTAAATTCAATATTAACCATAAGAATCGTCTTTAGATGTCGATAATATTTATCTTAAGAAACGCATGTCTTATTTGTAATTCCTATATAATAAATATGTGTATGCATATTAATATATAATAAATAACTTACGGTGAAATGAAATTGGGTGTGCCACACATTGTGTATCTCTTCTCTCCAACAACAGATAACTGAGTAGCCAAACCAAAATCAGCAATTTTCTGGAATGTGAAACATTGATGTTTAGAAAACATTACTATTTTTTTGTTAAAGTCACGTTATCGTTTATTTAATCGTGATTTACAACTGGTTGTGAATTTTTAAAACTTAATGATTGCTAATATTATGCGATATTATAACCTGCCGGGTGTGCATACTCATCATGACATATCTTGGCAAATCGCTTCTACGCCCAGGAATAAAAATATATATTTTAGACATTCTTACCAGTTGGTGGTCTTTAGTTAGTAGAATATTAGATAATTTAAGATCTCTGTGTAATATTCCATGAGAATGTAGATACAGTACTCCTTCTACTATTTGATTCATATAATCCTTGGCTAAAACAGAGAACGAATAAAGATAATATTTATTCATCATGCACTAGCTAAACAAAAGGGGCAAAATGAAATTGTTGGTTATGTGAACTCCTCAAACAAATCTAAAACTGGATTCAGGAAAGAATACTAAGGTTATTCATCCTGTACACCATCTATATCTTTATGGATTTAAATTGTATCATTATGAACCAAGTCAAAATTTAGACATAGATTTCAAAAGTCGGCGCTAGTTGTGTAACATAACCGCCTTTGTTCAATTTTGAATCTCATGAAACTAATTTAAAATAAAAACATTGGATATTAAAGTAATATTCATTATTCAATATGATGGACAAATTGACTATTAGTCTCTACCTTTGTTTTCTTGTAATACCATGCTTGATTGTTGTAAATATTTATACAATTCGCCATTTTCACATAGTTCCAGCACCAAATATACATAATCACTGTCTTCAAAGTAACTCTCGAGCTGAAATAAAAATAAAATATAAATTCATATTATAACAAATATTTTTGTTTCTAGTAATATATACTATATATACATTAGTTATTGGTAAGTAATATTACAATACCCGAATATATTCCAGTAAAATCAATTTATTCACCTGCAGTATTGAAGGATGTTTTAATCGAGAATGTATTTCTACTTCTTTACAAACTCTTTCTGTCATTCCAGTCTGTTTCATCACCTTCTTATCTATCTACAATCAAAACAAACGTTTTACTACATATACTCTTTAAAACATCTTAAAACGGGGATGGGACGATTTACCCAATACTATCGAATGATACCTTTCATACTACCAAATACCACCCAATACCACCCCAATACCACCCCAATACCACCCCAATATCACCACATACTACCCAATACTACAAGATAATGATACAAAATAGACATATCATTTGATATGAAACGCTATATTATAAATGTTCTTACCATCTTGATAGCAACTACTTGTCCTGTATCATTTCTCACTCCTCGATAAACACTGGCAAAACCTCCATTACCAAGTAAATTAAATATCTGATAATTCTGAAAAAGAGAAAAAATAAAATCAATATTTGTTAACCCTATCGCAATTATGATTAATGATAATGAAATATGATAGTTTCCCATTTTAATGAGATAAATGATTAATTAGATTTTAAAGTTATTAATGATTATATTGAATAATAGGTTTTCTAAATCCATTGCCAATCAAAAACGAAATCTTGAAATCAAACAAAGTAGGTACCGCTAAACTGTCGACATTTTTAGTGTCGTTATCATTAAGAGTAAAAACTTTACTCTTGGTTCCCATGTTGGCTAAAAATTTGTCAAATGAAGATATATATTTCTGTTACAAGTGGATTAGGAAATATATATCTCCAAGTCACGTGATCAATCATCCCCAATCAGGCCAAGTTCAAAGTTTACCGCCGCCATGGCGTACTCACGGACGCTAATGGCTTAAACAATTTCTGTGAATCTGCGGTAAAATCCCGTGTACAAGAAAATCAGTATACAAGTGATTAAGAAAATCAAACTAGTATTGTGGTTTAATTTGATATTGTAGTATTTTATAACATGCTGTGTTCGTTTATGTGAGTAGTTAGCAGTGCTATAGAAAAACTTTCCTTTTCCCTTAATCACGTATTCAATCAAACATAATATAATTAACGGAAAAGTTAGGATAATACATGTATTTAGGAATGAAATGGGGTTTAGCGTCTCACTTGTCTATGTATTTAGAAACCATCATTCAATTTTCAAATACGAGGGACATTATTTTAAAAAAAAACAATAATCTCTATAGTATTATCCATGTAATTCATATTTATGTATTTTATGTTTTTAATAGAAATAGAAAATTTCGCTACAAGTGCAATACTATCTAAAGACGAAGTTAATGTAAAAGAAAAATAATAGAACGATTAACAGGTGAGGTTACTGTCACATAGATTATGTTGACATGTAGCAACAGTCCACTGGCATCAAGTGTAAAATAAACATTATAGCAACATAGTTAAATGTTCTATCAATATTAAGAATGGGTGTTTGGACTAGAGTTCTCTTAATCTCCTTAAGCTAAAGTTTGTTAATACTGATCCAATGATGGTTATTAAAACATTTAATGTCCAGTAGAAAACATAATGCATTGAATTAACAAAATAGACACGAGTGTCAATAAAATATACTAATTAATTTTGAAAAATAACTCCAATCACTTCCACATCAATTTATTTTCTCCTATAATTTAGCACTTAATCCGTAATTATACCCCTGTTTATGCAATAGTGGAAAGCGAGCAGCCTCGGTTCGTAACTAAGGGTGTAAAAACAAGTACGCTATTGACACAGATGAAATAAAATGAGACATTTATGAAAACTGTTGGATTTTTTAAATAGGAAACTTTATAAATAAAAAAAGAGGTCAAATGGTGTATGGATTATAATACATGTCCCGATTTCATACACTCTTTATTACGTAATTGCAGGTGCGTTTTGTGGTAAACGTTATATTATATCGTTACAAAATTGAAACGTTCGTACGTTTGTTGCATGTAGTTTCATTAATTGGACGGAGAAAATACCTGGTCACTAAATTGGTAATATTGAGTCGAGTTCATCTTGTTCTATATTGGTTGATTGATTAACTGATTGGTTAACTTATTGGTTAATCAATATGTGACTAAATTTCACGGACGGTGTCCTTGATCATTTCTCGATGCGGCAACCATGGGAATTTACTTTACCAACCCTGTTTGAAGATACAGCTTGGCTAAGAATTGGAGCAAAATTATTATTAAACTTTTAACTTTAACTTTATTTCAATCTTTAAGTCATACGACTTATCAGATACAATGTAATACAAAAAATACAATAAATAAATATAATATACATATATATACAGTTATTGTTTAGTATTGAAATTGAGAAATAACTACACACAAGGCTTATAAATCTAAATGACTTGCATATTAAGATATAATTCTATTTTGAAAGAAAACAGATGTATTCATTACGTTATTTATCGGTAAAAGAAAGATGTAAGCCAAGATTTTTCGGTTCTTTAATATTTTGTACCGATAGGGACTGAAAAAATATAAAGAGATTTGGGTTAACAAAAAAGTAAGCTTTTATATATCTTTTCCTGTAATCATTTAAATATGGACATATAATAATATGATGGTATTCATCTTCAATCTCTTTTAAATTGCGGGGGGGGGGGGGCTAGTGGTCTAGAGTGTCGCGCTTCGACCTCTAGCTGGCTGGTCACCTCTGGCTTGCGGCTGTGGTTTCGAGCTTTAGTGTGAGCGTATGTGACATGGAGGTAGGGGCAACTTCTGAACCTTGTGGGTTTCCTCTGGGCACTCCGGTTTCCTCCCACTGCTAAAGATCCCTACGCGCAAGCGAATTATTGAAATAAAAATTGAAAACCATACGTTAGTCCCAAAATGACCCAGTTTGTGTCGAGTGGACGTTAAACCCCATTTCTCTCTCTCTTTCTCTCTCTCTCTATCTCTCTCTTTTAAATTGCATAATCTAAAAATTCTCTATGCACGCTCTTTTTTCTCAAAACGACCAGTTTCTATGTACAAATTGTGGGATGAAAAACGTATTCTACAAACGAAATCTCAATTCTCTCTTCTTTTGATAAAAGCATCGAATGTTCTTTATTTTCTATGGATTTTTTTAGATGCCAGTAAAAAAAATGAACTATTAACAAGGAATTTTATCCCTGATCCCTAAAACGCCACGATTGTCACGATTAGCATTTTCGGCTTGCGATATTTAAGAAGCATTTTGAAATTTGAGCAATCTCGTCTCCCAAACGTAAACGTATCTCGCCGAGATTTCTCAAATTTGAGAGGACGTGAATATGATCTTCGACTGTTTGACAAATTTTTTGTTGGTGGCACGTCCTTCAAGGTTGTGTTCAATTTACTCCAGCCCCTCGTCTCTGCAAAAAAAAGAACCTAAACTGTTTGTCATTGAACTTTAAGATTCAAAGCCCACTTATTTCACCCAGCAATTATTTTTTAGGCGGAGGGATCACCTAGCGACATGTGATTGTTAAATATTCGCAGTCACTATATCAAATTATCAGACTAATTCATTGTATCTGTTCGTATTACTATTACAGCTTTATTATTTTCAGCAAAGGCTTGAAAGGGTAAAATATTCGCATTTAATTTGAAATGTTGAAGAAAGTGTAATCATTTTGTCTACCCTCCAAAGTTTAATATTTCAAACTATATAAGCAAAATTTGGTAAAGACGTAAAACAGACAAAATTTTGTATATCAAAATCTTAATTAAAACACCGGGTTAAGATTCTCTGTCGTGAGAAGAGATTGCGGGTAATTGTCTCCCTTTGTCATAATAAAATCATAACAAGAGGTTGGACCGTTTTGTGTGGGAAAGAGAAGTTATCACCTCAAAAACCTCAAAACTTGACTGTGGATTACATAGAAATCAATATTTTATTTTGTTACTGTACAATTAAAATCTGTCCATATGGTTAAATATTTCTAGTCGGGCTTTGAAACAGTTTTACGATTAAAATCTTAAACACTCTAAAAGGTATCCGAAAAGATAAAGTAGAGCCAGCTCCAACACAAAACAAAAAAATATTAAACATTTATAAGAATAATATACATAATAAAACATTATCAAATGTATTATAAACACATATTATGCAGATTTTTATGCTTTGCACTATCAATATTAATAAACGGTTGTGGTAGTCTCTTCACTAGTTTGAAGTTATGGTCCGTTATTAAATTGTAAGTTCTCAGTCTGGCGATTAACTCACAAATTTAGGGTAATTGACCCCCGGCTTTACAACCAGATTGTTATTTGAATTAATTTGAATCTTAGATTTAACAATACTATTAATTTACCGGTCACTATACTTTAAATCTTCGGTCTCGAAGCGGTTGAGTCCGTTGCGAGCAAGTTTTCAGCAGACTCATTAATTTACTACAGTGGCTCAACCACATGAAGATCGTTCATATACCAGCCCCACACAGATTCTAAACCCTCAATCCAGCTTCCCCTCAACAAGCAGCTACAGGCAGATAAATTGTATAATAAAATGTTATTACACAAAATGTTTGGGCAGAATTATCGCATCCGAACGACTAGACACCGTTCTTAACCATCCTGAGGTACGCCCTCAGCCATCACCGGGGTCGAGCCTGGGACATCCTGGCTAGCGAGCCAATGTCTTACTCACTGCAAATTAATTGCATTGTTATTGATGCCATTGAAGCATTCTGTGTGTGGCGGGGGGGGGGGGGGGGGGGGTAAGGGAATAAGGTGGTATTGGGTAATCTCGGGCAACTGGAACTGCCTCGTGCAGATTATCATTCTATTTATACAGTCTACTGTCCGACGAATTTTTACTTACGAAAACATTTTCTTTTTGTTTATTGTACAGTTAGAATAATGTACAATTATTATATTTCATGTTCGTAGAAAGGAAATTGTTGGCATTAGTGAGAGCTGAATGCAAATATAATTGAAAAGCGAAACTTATGTATGTTGCATTTATTTACAAATTAAAAAAAGTAAAAATATAAATTACTATTTATTATCACAGAATGCTGATCACATGTAGCTAACTATATATTTACATAATATACAATTGTTATCACAGGACGATAATCACAGATAATTAAATAAATATAAATAATATCACAGAATAGCGATTACAGGTGGTTAAAAAAAATATAAAAACAAATAGTACAACTCTGTATCACAGAATGCTGATTACAGGTACAGGTATTTCAAATTCAATAAGTATAGATACATAATATAAGCAATCATCTATCACAGAATGCTGATTACAGATAGTTCAATAAGTATAGATAAATAATATAAACAATCATCTGACACAGAACGTGATTACAAGTAGTTAAATAATATAAATAATACATGTATAATACAGTACAATACAATTGTTTATCACAGAATGTTTATCACATATTGTTTATCATAGAAAGTAAATCACAGAAAGTATATCACAGAAAGTATATCACAGAAAGTATATCACAGAAGGTATACCACAGAAAGTATATCACAGAGAGTACATCACAGAAAGTATATCACAGAATTATATCACAAATTGAGATAGAAAGTTAAAGACATAATTGAGAACTAACAGGAGTATCACAGCATCACAGATCCTTGATTACATAAAGATTATCACATCATATGCATTTCAGACCGTTATTACAAAAATAATATCACATAAAGCTTATTACAGATATAAGATCACAGATATGATATCACAGAGAAAGATATTGTTAAACATATAGCACAGTTTTATATCTTATTGAGAGAAATGACAAAATGATTCGGTTTTTTGAGAATGTTTTAATTGTTCTAGAACAACTGGCAACGAGGCTAATTTCACTTTTACATTGTCTGGGAGTGGTTCTGATTTCTTATATCTGAAATTAAAAGAAATAAAAAATATAAATACCAATTAAAGGCATCGTGTCGTATTCCACTGTGAATTTTATTTTAAAAATATGCTTTCATTTCAAGTGAAGATTTGTTCAATTAGGTTACAACGAAGAACACAGAAAACATTACTTACTTTTTCATTAAACCAATCTGGTTGATATAAGTAACAGTTGTAACCGTTGGCTTAATACCAAGATGGCTACCGTCTTCAAATTCAACCCATATATCACCATTGTCCAACTGAAAAAATATAAATATTATATTAATATAATGTAATAATAACTATTTATTTCAATAAGTTTTTAGTGACAAAGGAAATACGTCTTCTAAAACGATATTAAAAAATTACACGAAGTGCAACGTTTCTTTAACATAATATCAATTAATGATTTATAATTACCTGTGAGGCTAAACCTATAGTAGGTACTCTAATCTGTCTGATTACATGACTACATGTATCTGTAGAACAGCTGGATGAAGAACTGCTAGAGGTAGTTGAGGTTGTCATGATACTGATGTCAGCTGGATGGGAGGTGGGTAAAACTGGTTCCTCATTCACAGTTATTCGAGATTCTGGTCTTCTAATAAAAGAAAACAAATAAATATTTATAATAATTGTTTCATTTGCTCCGTTAAAAGAAAGCCAAGTTATTATACTTTAAGATGTGATATGAACCAGTTTTTTTCTACATGGTTTATTGGATATAACTCATGTGCCTTCACTAGTTTGTTTAATATAAATGATTTTACTTACTTTCCAATAATAACAGGAAACAGTTCATTTTTATCAGTACATGAATGAGCTGTCGATTGTATAACCGCTTCAAACTGTATGCATTGTTGGTGATATTTTTCAGCCTGTTTAATAAGTTGTTGGATCTCATTACTAAATTGCTGTTGTATTCTAGGTGTTGATAAAGATAATATGCTACCTTGTTCATCATCTACCAGTTTCATACCACTCCAATTACTGATAAACTTTCGTCCTAAAAAAAATAATACAACACCTTTAAACACATTGATATGCTAGAGTACACGTAGAAAAAACTATTAAAATACTCTATACAAACGTAGGATTCATTATATTTAAATACTAAAATATACATTTTTGAATATAAATTCAACACTGATTAAGTAGTTGTCCTTACCTGAATAAAAATGGACTTCAAAGTTAGGACTAGGATGATTCTCCATCAACATACACTTAGCTTCTTTATTGTACATTGTCACTTTGGGTGTCTTAGACTGAACTAGTGCTACAAATCTGAAACAATAAAATCTAGTTTAGATTTCGTACATAAAAATTTGAATTGATCTATAGTATGGGTTTTACGTCTTGCTCTACCAATATCTTCTTATTACATGATCACTTAATGTTTTGTGGTAAAAGTGAAAACCAAGAAATAGACGTAAAAGACCCTACTTACTTTCTGGCATGGTTATATTTCTTGTGGTAGCACTGTGGAAGGTTTTCTAATTGAAAAATCTTAGTTCGGTTGCTTTCGTCACTGTGATTTTGTTGACGTAGATTGGTTATCGTTACCTAAAAATTCAAAGTAATAAAAACATTAATTAATACATTCATATTTGACCATTGTCAAATCAGTAAGAGAACGTATTTTAAAATATAAAATTCATGAAACTCAAAAATATTCAACCAAATAATCAATCGTTGTAAATGTGTTAAACGATAACATAACGATTAAACTTGTAGAAAGTAAAAGTGTAATAAAACTATAAACTTACGACATTGCCATCTTGAGATACGGAAAACATTTCTATCGTGTTCATAACGCCATTTTTAATTTTATGAAATTCTAGACAAACTATTCCACATTCTGTTATTGACATCTGAAATATTCAAACGATGATTTGATTATTTAATTATGGTGGCATTAGTTTAGTTTTGTACATAGGGTTTAAAATCATGATCAAAGCTTTCATTAAAGAATTAAAATATGTTTGTAAAAAAATAAATCATTAAGGACTTACCGTCATACTTCGAACTCTCTGGGTGATGGGTTTGAGGCGATTAGTTGACAGTGGAGAAAGACCTTCGTTTTCCTCACTTTCTGAATGAGAACTCATGCTACTGGTTACAGATGACAAAGATTCTCTCCTGAAATAATATATATTTTCCTCATTTATACAAATTCTAGATTATATCCTATTGTAACACATTGGAACAAGCGCGAACTGTATCGCTTTACGATCAACTTCTAAATGACACATACACAACACGTTCGAACAGCACAGCTTCTCAATTTTGTAAATTATTGATGTATGAATTTAATGTATCTACCCAAATGTTAATAAAATTGAGCTCGAGGCTGGGTTTGTGTTAGTGAATAAGCAGGTGTTCGTTCATTTAATTAACACTTCTAATTAACATAAATGGGCATTGGTCGATATTCTCTTTCTGATATTATCGTTATTAATATCTATATCTATGTTATTTTTCTGATTATATATACGTAAAACAAATGGTGGTTAATGAAATTGCGTGCTATTATGTATTGATTAGCAGGGTTCCTGTTACACTATACTACAATTATATCTTGTCATAATTAATTTGTCACAGTTGTGACCCGCAACTGTGGAGCTCATTATACCTACGATAACAATGTGGTGACATCCCAAACATGGTACTACTCTTCCCTGTCAAAATATCACCTGGTAATCTTTATTTTTCTTGTTGTTACTAAAATTGAGAAGAAATATTAAATATTTACCTTCGTATAACGGTAGGCGGTGTTGCTGGTGTAGCGATTCTTAAATGCGGTGGTGTGCAAGGTGATCTGTTAACAGGGGTGTTATTAGTCATATTCATAGTTGGAAAAAATCTTTCGTTATTCACCATACGATATGCAGAGTTTAGATTGTAATGTGGTGGTGGGGTATGGTAGAAATCCATTTTATTTTAATCTGAAAATCAAAATGAAAGGCATTAAACCAAGCAATAAAAACTTCAATCAATCTTTTAAAAACATTACTCGTCAACTATTCATAATATTCCATTTAGATCTGCTCGATTTTATATCCAATTTACTGATATTTACAAAGAAAGAAAGTGGGAAAAACTGTCTAAGAATATTGAAGATCGTTATTTACCTGTCTTTGTAGAAATTGGTATTACTATTAAGATATAGATGTTTACTGTTGTAATACTGAATGTTCAAATGATGAACCATCAACAGAAGTCATGATATTTATATTGAAACACGGTTTGTTACAAACTGTAACACAAACAAAATGTCCTCTAATCCAAACAAATCAGCACGTTGAAGTATATTGTATTCCACTCAACAAGTTTAATTCTTTAACTGATTTTAATGGGATAATTAATCCCATTGTTTCTTTTCAATGTCACTCATTGGATCTGGTTATTCTATAAAACGATAAATAGGGGATTACGGAAATCGAAATTGGAATTTATGTTATGCATATAGTAGTAAACATTGTAAAATGTCAAATTTGTGTTGAATAAATGTGAAGAAAAATAGTATGCTTTTTTTTTGGGGGGGGGGGAGGGGGGGGGGGGTGTTTAATTATTCTTCACCCAAGTTTGGCATGCTTTCTTGCTAATATTATATTTTTATTGTGTATGTAATTTCTAGAATTTGTGCAATCATATGACGATACGTTTTTATTGTAAAACTTTAATATTCATTATACTATACCTTAGATTCGGTTTAATTGTGTTTCTTCTCCATATATTTTGCATAGATAAAATGTATAATCTACTGTGTGTATAATTTGTGGTAAGGAATGGAATAATTTTGTGAGATAAAAGGTTCATTTAAGTGCAATAAAGATTATAACTCCTTTAATTTAATAAAAAACATAGATCTCGTAGTTATTCCTAATAAAATAATGAGATATGCCGATATTCAGTATAACAAAACTTAAATTTAAATTAATTGCGTTTCTTCTCTATTTTTTGCATAGTTCAAATGTGTAATCGATATTTTCGGTAAGGAACGAAATAAGTTTTAAGATCAAAGGGTAAAATTATCTGAATTAAAGACTATAATTCCTTTAATTTAATTAAAACATAGATCACGTAGTTATTCTTAATCACATAAATAGATACACCGATGATGTCGGCGTCTATCTTACATATGTCCATGCGGGATACTAACGATCGAACAATTTGTCCATTACACAAACGCAAACATGCAGATTACATGTTGGTCAACCCTGATTTTATTTCAACTTGATTGGATTTAAGAAAGCCAGACATAAATTGTTTTGAACTCCCCAGTATGGGGTAGTTTACGAAAATGAGTGCGGTTTGGATACAATTGGATTAAACTACGTCTTGAGTGGGACGTTCAAAACATCTAACGTTGTGCAGACTGGCAATAATGGGTCAAATTATTGGGGATACAGGTCGAATCATAGTATTTGTCCCGTCTTCATTAGTCGAGTCGGAACAGAACAGTGGGACGTTAAACCCCATTTCATTACTTCTCGTGCTAGCCTAGAGTGATGAAGAAACTGGTCTTGAAACCCCAATAGTCTAGGGGCCCTTACTGTTTCACAAAACCATGTATCCATTACGCATTTTAATAAAATATTAACCAATGTCTAATGGTAATGAGTGGCTTAGTGAGTGGGTAGGACACTAAGAAAGTTAATCGTCATTTTCCGACGTGGTTTCACCTTTTCGATGTATATATGGATGTGCATGTAAAAGATCCCTTGGCAGCTGGAATTTGATATATGAGTAGGTCAAAACGCTCGAAATTTCCTACAAAGCACACTGTATGGTGTATGGCGTCAGAGCAGAGCAATGGGACGTTAAATTCCGTATGGGTGATGAATGTACATTACTGTGCATTTTTTAATTCACTTTACTCGCATCAAGCAAATACAAAAGCCATAATGCAAAACATTATTAAATACGGATAGTACCGTGGTGGCATAGCCAACATTCAAAACTAGAAAAAAAAATAAAGCATCAAAACAAACACTGTCTATCACTGTCAGCAGGGATACACTAATCTTGAACTATTAAATCCATTAATCTGTAACTACTAAAGAAAGATAATCCATTCAAATTGATTAGGGGGGAAATAGAAAATATAATGGTTAAAGAATATAAGGAGCATGAAATCATTAAAGCAGTAAGAAATATTCCTTTGACGCCTGCCACATGTGGAGATTAAAGGATTTTAATTTCTTGCTAGAATTAACTAAGATAATCCATTTGCCATTTGTTTTATAACAAAATCGTTCAAACGTTAGGAATCTAAAAAAAATAGTATGCTTTGAATTACAATGGGTATTCTTTTCTTTTTTTCTCTCAGAAAGTTTACTTCTTCCAGGTTATCTTTAACCGAATAAAGGTGTTGCCAACTGTTAGAAAGTTTGATTTCGAATTTTGCGAATATTTCTCCTCTTGATTGACTGATATTGTTAACTAATTATGTAAACGTTTTCGCAAACTGTTAATATGTTTGGTTTCGAACACAACGATCAAGCCACGATACTGATGATCTATTTAAAATAGATGATTTAAATCATAATAAAATGTATTGTACAGTGAATTAAACTTCCAAATGTTTGATTTTGAATAAAAGAGTCATCAATGTCCAAATTTTGAACCCAACAAACAAGGCGATTATCACGCAGTATTTGAATATGTCCATTCTATATTATAATTATATATTTGTGACAAAATATATTAAAGGCTCAATACCACTCTTGTTGTAACTGAATAATATGTTCCAATCATTATTTTGGTCAGCAAATTGTACTATTTTACAATATCCCAATTAATTGGTGCTACAAATTTCATCTTAACACACCCAATAAATTAGAAAAATTAAACTAAATGATTTGAAAAGCCTAACGTAAACCTTTTCAATTATAAATTGGAGTTTAAAATATTTTCGAACCCCCTGGACAAGTAAAATAGGATATAATGGATAATTTATACAATAGGTAGGATACTTAAACATTTAGTACTTAGACTAAGGCTATTACTTATAGCAGGTGGGTTATTGTTCCTTTAACTAAATTAGATATTTCTCTCTGATTCTTACAGAAGAAACTTAAATGAATTTTTTTTCTTATTTTATACTTAAATAAATTCAGTTTAAAAACAAATATTTCATGACTACAGTATATTCATTCGGTTTGGAAGGGCTGCCTTGGTTTTTATTTTGGGTTTGTCGAGGTTCAACACCTAATGTACTCGAGTATAATAAAATATCATATCAATAGAATCATAAAATCATTTTCCTTTCTTAAATATCTTATTCTATAAACTTTTGAAGAATTGAGGATGGTAGAATTGTAGAAATATAAGTTATTTACACTATAGAAACATGCTTTGATCAATAACATTAAGTGAGTAGGTTTCAGATCGATTGATTGGTCTAATCAATATGATTGACGGCGATTAATCGAAGTGAGTAGTTGTTATCAATGATTCTTTTATCATGGAAAATAGAAAGTAAAAAAGAACATAAAATAAATTGAATAATGCGTAAAGACGTATTCATATTCAAGTCATTCTGTCAAAACAGATTTGATCATCTTTATATAATATTCATTCTTCTCTCTATCCTTACACTACCCTGACAATGGCAATGCTTTTTGACAACGTTATGTTGGCATGGTTATAACACCACTGATTGATGTAAAGAAAATTAAACTGTGATTCATAGATTAATTATAATGGGTTTAGAAACAATTAAAACAATGTGTGTTTAACAGTATAGGTTTTTATATAAATATCCCTTCCTCATTTGTTAGATCACATTTAAATTTACCTTTCAATTGGTAAGATGTCATTCTTAGTCATTCTTCTTCTCTGTGCCATTAGATGAACTGGTGATTTTTAATGTGTAATTTTTGTGTTACTACACATTGTTCAGTTATGCATAATTTATATGTCAGTTTGAATCTACTTGTGACTAATTGTTTTAAAATCCATAAAGCATCGGCATAGTCAGTTCTCCGGATCACTTTGTGTGTTTTGTTATGGGAATCCATTTGTTTCTATTAGGTTAGTCGTAAGGACCAACAACAAATATAATGCTTATGGAGGCGTCTTCATTGTAAAACGGCTAGTACGTACAGTATCTTGTGCCACTTGGGTGTGAGGGAGGGGGGGGAGGGTATTTCGTCTTGATCACAGAACATTAGAACATGGAACATTTCTTTTTCTTAACGTTTTACTATTTATTTCCAGCTGAAGAATTGTCATAATCTACACCGAATATTTAAGATGGCATGCTTTAGTAGTCCTAGATTACATGTAGTTCAAGAAGAGGAAGAAGTCTTTGAAGCTTTGACACAACTAGAGATTTCACAGATCGAGCAAGTTGAAACACCCAGAATACGATTTTCAGAGGCTAAAGTTCAGTTGACGAGTTCACCATTTGCCACACCAAAGAGAGTTCGTGACACACCCATTAGAATTCAGACTAACAGGTAAAATATTGCTGTAATTCATACAGAATCTACTAGCAAATCCAGTTGTTACCTTGTGCCTTGAAGGGATATTTGAAATACATCTTAGGTTTAAATGGAGATTTTGTGAAATTATAAAATACGACTTTAAATTCCGAAAAGGCGAATAGTATTAATGCGTCTGTGTCTACCAGTTGGGTACCAACTGGAAGAGGTTCATACATAAACAAACTGATATTTGTATTTTGTTCGTATATGCATCGTCGTGTTCAGTAGGACAATGGTGGTTGTAATTAAACTGTGTGTTTGAACAATATCTATATTAGAAAGATTGTTTATATTTACTTCCAGGAATGATGATTTGTTATTAAGTAATATTGATGACACACCGACCATTGAAGATAAAATAACTTCCCCGTTAAATACTTACAGACTGAAACCTATATCAGAGAGGCTCCGTAGTACTTCAGTAAGTTTAGCTTATTGTAAATATTATAATTCAATTCCACTTCAATACTTAATTAATTTCAATTCAGACCTATATCAGTTTTGGGTATAAACAAATATAGATGTACTAAGATAAATCCAATACTCACGTATAATAGATCATACATGGAGAATGAATCCAGCACATCGACACCTGCCCACGAGAAAAACAAGTCATGGTATAATGAAATAATTGTTTTGATAATGATAGGACATTAAATAAAATGGGGTTAAACGTCATACTTTCTGCACCAACCTTGGTAACGAAGATGCTTTAACGTCGTGCAGTAGGCACTGAGGAAAATTCGTCAGTGGTGAAAAATGTCGAAGATCATTTCCGACCAACCCGAAACATTCTGGTTTTTGAAGCAGCGCTATACAAACTGAGCCACCGTCTCCTATATTGCCATCATGATGTCTTGTCTTTTTCTAGCTGTCCATTACTGAATCAGGAACTGTTCGTCTAGAAATCTTCAAAAATAGGAACAACATCGACTCATTAGTTGAAACGTTCACGGTGTCGCAGGATGGACGAGAGGTAAGCAGATCTTTTTTAATAATAAAAATATTTAGACCCCAAATTAGAAGTAAATGGCAATCTATATATAAAGCGTACCCGGTAGGCTTCCACACCGCTTTCGGGAGCAGTTCTAGATTTTTACCCACATTTGGGATTCCGTTCTTCGGTGAGCAACGTGCAATTGATAATCGCGACGATCACTTACCACTGTATTTCGGCAAGCCAACTAAACAAACTTAAAGTTTGTATATTTTTCAAAAGGTATCATAGCCTTGGATAGATGCACGGGATCACAATAATCTTTTCTTTTTCTCAAACTATATCCGGGAATACTCCTTTAAAAAATATTTAATGTAATCACACACCAGCAACAATATGGAATTGGTATTGTACGAATGTATTTCTCTTTCAGATTGTGGTGACTCGAGAAGGCACAGATGTAACCAATAACACGGCCATATCTAATCACCTGCGTAGAAGGGTCTACTCATTGGATAATCTACCAAGAAAACTTTACAAGAAATATGAATACACAAGAAGGTAATAGACAGATTAATTTACCTTTTAATTCTGGGAAAGGGTTTTCTAGAAGTCGAAGTCTGTGTCATAATCTCTATTTAGAAAACGCCGAATAAAAAAGCGCCTTTTTCAAAAAGTTATTTTTGAATTTAACTTGTTTAATATCTTTATGTTTTTAATTAAATTATGCATGTTTCTCTTGTGTTTTTTATCCAGATTTGTAAACCTAGTGAAGTCTAAGACACCCAAGATTATTATGTACAATCAACAAGCTAAATGTATGTTAATGGAAAATTTCCCTGATCCAAATTTCATGGCCAAATTTTATAATGGTAAGTTAATAGAATCTACGGACTCGTAATAAGTTTTAAAATTAGAAATGGGTGGGGTTGAGAGCTGCTATTCTGTCTGATTAAAATAAGATCTATATCTAACTACTTAATTAATTCAACTTTAGCTACCATGACTGGTTTAAAGTTAAAGCGGTTTCGCTCAAACTAAAGAAGCTTTCATTGACAAAGTGACAGTTCAGGTTAATTGAATCTATTATATTTGTAAAACTTATTGTAGTGTAAAAGTACAAATGTACAAGAAACGAAAGTAGGGTTTAATTTTAATTATACTCGACTGATATAATATGCAGTTTCAGTTTAAAATAGATTACTGTACAATTAAAAAGCATTGACCAATTCAAGCCACATAGATTTAATTGAAAAAAATAAACAATATTTATTTATAATAATTGAATTAAAATGTATATTTTTGTAGGTGAGACGTTTGTAAGTACATGGCGAGGTATGAAATTAGTGAATGAACAACATGGAAGTATATTATCTATATCATCACCAAGAATACAACAACAATTCTCAACACAAACACAACAACTCATCAAATTTGCTAAAAAGGTAAGAAATTTTCTATAATAATAGCCAATAACTACTTTCAAGGGACCACGAACATAATTTTATTTTAATATCACCGTTTCACATGTGATGATTTCGATCAATAAGAAACAAGACCGCCATGTTGAACTTTACCTATCAACAACATGCATTCATTGTACGTCACTAAACATAAAAAAGTACTGAAAGTGTAACCACGTGTTACTATTAATTCCATGTTGAAGTAACATTTTTAGTTTACTTGTCATTTATGACAAAGTGTGAAAATGTGCTCTCTTAAATTACACAGTAGTCCAGGGCCGTATTTAGCGGGGGTGAAGGGGGTACATTGCACCCCAGAAAAAAGGCGCTCCGAGAAATCCCCAACCATTTTCCAAAAATAATTTGACAACCTATTGAACCTATCAATTATAAAATAATGCAGATGATTATGATCACACAGTAATGCTCTTAAGGCATTAATTAGTCGGTCGGTTTTAGGGGCACCCTCTCTGCTGCACCCCCACTTTTAAAATCCTACATATTACGACCCTGCAGTAGTCGTGGTACCACTGTGTAAATGACATACTCGCTTTATTTCAACCCAAAACATCAACATTTCTTTTTTTTTCATTGGAATCCACAACATGTCCCGTACTTATCGGGTTGGTGGCAAAATTAAATCCGGTGTATGTTTATAATATATACGTCGTGTGCTATTGTCATTTGACGAGTTCCTCTAGTTTACAATATATTTTTATTTAGTGTCACAGACAATGTTTAGAGTTAGAAGGTTTAATCAGGTCAACAACTGATGATAAAACAGCGGTAGAAGAAATATTTCCCGTTATAACTGGAAGGTAAGTTCTAAATTTATATTCTGGACACCAATACATGTATACATGTAATTTAAAGGGGTTAAGGTGGCAAAGGTGGCTAAATGAGTTTGGTGTTACCTCGCAAAGCTGGGAGTTCCGTTTTCGATCCCGGGTCTGGATATTCAGGCGTGGTTCCCCCTTGTTGATGGGACGTTGAACCCCCATACAGTATTCATTTTCATTAAATTGTTAGGAACAGACTAAATATGTACTAGCGTTACACGTTCAATCTGAAAGGAAACGTCGATATGGATGTGGTGTGATATCTTGAAGTCCTACAGATA
This sequence comes from Patella pellucida, assembly GCA_917208275.1. Lineage (NCBI taxonomy): Eukaryota > Metazoa > Mollusca > Gastropoda > Patellidae > Patella > Patella pellucida. The sequence continues at coordinate 32,088,707 of OU795043.1, forward strand.
GTTGCCGTGGCTGGCTAACGCTATAATAGACCTTATTTTGGGAGGTTGCTTACTCAACCTAATGGAGTTGCCGACTATTCGAATAAACAGAACGAAAATAATACCCGATACCAATTAGATTTGGCAATGCAGGATTAAAAATGTATGAATTCCTTTACGATAACTCCGATAGCCATGAAAAAAATGACAATTTTAACAATTTTATGATTTTTAATTTCAGAAGAAAATCCCCCTCTGAAATAAATGAAAGAAACGTTAATCAACCAATTGCAGTATGTGATATATTAAATATAAGTAATAATAGTGATGATAGCAGTATGACTGATAGTAGTATAGAAGATAATAATAACAGTATTATCAGAAAAACTAAAATACCTAATATAGGGGATGTTACACAGGTGAGTTTAATTTGTCAAGAAAAATATATTCAAGACCAGAAAAGAAGGACGTTTAACATTTCATTCCATTTCTCATACTGTAATATCATTACCGCTAACTAAACGGATGCTATGTTTCACAAAATGTTGACAGAGAATTAAAGAAAAGTAACTACAGAAACAAACACCGATGTTTGTCATGGCGTTCGTGAATGAGAATTACAATGGATGTTATGATGATTGATACGCTAAGGGACATAATTAGAAATCTACATTACTAGTATAAATATTCATCAAAGTTTTAAATATAAACTATAATATAATACCAATATTGTAACAATAACAAATATTTATTTAATGCCAAAAAAGAAATCAAAATCAAACAATTAAATAAATAAAATTGTTATCGTCAGTGATATTTTATTTAATTTATTTTTAGTTATCAAATGGTGAAATATGGATCGAGTTTAAAGACGGCTGCCATATTAGAACAAAACCATCAGAAGATATTTTTACCTTTATAGACAAAAATGGCGTATGTCAAGAGTAAGTAGTACTCATTTTCCTGGCTTTATAAATTTCGCAATGATTAGGTGCAATATTCACCGGATCTTTACTGATATGATATTCTTATACCGTTTTTAATTACTTCGAATTTTGTATATTGGTTTTGATTGTTCGTACTTGGTTTTATTTTATTCGAGATCAATTTATTAATATCTATGGTCATCAATGTTATTTTGGTGTGTAAATAATTCTTACCCTGGTATTACACGTCAACGTATTCTATAAAAAAAAAAATATATTTATTTCCAAATTTCAGGTATAACAGAAGAAGACATGTTCCCGACTTCGTCAAGTGCAAATTAGCTTCCATAACATTTGTGGCAGATCATCTAAGAATTAATCTCTAGTTTAGTCAAATATCGACATGCCTTATCGACTTCATTACGTCATTATGTCTGTTTGTGCTTAACAGATGACAAAAATCAGTTTACCAATGCATAATTTAAGATGCAATCGTGCAATTGGAAATTACGTAAAGAGTTACAGTAGTTTGTAAATCTATATTGGACGGTATATGTTTGACTTTAAGTATAGTTGTTAGTTAAAGAACGATGAGGCTAGGGCCGATATGACATGTTTAATATGCAACGTGCGAATCTACTTGTAAAACATTTATTTATTTCAAGTTGTGTTGTTATTGTAAATATGTTATATTACATAATATTATTAATTATTTATAAAGTTATTATTGAATAAATATAATTTATTTTATATACTCTTGTTCTGAGTTGTGACATGTGTCGTGTGTGACGCAATGCATAGCCTACTTCTTTCTCATTCTAAACATCGTATACCCTTTTACGAAAGTTACATACCACAAGAAAGAAATCCCGAATGACCATTGATGGCCCGGTTTAAGTTATCTATAGACAGTGGTGCCGTCACCCTAATTCATGTTTGTTTACTTTGCGATCATTCCGTTCCAACATGAATATTCACGAAAACCTTGCAGAAAAGGGAATTTCAAACACTTTTCTTCGATTCTAGTTCAAAACATCCACTTCAGCGTATCCGAAAGGCTAATCTCTATCGTGTTCGCAACTTAATATATATATATATATATATATTAAAGTAGATAAAGTACAAGTACTTCTTTGTTTACGGTAGATGAATGCATATAAAAATAAAAAAATACGTCTAGGTAAAAAATTCTTCACTTTACTTCATTCCGACATACATTAAGTCATTAAACTAGTTGTCTGCCCTCTATATATCTCTAGAACATAATGTCCTTGATTGTTAAAAATCAACAGGATTCATCTGGTATGATTGCAATCATGGACACCAAGTTTGAAAAGCAGAAAAGCAACAGGGTTAATCTTGTCAAATTCGAAAAAAAATTGCTACAAGAGCTAAAATTTATCATGTGAACAAGGGCCATGACCCTGGCAGCAATTGTCAGAGATAGCTGGAAATCAATAGGTTTTTTCATATCACGGCCATTAACTGTATAGATTTAAAGTTAATCGCAAACGTAAATTCGCATATTTCTGTTATATTCGGAGAAATACGTTAGAAGTCTCAATCGAATGGCAATCTCTAGCGTATGTTAACTTATAACACATACTTATGGAAAAATATTACAACTGGGGCTTAAGCGCATTAGGGTACACGATACGTGTACCAATGTTAAAAAAATTATCAGAAGCTCATCTTTTTCAGGTTAGTTTACATCATCAATGTTGATTTAAATTGACCAATAATTCGTACCACACATCTTCTGTAGTGTAATTCAGTTGGATTTAGAGGATTTGTGAAGGTTCAGTGGACCCTCCTGCACACACCCAGAGCAGTCGTGGAAAGTCCATCGGCAGTTGTAGGGACATCGTGTGCACAATAGTGTTCGATGGGGTAGGGTAAAGGGTAGTTCCTTTAGGAACTGTCTCTGAGCGAACGATGTCTCGCTACACAGTTCCTCACGGGCCTTATTATCAACTAGTATGAAAATAAGGCTTTTCTCCATCTCGGTTCTAAGGCTATTTTAGATCCTTACCGTCTACTTTGCACCGTGATTCTTCTTTGATCGCCACAAGAAAACATTTCCTGACACAACCGACACAAATTTATAATAATTCAACACTATTTTCACGTAGAATTCGACGTTAGAAAAAGATAAACAATATCGTTCAAAGCTGGCCGCCATGTTTGTTTACTGACGTCAGCGCAGACCGGTCTTTTTCTAACATCGAATTCTACACGAAAATAGTGTTGGATTATTATAAATTTGTCTCGGTTGTGTCAGGAAATGATTTCTTTTGGTGATCAAAAAAGTTTCACGGTGCAAAATAGACGGTAAGGATCTAAAATAGCCTTAGAACCTTGATGGGGTAAAGCTTTATTTTCATACTAGTTGATAATAAGGTCCGTGAGGAACTGTGTAGCGAGACATCGTTCGCTCAGAGACAGTTCCTAAAGGAACTAGGTAAAGGGCTATGTTTCTCGAAAACTTAACTAAAAAAAAAATCCAAATTTTAGCAGTGATACTTCAATTTTGATTAGCTAAGCACTAAAATCAATCTAATAATATTATCCAATCAAATTACTAAAGTTTAGTTAAAATTTCGCGAAACAGGCACATGATATGCAGAGGCGGATTCAAGGAGGGGCGCAAGGGGCGCCCCCCCCCCCCCTCTTCCCTAATTTTGGACAATGCCCTTTTTTTACTTCTGAAAGTGCCTTTTTTAATTCTGAAAATGCCTTTTCTCAGACCCAAATATGTCCGAATAAATCAGCCTAATAGCTCTTGGAATTGCTACAGATGCAAGGAACAGGGATATAGCCACGCCAGGCGGCACAATTTTTTGCAAGAAAAAATCGAAAGGAGCCGCCCAGTCGTATTAAAACCCTCTCGACTTCGTCCTTATCTGTACACAAACTCAGCGCTCGAAATTTACCACGGCAACGCCATGATAAAAGCCCACACAAAGCATGATTGCCACGGCATTATTTTTTTGTGTTTGCCGTAGTAGACCCTATCATCCAAACTTACGGCACTCCAATGTTAAAGGTTTAAATGTCGTCAATGGTGTTGTACGTTCGGTTTTACAAGGTATTTAATCTGCGGGTAATCCTAGCCTATGCACAATGTCAATGTTTCTAATTTTATTTCTTGCCTGTGTTGATCGTGGATTTGCTACGGCCCGGGAGTAGGGCTAGGAGGACGATGAGAGCTTTCTCAACTTCTGTCTGACCTGATTCTCATTTCACCGTTATAATAATATAATTTGTGAGACACAAGTCAAATAAAACAACGTGTTTTAATTATCAATGTCTACCTGTTGTCATAATTCGTTGTACTCAAATAAAACACAAACACCGTTTTAAGAATAGGCCTATATAAATTTGAATATATAAATAGAAATTGATTTGCACTGAAGCAAATAAGACAGCAAATGCTCTAAAATTACACCCATAAGGGGATGAATTTTCATAAAAGACCACGCCCCCCTCCCCAAATTTTTTTGGCTCGTTACTGTCTGTCGAGATTTGCCGAGTATGTTGTACTGTTAAAGAAAGACCATGGTAGTCTCTCTCGGTCACACAGAACCTCAACGTCTGTCATTGATTTTATGTTGTTTATTAACCAGTAAATTTCGCAAAGTCACGAGTTGCCGCCCTTCCCGAAAAAAATCTCATAATTCATGCATTATTATAAACAAACATGAATCATAAACATAAATATGGTACATGAAGAATAAACTCTGAGCGTTGGATATTGAACTGGCAATGTAAATTGATTTTCTGAAATAGAAATTCTTAAATTGATTTCATGGGTGCCCACATCTTGTTTTAGGGCTAGTTACCTCCCTTATATTTTGTTCATGATAATGACTCAGTTATTCTCAAATGTTGACAACACATCCAGACTAATATTAGTTAAATATTTGTCTGAATGATAGAGACTAAGGCCATGTTAGTTCTGTCTGTAAAATGCTTTTGGTCTGTGAAATATTTTTGCTTCACATACCAACACCCAACCTCCTATTTTTTTCCAAAATCCTGTCTCTGCCCCCCAAATTTTTACATATGGTTTCCATTAAATGGGTCGATAAATATGGTTGAATGATAAATACCCTGGTTGTCAGAGGTTCTATATATCTGAGTTTGCTATTCTATAAGCAGCAATTTTAATGAAGTAACATACATTAATAATAAGTTTCACATCATCATATTCTAATATCAAAACAAAACATAAACAACTAAAATAAATCAACAATAGAAATAAAACATGGTTGTTGCTGTTGCACATAGTATGGAATAGTTAAATTAAATCCGCATTAAATATACAGCTTATATCCTCAGTATATCTCATCACAATACCCGGTTGTTGAATAACATCGATTTCAGCCTAGCACTTTGGAGATCTTTGACTATTGCCATTATTCAAATGTTACAGGTAATTGCATTTATTATTTTAGTACTGAATGTACTAAACTTATTAAAGAACTAAAAGTTAACAGTGTCCTATTGGTGATCAATCTACCACTCTTATTACTTAGATAAAGATGTTATAAGCTTCCATTTACAACATGTATATTATTATATCATGTCTTAGAGCTATTTAGTAACTGTACAAAGTACAGAGCAATAAACTATAACACATACTAATGAAACACCCCTATTAATTATTAGCTTGATAACACTGAGAGTTTACCTACCAAGACATTCCCAAAATTAGTACGACCAGTAACTTTTTTGCATATGTACATGTATGTACTAGTTCACAATTTGTATGTTAGTGGCAGATCCAGGGGGAGGGGGGATTTTAAAAAAAAAAAAAATCAGACAAGTTTTTGGGGTTTTTTTAATTTCTTTGAGAACTATTGCCCAAAAGATACCTCAGATAGCACAAAATAGTTTTAACCCCTTTGGACACCCTATGCCCCCCCCTCCCCGCTTATAATGCTCTCGCCTTTGGTCAACCGCGCTTGTAAGTCACACACACACACACACACACACACCGGAATAAATCCTGAATCTGCCACTGCATCTACATAAGGGTTTCACTGACTTGAGTTTATGTTAAATTTAAATATTGCAATTAAAGGGACATTAGGTAAGATTAGATCAAAAAGCTTACAGTTCTTGCTATAATAGTTAAATATAATGATAACAACAGAATAGATATTAGCTATTCAATTTTAGGCTACCAACGAGATATCAACATTGATACAATAATAAACAAAGTCTTGATTATCCATTTTTAGGTTAAATTGCTATCACAAAATGTATTCAAATCCACTAAATATTGCAGGCTAACAAGGGCATCGAGAGTTGCAATAGGAAGATTTAGCCACTGCATGTTTAATGTTTTGTTGAATGTGTGAATGAACTTATTTGCATATATTATTGAATATTTGTTTATGGCGCTATAGTATTGCTCAAATAAATCTTTATTCCTGGATTAAGATATTAAAGCTGAACTCTGATTACAAACAAATATGGTGAATGTTTAGGGCATTAACTTTTTTTGACCTAGTTATTTCTGAAGTTTTGTAATCGCAATTCAGCGTTAAGTCTTAGATTATCGAAGAATTAATATCTTATAATCTATGAATAGAGGGTACACAACTAAAGTGCATAAAAGAAAAGATGGACCAAAAAAATGCAACAATGTTAGCACAATAACAGCACAGATTATAGAAAACTATTTTCTTGAATAATTATTCAAATCAAGTTAAAGAAAACTACTCATTGGAATAAATTATCTAATACAAGCTATAGAAAACTTTTTCTTGGAATAAGTATCTACATGTATAAAAAAACTATTTTTTGGAATAAATTATCTTATACACTGTAGAGAAAAGTATTTATTTGATTAATCATCTAATCCAAGTTTTAGACATATATTTCTGGAATAATTATATAATACAAGGTAGAGAAAATTATTTTCTGAAGTAATTCTCTAATACATATAATATTAAAACTGGAATGATATTAATGTCTATTTAATTTTTCGTAGTGTTCTTGTGTCATGTGAACAAATAATTCCATACTATCTGAATAAGGTTGGGAACAGTAACCACATTTAAATGGATCCTCATCCTTTTTAACTTCCTGATAATTTATAACATCAGAACCGTCAACAGTTGACAATACTATCTTAGTCTGAGATTCATGATTCTGGTAACCTTCTTGTATTTCTAATATACCATCTTCATTCACAAGATAGCCTGCTGGAATGTTAACATTAGAAATCGCTTCCGAATCTAAATTAACTATATGAATATCTTCATTGTCAATGATAATGTTTTCACCCACACTGATATTAGTTTGATTATCATTTTCATTCTTGTATGGCCACACATAGATACAGTTTGATTCCTTGGTATCCGACGACTCATTTAAATGTAAATGCACAATTTCTCCCACATTTGAATTTGAAGTGTCAATGTTATTCGATTCAACGTGCACATCTTGAACTGTAGAAGGATTTAATTTATATTCTACAGAACTATTTCGAGCATTGTCAATTAATTGCAACCCATCTTTTGATACTCTAAACATATATTTTTCATTATCAACGTGCTTAAACTTTTTTTCAACATTCCCTATGTCAGTAATAATTTGATATTCAGTCTCTTCGTTTTTTCTCTTAAATGTAACAGGTACGTTATGTGTTCCAGTATTTACCACAGGATGTGATTCTTTATGAATTTGAACTTCTTCTGTTGATAAAAATTTTCTGGGGCATTGATCACAATCATATGTTGTAAAATTCATTCGATGGTCAGATAAATGTACTTCAAGGGAATTTACATCATCAAAGATTTTCCGACAGAGTAAGCACTTAAGATTTTCACTATCATGTGATGAAGTATGAATGAAGAGTTCTTTCTGACACAAATATTGCTCCTGGCATTGCGGACACTCATCATGATTTATTCTGTGCTCAAAAAATTGCTTCTCTGAATTGAATTGCTGGTCACAAAGTGCACAACTATAGGATACACTGTCTGTGTGTAAAGTCTGTGTGATTTCTGTTGACAGACTCTCATTTTCTTCAGTGTCAACCTCATCAATATCTTCTGCATTTAACTGCATTACAGTACTGTTCACAACTACAACAGGCACATCTGTCATCTTGTTCACTTTCCTAGAAAATAAAATCTGATTTAAATTAAATATTCCACTATTTTTACATGTAGTACGTGTAGCCTACTTGTCATACGGTTTCACCTGTACCTTAATTTGTTCAGTTTGGTGACCTTAGACATTGCATGTAAATCGGTAGACCTACATAATAAACGATACAGCACTGGTTAGCAAAGGTGTCCCCCAAGCCTTGTACTCAAAAGGCGATAAAATTACTAACCCAGTGTCAGAATCAAGGTAAATCTGGATTACCTCCCTTTACCCATGTAAATCTTAGAAAGATTTCCAACCTCTCCTATGCAACATGTTTTTTGTTCACGGGTAACTGTATCCTATATTCCATCAGTAGGCTACTAATATAGGCTAGCTGGGGTGGACTTGAAATTACAATGATTTAGTATAGACTACATCGCCTTGGGCTTATTCAAGGACACAAAACCTTGCCGCACAATTCAGGTCTTGAACCTGCAACCATTTGGTCACAAATCCTACTCTCTAACCGACCGTTGCAACAAATTGCCCCATAATAAATTAAATAATAAGGAAAGAAGAAAAAGATATGAATTGATAGGCTACTGGTAACGACATTGACATTCCATAATGAATCTATAGGAGGATAGCATACTCTATCAAATGTTTATAAAATTTGTGTCTTGTACTTGTACATGAGGCATGACAGCAGCGAAACTTGAGCAAAGAGTTTAGTTAGACAACGGAAAATCGTGGAAAATCAAAATAACATTCTTATTTGGAAAAAAACAAGCTAGGAAATAATGTAATGACCATTGTAATGTACACTAATGTAGGCCTGTCCATTACATTTTGTTCAACAACATGGGAGGCGTGTGACATTTTATTATGTCCGACAGTTCAGTTATGTCGTGCTATACAATAAAACAAAACCTATCAATAATCTAAATAAATTAAAATGGAAATTGAGACAGATTCAATGAAATGAATCCGATAAAACTAGACTAGGCTACAGTACAATAATAAACACTGATTGAAGCCGATTGAAGTGATTGATTTGAAAGGAAAATAAATACGATACGTCTTCTTTTTTACCGCCCGGAAATAATATGCCACGATGGATGTGTTTCCCAATTCGTGTTATTGTAGATTCTACCTTAAATATAAACAATGAACAAAGAAAAGAACAGTTATGACCTTCTATTGCCAAGATTTGAATCGGAGAACAAACAAGAAGGAAAACAGCAATGGCGATATCAAGGGGGGTAACTCGTTTTGCACAAGAGGGAGCAGACCACCATTTATTTTTTATTCTGTGTTAATGTTAATTCTTTGTTTCTTTGCTCGCCTTCAACCTATTCCCATAAAAACATGCCACTAATAGACCTGTTCCTATTTGTATGTTATATCCTTAATTTCACTTATTCCCCTTGGTTGCCTTAATAGACCGGAAGAAAAACTGTTTTGTTTTTTTTAATTTATGGTTGAATAGGAGTTAAAGGCCCAATACCACTCTTGATGTAACTGAATAATATGTCCCAATATTTATTCTGCTCAACAAATTATACTTTTTTACAATATTCCAATTAATTGGTGATACAAATTTCATCTTAACACACCTAATTTTAAAAAATTGAAAAAAAAATCAACTGTATTTTTTGAAAAGCCTCACGTAAACAATTCCAATACAAGGTCCTTAACGCTGAACAAACTATACATTTTTGGAAAGCCTATAACACCGGGAACACAAATCCAGAGAGTTCCAAGAAAAATGTTTGCAATAACTTGATTTAGGACCAGATGAATATCATCACAACTGTCGAGGAAATGCTATATATATTTATACTAATAATTCTAAAGTTTGCATAAAATTAAACATTGGCAAACATATTTGATTCAACAAACTTTATCGGACTGAATGACGGGCGGGAACTATATTAGAAGTTCTCTTAAAACAGTAATTTTTACTATGTAAACATTTAGTCCAGTTAAGATTTGAGTCTAAATTCCTTACAAATATTTAAATTTAAACAAAGCATCTATAAATATGTAATTTTCTCACTAAAATAGATAAATGACAAAAACTTAATAATACTGTAAGGGGGTGGCATTTGTAACGAAGAGAAAAGAAAATATTAAACACGAATCGAGTACCTCGATAACAAGGGGATCGAAAAACGAGGCTAGACATATTCCACAAACGGTGTTGTCGAATTCTTATCTGAAGAGCACGCGCAATAAATACTATCCGGGTAGACGCTAGAGATTGCCATTCGATTGACACTTCTCGCGTATATCGCCGAACATAGGTCTAACTGATTAGAAATTATTGTAAAAACAGAAACGATTGAATGTAAATCAGTTTATATATTCATATTACATTATTATATGTGTTGCGACCCATTTGTGCCAATTTCTAGGTCCAGAATATTAACGATTTAGCTCCTTTAAATAACTAGGCCTACACATTTATCGTATCTAAAAAAAACTCTTCAATTTTATTTTATCTCAAACTTTTATGTGTGAAAGACCCAGTATTCATGTTAAATTACCTATGTTCAAAATCACTTAACAGAAAGTTAATGACAACTATTACCATAATATCACATTGTTAAATAATGACCTATATTGTCGACCGAGCTACCATTTTACAGGGTCCGGTCGGAGAATAACCAAACAATTATATCACAGTATATTTATAGCATTACAAAGGGTGTCGTATAATGTAGGGGTTAAATTATTTTGTCATTACCGTTCAATAAATTCAACATAGAATAATGTTCATTCAAGAAAAACACACGTATTCTTGATATGGGAAAATATCTTCGAATGATAAATACAGTGTTCTACGGGATAGACGTATAATAATATATACTCCCCGTTGAAGTTGATTGTATATAGGTAATCTGTGATACAGGTCTTCATTATGTCGTCTAAAGGTAAGCTTGTATGTATTTATCTGGAAAAGGGAGGAGGGGGGGGGTAGTTTTTATCAAACATAATTCGTCATTACAACAAACGTTTCACGAATTTTAATTAGCTAGTAAAAGTCTGTGATAAAACATAACTATCAAGATACAAGAGATTTGTACAATAAATTTTACCAAAGATCGCGTTTTTATCTGGTGTCCCGTCAATTCTAGCTCCCCATAAATGCTTGGGTCACCAATACGCTTTTGAAAGTCAGAACGGGGCGTGTTAAATATCATCAATTGCGACAAATAATCAATATGTCGTATTGTTCCTGCACTTCTACGGAACCCTCTACTTAATGGCGATGGAAGCAAATTGCTGGGGTTAAATATAGTCCCGATATGTCGTTTTGTTCCTTTAATTCTGTGGAACCCTCTACCTACGCAACGGCGATGGAAGCAAATTGACATAAAGGGGCATAATTATGGAAATGTGGGAAAGCGTACGACACGAATGTTTGTTGTAGGCCTGTATCACAAGGCAACTTCTAACCCCAGCCCCAAACCGAAGTAGTAATCTCCTGGTGAATTCTGGGCATATATGTCGGCTCATCAAAGCTGGGAAATGGATCAAGTTAGATTTCACCAACCACCCTAGCCTCGGTCTAATATGCTCTTTTCTTTACACGAGAATAATACGTTATACACATACGTTGTCGATAATTTGTTAACAGCATACATATTGTGTTTATGCTATTGTGCAACTACAAGTGTCAAGTAAAACACACCTTCTCAAATCAATTGCTACGTTACTTCCGTTTTCACCGTAGGTGCACAGGCACTTGAAGGGATTAAAATAAAACTTCTTACTACTCTTTGACAATGTAGTGTCTGTCTGTACGGAGGTGGTATAACAGACAAGATAACGAAAGCATCGACCAATGGTATATATACGCGGCTTTACCCCTATAGAGTATCTCCAATCCTAAACCCCTTCGTAACAATATTTCACATGGTTATTCTCCAACATTATTATATCATTATCAAATAACAACAATTGATCACGAAATCAATTGAACTACATGTACATAATACACTGAGTCATATTTTTATTGTCATGATCCACGATATGAAGCCCTAGAGAGGTCGTGAATTCTATTAATATAATACAATATATTATTAGTTTATTTTTATAGCGCATAAAAATCTTTTGCTCGTTGGTGTTGAGTTGCCCAAGCGATTTCTTTTTCAAAATTTCAAAGAGAGATGTGTTATAATGTGAGCGTTGAAGGCTACCACAACTCTTGTGGTAAACCCAGAAGCTCATTTAATTATGAAAATATTTTGATTTATCTTATGATACAAGCTTATTATTACACATCAATTACTTGGATGCTTGTTTCCAACACTATATCTCACTGTAAAGTCATATGCATTAATAACAATTTTAGGCATGGGTTATGAAGTGAGGCGAGAGACATACGAAGTTCATGGAAACCCTATCTACACCACGTCTACAGCTGGTTATGGAAATCAAGCTTACACTCGAGAATACGTGGCAGGTAACAGTCAACCACGACGTGGGAGTACTGAATACGTGGTCACAAGTAACAGTCAACCACGACGTGGGAGTACTGAATACGTGGTCACAAGTAACAGTCAACCACGACGTGGGAGTACTGGTCATGTAATTTATTCTGGAAGTCGTCATGACAGTCTTGAGAATTCCAAAGCTCACCACAAACAGTATACCGGTACCAAATCTGCTGCAAGAGTTGGTTATTCTTCTTATGGCCCTGATGGTGTTGTTGTTGTAAGTATTCACTGCCATACCGTGTGATGTATGATCAGCTCTGCAGTATCGTGAATAGTGGCATACACACTGAGGTTAGGTATAAACTATATGTAAACCATAGGTATAGTACCCCATTATGTGATGGGGAAAGCCCAAGATAAGATGGAGACTGCGACGATATTGTCATTATACCGATATAGTTTAGCTACAAAATCGTTTCGTTTATATTTTTACATTACATTTTAATCTGACTAAGATTCTATCCGTATAATATAATTATTCCATTATTCACCAGAATACAGAGTTTGATTGACACATACGACACAATGATATTTTTGCCAATTTCCCAACTGGCCTGGCAATAGTGAATTATAGGATTAATAGGATTATTGTTTAACAAGGTAATCTGATATTTTATCGATGTCTTGTAAAGGAAGTTTAACGATGTGTCGTATCTGTTTAATATAAAGTAAAGAATATTTTTCCCCGAATCGTACACTGGTTATCATTGATGATATTCTTGATCACCCCTAAAACACTACCATTGCAAAGCAACACAGTTTCACCTTTTCAATAAATATAGAAAATATATATAAGGAAACAAAAAATAAATCCAGTCTAGAAAAAATATTGGACACCGGTTAACGAATTCCCGTATTTTATTATCAAATATTATTTTCAAAACTACATTGTATAATAAAGAGTTACTTTTTAACAGGTCAACCCAAACGGACATCATATGATGGTAGCCAACAGACCAAATGATTATTTTGGTTTAGCCTTATTTTCCTGTTTATGCTGTTTCTGTCCCACGGGCTTGGCTGCTATATATTGTTCTATGCAAGTGAGTATATGTTTCCTTTATAGTCATGATTTATCAATAACAACTGACATGCGGCAATAGTATATACCGGAAAACACCGGAAAACAACCGAATACACCGGAAATATCATTTTATACTGAATATCGGAAAACACCGGAAAACCACTAAATACTGGAAAACACACTAAATACCGGAAAACACCCTAAACATATGTCGTGGTGTCGTGATGTCGGGTTATCGGCCATACTCCTCCCAATACTATGAGTATATACCCTGATCCTTGAGTTGGTCAAGAAACTTCCCCTAAATTTTGCAGTGTGGTTTCTCTCTGTCGGTAGTACAGGACAAAGGGTATGTCAAAATACAGTGTCTAAGGTTAGGGTTAGGGTAAGGTTTAGGGTTAGGGTGGTGGAAACGGGTTAGGGTAAGGTTTAGGTTTAAGAATTTGGGGAGAGGTTAGGGTTACATATTTAGGGTGTTTTCCGGTATTTAGGGTGTTTTCCGGTATTTAGTGTTTTTCCGGTGTTTTCCGGTATTCAGTATAAAATGGTGTTTTCCGGTTATTTTTCGGTGTTTCCCGGTGTTTTTCGATGTTTTCCGGTGTTTTCAGGTATATAGCATGGCCCCTGACATGATTACACCTTAACTTCGTGTCAGAATGTATAATACGTATACGAGTCTGGATTGTAGCAGTTTGCTGAAAGAGATGATGATTTGTTAGAACTTGTTTTAAGAATATGATGACGATTTTAGTTTGATGTATAAACAGTCTATTTGCAAGATAGTACTGTATAAACTAATGATTTGTAAGATTATACTGCATAAAATAGTGGTTTATGAGTATCTTTGTATGAAATTGTGGCTCGTCACAATCTGTTGTATGAAATATTAGTTTGTGAGAATCTTTGTATACGAAATTGTGGTTCGTCACAATCTATGAAATAGTGGTTTGAGAGAATTTGTTATATGAAATGACTGTTTATAACAATTAGAATTGGTGATTGTGAGGATAGATTGAAAAAATTGATGTTAAGGGGTGGTGTTGTTATTTTTTATTTTAATGGGTGTGCGGGGGTCAATAATTAAATGTTTGCCAAAATTTAATGCGACGATGATTTACTATTATTTATGGTTTATTGTTTGATATGTTAATTGGTTTGTTAGTATGGCATTCAGTGACGTTAGGCTTGATGATTCTCGCGGTTAACTCCTTGATTGTATGCCCAGAGACTCGAGTATAGAACCCAAATATATAAAAAAGGAAGACATTTTAAATTTGCAAAAGCCGATGAAATCAATTTTTCATTTAAATTAAGCAGGACAGTCTCATTAACAGCAATAATTTAAATTTCTAAACTTTTAATTTCAAGTATATTATTCTTCGATTCTGAAACAGAAATGGGTGCCGAAAGCCCTCTGCATACCCCACCCCACCCGTCTCAGTACTCCATTTATGTAATGTTATATCTTTTGCTTTTCTTTACTTTTAAAGTCCCGACAGGCCACAGACGGAATGGATTTTGGAAAAGGTCACAAGAAAGGAAAAACGGCGAAGATTTTATCATTGATTGGAATAGTTATAGGAATAATAATTGTGGTCATAATAATAATATTGGTGATTATAATGCTTGTTAGAGCAGGTAATGCTAGTATTGTTCTGCTTGGGTAATAAAGCAACCCGTGTAATCCATAATAATAAACATATTATTCATTATCAATAATTGATCTGTTTCATTATTTGTAGCCATTTGCTTATCTATTCGCAAGAAACATTAACTAAACAACGTGCAGGTCAGAAGTAAGTTTTTGTAGGCTATATGAATCATTTTAGTCTTTTAATATCCAACAATTATATATTTATATAGAAAAGATTTGTGTTTATCAGATTGTCTTCATGTATTCATGTATGTACATCTTTATATTTTATGTATTAAAATAAGACTTCATAATTTGATAAGGGACCCAATATTTTTCATTTCTGTATTTTTGTTATAATGCGTATGATGTAAAATATACGACCCACCAATTCGGAATTTTAGCAAATTATAATTTGTTTTACTGCATTCGAGTCTCTTTTTTTTAACCAAACCCATCAACTCCAATTCGACTATCCAGATTTGAATACAAATTCAAAGACATCAATATTAATGAATAATGATCACAACAATCGCAGCAAAAAAAAAAAAAAACTTTTGTCCAAGGGAGGTAACAGTGTTCTACACTTTATCTGGAGTCAGACTCAAAATTATCGCGCCCTATTGACATCAATGGTAACACCGCGCAATTTTTTGGCGCGTTATTATCTCTCCATTGACACCAATGTTACATTTGTCATATGAAGATGTCTTAAGCTTTATAACCACAAAAAATCCGACATGCCAAAAACGTTAAAGAGGGAGATCGATTTGATGTTTTTGCTTGACCTGGTGAAATGATTCTATAGACAGCGATAACATTTAGCAGGCGAACACCCTAATTCATGTCTGCCGTCTTCCTCCCCCCACAATATTCACCAACAAGTCAACAAAAATTGACATGCAAAAGGGAGATAAGGGAGAAAGATATTTTTTGCTAAAAATGGGCACTACTGGGATAGTAATGGCTAGTATTATTCCATCTTCGTTTGCCCTTACGGGAGTTGTCTCCACCTGATATGACTTGAAGGCCCCTATTTGACTATCAATAGTCTTTTTATAAGGATCTGTGTATATCCATAGTGTTAACACATATTTATGTTTACATACCAAGACGACGAATTCCCACTGTCACGATTCGAGATACGATTGAAATGAAGGTTTTAATTGTGGAGTAAACGGGGTCATCTTATGATTCAGGTCTTACCATATCTTGAGGTGAGTCGTAGCAATCGTGTTGGTCGTAGAACTGGTTTGGATCGTGATAAACCAAAATCGTATCGTATCATAATGTTAACCGCGCATCGATTCCTGGTGATCGTATCTGCATGTAACAATAGAAGCACTCCTATCGGAACGTATCTGATCGCACCCGAACGTGTCACCAGAAATTGAACAGTCGTGACCATATCGCACCCAAACCCACCAAAATCGTACCAAAACGCACCGACTCGCATCACCGCGTATCGCACATTGGGGACCCAGCATTAGGGACGTCGACGTATACTCCAAAAGTTCCGGGTTCGATCGGTATTTTCAAACCCAAAAGAGAGAGGTGTAACGTTCACTCGACACAAACTATGTCATTTCAGGACTAACATATGTTTTAAGTTTATTTCAATAATTTGCTTGCGCGTAGGGTTCTTTAGGATTCGGGGGAAACCGGGGGACTCGGCGTTTGTTAAGAGTATACTTCGACTGACAGCCGACTAAAGCCAACGGTAAACCGCTGACGGGGCTCACCACTTTCATTAGAAAAAACAGAAAGTTAACACATGTTAAAGTTAACGAGGCTTCCAGCAACGAAGGCCATGACTAATTAGCACACGAAAAAAGTCTATTAATATCTTTAAGGCTGAGTAATATCAAAGAAATTTAGATTTTAACCCACCCGTTAGCTGAACGTTCTCAAATTTGAAGTGGTATCAGAAACTGTGTGAATACCCATAAAATGCATCCCTGTCATATTGTTTTTGTATATACAAAATTAAATACATTTACGTTTATTAATAATATATATATTAGACATTGATCGTACATGAAATATATATATATGTATATATATAACATTATCACAGTAATAACAATAATTCCCACATTTGACATAAATTAGAAATAGAAGAAAATCACAGAAAATACAAACAGGATCCAGCCTTGTCTTCAAAAATTATATATAATGTTATGTATCATTGAACACCGACCACCAGCAACCAAAACAAGTAGATGTTAGTCTCAACGCTTGACCCTTCAAAATTGCTGCGAACAGTTGGAAATTTGATTACCAGTTTCGCAAAAACACATCAGGTGTTTTGTGTAAATGTCCGACCATGGACTCTAGACCTTTACCAAAAGATGACCTACAAAGCGTCAATAATTTTGAGCCCATCGTGCTGAAGTTTAAATATAATACCGTAGCCCTGCGACGTAGCGCTTTTGATAGTATGACGTCCGTTAAAAATGGCGCACCGCCACAATAAACTAGTCTTGTTAAAAATTACACTATATTATTATGGGCTTATATATGTATGCCTGGTATGGTAAGACACGGTGATGTAGAAAAAAAACATTTCACACACAAAACATGTACATGTAAATGGATTTTTGTTTTGTTCTGTCGGCTTAGTTCGTCTACCTAGCGCTCCTGGCGCAAACTACCCCCTGTAACCTCGATACACAATCAACACCATTTACCCTCGACATGAACGTATCACGTACATAAGACATATCACTATAAAACAAACCAAGAAAGCAATCATTAGACAATAACAGAACATTATTTGATAGAAAGCGAACATATAGACTGTTTCGTTGCACCAGTTTCTCGGGTCATGCAGAGGTTGTTTAAAATTGGGCATCCAAATAGAGAAAACCCACAAATTTCCGATCACAAACAATGTGGAAAGGCCGAAACTCATGCAGTAACAGGTAAATCGCACACTGCGTGCCATAACGGCGTCATCAAAGTCGTCCACGTCACCGCTCGCTTCCAAACCCTCTATCTCACGTGACTGCTTTTGGCGCCAAAGTAATACAAGAATCTGAACAAAACCACACACGCCACCTATGAGCAGATATAAAGGCAAGTTTGGTTCTTTTGGACATTCATGTCGGAACGAACTCCCTGTCAAAAAAAGAAGAACAAAACAAAAATAAATAGGTTTATCGCCCTACCGTTCTGCACTAACTGAGATACTGAAGAAGGTACATACGCCAGGCAGTGTGCTATGGCGGATATTTTGCCCAGGCACCGGTAGTATTGCCTACTCATATTTCGAATTCCGGTCCTTTTACCTGCACGCCAATACACTGGGAGTCGGTTTTTGGGCCTTTCCATGTTCCCCGGCCCGCATCACTAACAAAGGTGAAATATTGCTGAAAAGTCCCGAGTTACTTTATCAGCCGACACAGGGGCCGAACCTTTAACTTAGTCAGCCAGCACCTTCCTCACTGAATCAACGTGGCCCCTAAATCAAATATAATTATAAAACGTACCAGACATTTCATGCTTCGATTTCGAAACACTTGGTTTGTCTATCTCGCACATATGCCTGGAATTGGTGCCAAGGGGCTGGTTGCTCAAAACTAAGTTATTTTAACGATCCGTTAAACTCTAACGGATACATCTTGGTAACGTGTTGTTTGCGTTAAATTTACTACAGAAAACACTATAGAATACTCTATTTTTTGCTTTAGAAATATTAGCATAAATCTGTAGGAAAACTTTGCACCACAGAATGTTCGGGGCCTTTATTTCCAGGAACAATCTGTCTTTCCGTTAAAGTTAACGGATCGTTAAAAGATAATGAAGCTTTGAGCAACCGGGCCCTGGCCTACAAATCAAATTCAACTGAGTCATTTAAACATTACATAATTCTATACTTACTAACTACTTTTCGACCTAACTTGGGGTAATATTTCAATATCCTAATGCCCAGTAGACCGATTTGTGATGACTCCCCCACCGACTTCCGGGAAATATGTTTGTGCGCCCCTGACTAGAACCTGTGCAAAGGTCATGTAAATGATTGAAAACTAACGCAAATGATACGCATATTATCAAGTTTGAAATGATATCATATAAACAATATTACTAACGCCGACAATACATTAAATAAACCATAAAGACAATTTCTATGACCTAATATAACGGACTTACCAACGGCAATCATTGATATTGGAAGACAGATTAGTATTAATAGAATACAAGTCATCACCACTGAAAAAAAAACAATAAATAGATAATCTCCTACAAGCCTTTTTTTAGACCAGTAGAAGATTTTATTTATCACCCACAAACATTTCAATCCTTAACTGACCAAACAAATTAACAGCAAACGATATCTCCTAGGAGTAGGAGTTATCGCTCAGTAGAATGTAAAAGTTGTCACAGAAGCGATATCTACTGTAGGATGTGTTATTGGGTGATAAACCTAATATTATATGAACATGAACATGTACATATATTTCTACAAGCTGGGGATAATTACAGCGGGAAAATTAACAAAAACAAGTGATCTTTTTAACGTCTTACCTACATGGGGGTTAGTGAGCTGACTCATCAAAATTTCACATAAATTTTGAATGGATGAATGCATGAAATGGGCTTTTAAATTCCTACTTTTCTGCCATAGCAAGGATAGTGAAGATGGGCATACACAATGCGGTGGATCAAAAAGAACATTTTGCAATTTAATTCGAATTGTAAAGGGCTGTTTGACGTACACGCCATGTGTACACCGGGCCTCGGCTCTCAGTCCAATTCGAACGACTTAACGTTTACCCCTAAACGACCCAACGTACTACATCACTGACAAGGAGAAACCTCGTTAATAATTATAAGCTAACATCTGGATCGAGCACACTGAACCACCGTGGCTTCCACGAAGTTTGAACAAAATAGCACAGTCAAATTATCGTGAATAGAAAGGAAACCATGTTTTACTAATCGACTGTACTTCTAAAGTTTTATTTATATAACAAGTACATTTTTTCTCAAGTGAAGTATCTCGCAAAGTTGGCATAACTTACAAGAGCTCCATAAAACCGACAAGGATCTGTCCAAAAATTCACAGATATCCTCCGACTCTTCATTCGCCTCTTGTAGTTGAACAAATATGGAACCATAGTTGTAGCGCTGGAAATTATCTTCAGAATACTCACTGGCACATACACTTTTTTCATCATCCAATGCCTGAAAAATATAAACCAATCGACATTATAATACCAAATCATTTACGTAATTCTTGTTTCAAGTTACCTCGTCCGTCTCAGACAATACATAAATATGTACAGTATACTTAAATATACCACAGGGACCTATAACAATTGATTACATATATGTATACGACCTCGCTTTAATTATATAACTACAAGTATAAGGGAGTAAGCTGGAAAACATCAATATTCCTCGATAAAACATTTCGTTAACCCATATTTTCTTTAATATACAAGTCTGGTATATCGCTACCGATTTCCAGCGTTTCTGTTCCGTGTTATTTTGTATTAATCGAGCCAAGAAGTAAGCGTCTCTTTGCACATCCACGAAGAGATCACTGCATTTGTCAAACCTGCATTGATATCTTACATTTCGTATCGTCGACTTGTTTTCAGATGAATCGCCAAATTTACAGATAAATCACAAAATGTTAAACGTTGAATACATTTATGTTCAAAATTAGCGACAGCCCGTTTCATCGTCGACAATCACCCATCCCGTGTATATGAATTCCCACAGGCCTTCATTTGTAACGTCTCAACAAACCAAATTCATATTTTTTCAACTCACATGCCGAATGTGTGATGACTTTGCCATAGAAATCGAGGAAACACAAAACCCACGTTTTAAGCACAACCTAACATGACGTAGACCACATTTATATCTGCCAACGGAGCTTAATTTATAACAATATTTCAGTAATCCATATCGAACCTCTTTTTTTCGCTCAAAATGAAAAACGGTAGCCTCCTGTTCACAGAATAACAATGTGTCAACATACTGTACACAACACGCCGATCCCAAACTATATTATTTTATTATAGAATGTATGAATCAATTGGATTTGTGACAGATGTTTGATGAATTTGAACAACCTATCTCTATGGTGTGATACATAAGTATAAAATATACCTATATCCTGGGGATATTTATTATGAATTATGACAAACCCAGTTTATTGATTATCAAAGACATAACATGCATAAAATACAGATAAAATATAGTGAAATATAAACACTACGGAAAATCAATTGGACATTAACTTCCAGAATAATTGCACGAGTCAGCTAAAAGTAAGTACATGTATACACTGTCTGGTATACGACACATTTCACTACTAAAAGTACTAAGTAGGCCATGGTCTGGACAACCTAGAACAAGGGGATATCGGGGAAATGGAAATTAACAGTCTCATCGGTTAGATAAATTTATTAGCTGTGTAAAAAAAAGCAAACAAGGTCAGACAGGCAATCGTACTCCTTGTCTATGGAAGACCAAACAGCTCTTTATTCAGTGTTCTTAATTCTTGGGTCTTAATTCACAATCCTTAATTCTTATTTCCCCATTTGTTGTTGCATGTTGACATTTGAACACTCAAATAAACATTTATATCTTAAAATCAATATTTATTTTAGAATTCAGACATTTGTCATATCAGATTTGAAAATTGTATTTTATGTTTAATTTAATTGTACTTTAATATAAAGATAAAAACTTCTTTTAGAAAATCAAAAAATTACATCAGAAATTTACAACGAAAAATAAATCGGGAACAACAATTCTCCAAATACAAATCTTGCAAAACATTTGTCAAATAAACAATACTCCAAATATCGGAACGCTAGTGGTGTCTCAAGTGTTCGATTTACGTGTACTTTAAGACTAAATGTGCCAAACCCGTGCCTTGTGAAACGAACGATAATTGTTTAATAGTAAGTGATATTGTTATCTACTTAAGACCTATATTTAATAACCACATTAGACATATTTAACATTATACCACACACGTTGATGTAGCTGTACTTTGAAATCGATTGGAAGTATAAATCTTATTTAATCATGTTCAAATACCAACATATTAGCTATGTTTAAACATGCATGTACATTATGTACATAAAAACTGCGATATATGTAAATAACTCCCAATAGTTATGTTAGTCTTTTTGGGGAGGGGTTGGGGGTGAAAAGCGCACCTTGAATTAATTTCATTATTAATTTATAAGGACATATTATTTTTTGTTGTGAATGAACATAACCATATTTCTACGCTAACACTGGTGCTTAGTTCAAACAGAAATGTGCATTAAAATCTTTGAAAATTTAGAGAAAAGGAAGGTTTATAATAATTAGCATTAGCATTGTTATTACAAACAGGGTAAGGATTTACTTCAGAAATTTTATTGAACATAAGATACAACGACGTATCGTGTGCAAATAAATGTATATTAGAACTGATATTTTATGTAATATCATTGATAAAATAGGGAAAAGAGGTGGACCCAATAATGATCCCTGGAGAACACCTGTAGTAATATTATGTTAATAAGGTAGAGCTTTCACTTTTTATAACTACTGACTGGCCTAAGGACGTAGCACATTGTTTCAAAATAAATTTAACTCTTAGGTCCATTGGCTTTATTTGTCGAAAGTGGGATTAAATGTTCAATTTCAATCGGATTAACGTAAAGCTACGGTGGCATATCGTTAACATTCTCAAAATGAGACTGACTGGAAGATAATCGTTTAAATTATTAGCTGTGTAACAATCGACATAAAACAGTTGACCATTAACTCTTAGAGTAAGGAATTCCTTGGACTTTCGGTGTGAAAGGCATGACTATTAACATGTGTCCACCAAGCCCTTTTATTTAATTTATCAGAATTAATTATATTATCAATACATTATAATGACACTCTTTTTTTACATTTTCTTACTTCAGGTATAACACAATTTCTGTATTCACGAAGTATTATGGGTTTTGGCTCTGTTATGAAATCTATTATGTTTGCCTTTTATACGTCGCAGGTAACCGTTCATCCATGGGTACCAATTTATAAACCCCTTCAATAATTTTATTGAAACGCATTTTGCGCCTGAGTTTGGAGAATTGGTCTGGGTTTGGAGAATTGACATTAGTAAATAAAATATCCAAATCAATTTTAAGATAGAACATGTTCAAAATTCGCAAACAGTACGCTTAAAACTTTTAACTACATGTAGTTGTATGTTAAAAGCTAAATCTAGTTTTACTGGATTGTTTTATAAAGGCGGGGCACGTCACAATAGCAAGATCGAAGAGGTTTGCCAAATTAACAGTAATACCTGTAGAATTCTTTAAAGTTTGCGTAAGCTTGAATTGGTTTATGATATCATTGATTTTACTGGTATTATTGTTTTTAATTTTTTTTGTTAAAATCACCAAGGAAAATACATGGTGTATTTGAGTCAACAGCTAAAACTAAACTTTCTTCTAATAACTTCCAGTATTTTTTTTCTAAACAATATTTATTCACATAAGCTGGGTTGGAGAACATGCAGAAGCCAATAGACCCCATCTCCATAACTTCCAGTATGAACTACACGACGTTGGCTTTCTATAAACCGTGCCTGTTAGAAGGGGGTGTGGTCTTTGCTTATTTCTACCCATGCGGCTTCAAGATACAAGACGTTTTGGTCTTAATGGTTTTTACAATAAATGGATTCTTTAACTCCACCTCCAATACCTTTTAATTTACCAAATCAATATCATATGAATTAGGAATCCAAGGTCCGAAAAAGTTGAAACATCTATTCCTGAAAATTCAGGTAGGATAAGGTCTGGTCTATTTGGGAGATTTCGAAATTTAAGATGGGTGATAGAGAATGGCGGGTCAGGATTGCTTTCCACATTATAACACCTTGGGATATCTATAACGTAATGACTTCTAATAAAACTTGGTTTTCAACTAGAAAAACTTTACATTGCGGTTACAGAAGTAACTGATAAATTATCCTTAGGTAAATAGTATGCGAAGACTACATGTATATAAGTAAATATATATGACATGAGTTATTGGTGAATACTTGAAAATTAAACAGTGATGAAAGGTAATTCCATAATAACAATGACGGTAATAATAATAGTGACAATACCACTGAAAATCATATTCCTGAAGCAACGGCCCGAGATATCCCAGTTGAATATAAGTAAAGCCACCAATAAATCATATTCCTGAAGCAACGGCCCGAGATATCTGTCTGTGGTCATTGCTGGATTGGCTTCTGATACTTGAACTTTTGAGTACGTTTGTCTATTCTTCTTGTTCAATCAAATCTACCTCTTACGCACAGTAACATGACAGTCCTTCGTTTAATCTTGGGTCTTCCCTAAAACTTTGGACAAAGATTTAAGGTATTAAAAACGGTGAAAGTCTGTTCGTTTCCATACTGTAGCGTTTACTTTACGTCAATGCCGATAGTCTCGTTTGTCACGCAATTAGTTTTACTGTTATATCCTGCTATGCGCTGGTTAATTTAGCATAAACAAAACGTGCAGCCATGACGTAACGTTATGTAAACACAGTTGGCCTGTTTTAAAGGTAATGCCTTTGTAACGCAGTCAGCGATTGGTTGTTAATGGGACCACTGACCAGTCATATATTAGCGACAATAATACCCACTCAGTCCAGCAGTGAGTAGTGGGATTAGCTCTAATCAAACGGAACACTGCGAGGGGTATGCTGAAAATAGCAATAATAAAGATACCATTAAGAGAAATAAGCATAATATATTCAATGCTGATCACCTATTAGTTATTCGAACTTCTATAGTCGATGTTGTCAGATGTAACACATTCAGTTTCACGAAATACACAAAAGCATCGATGCTCTTATAAATTCTATGTGTAATTATGGTTTTCAATTCATTTGCTATTATCGAAACCGCATGAATTCACGAACCACCCTACAACTATCGTATCAGAATCTTCATACCGAAATATGTTATAAATATGCTTATGCATGTGTAGTACATTTGTTCGGGTGTATATTAACATCGGGCACACTCTACTGCGGAATATTCAATGGCCAAATCAATTTGAACACTAAAAAGTAGGTGATCAATGTTATATCCGATTCCACCGCCTTGTGTATTCAAAATAAGTACCAGATTATGACACGTTGCATCAATTATGATCTGAAATTGAATTCCTGGCCCTACACCTCCATATTTCTTGTGGTTACTGGTTATGCACAAAACAGTGCATCTAACGTTTGGTAAAAATCATGATTAAAACATTTTGTGATTTATATTTGTCTTTTTCCAAACCATATTCATTTTTTCCACAGTGATTTTTATCAGGGTTTCAATGTTAACGCATTGCAATGGAGATGAATTTATATAAGCTATGGCTTGTTTTCAGATCCACAATATTAGTATTGTGAATAATTATGATATAATAGAAATAATATATTGTTTAAACCAATGCTAACGCCTGCAGAACAAGCGGGTGTCAAATTTATATCTGTTTCTTTCTGTATTCAATTATGCATTATATATTTAAAAATCACATAATACATGTTTATAATAAGGAAATAGTATATAGCAACGATGATCTAAGACTGGATATACAGAAAAATTAATTAAACATGTTTGATAAACGAAAACATATCTGTATAAATTATATATATTTATCGGAATTTATACAAATATTTGCACAATGAATGATTTTCTTAACTGGGTCATTGTCTAATAAAAAATATATATTGCAATATTATGTAGACGTTATCATACGGGGTTATATTCTAGCAATTCCCTTAATGTTAACAGTAAAGAGGAAAATAATCAATTACCTTTTTCTTTGCCATTTTAAAGATATATGGTGATAACGTATATACAGTCCCAATAGGTTGTGTTTTATTCGTATTTAGCATAAACGCATAAATGTCTCTTAAAAAGATATTAAATGTGAACGCCCTGTTGACTTTACATAAATAAACATATTCAAGTGTAACAGTTTGATTTGTCATACACATTAAATTTTCGTTACAGAATTTTTTCAGTCGATATATAGATATTGTGTACATACTAATATTGCATTATAATGTAATACACTACAGTCTATATTATCGTTTATCCTGATTATGGCGTCTTACGAGGCTGTAAAACGTCGAATATAACGATATAATGATGTTATTTCTTACTTGCGACTTTTCGGTTTTTATTTATTATTGATGTAATAATCAATGGTTTTATAATAATCAACAAATAAATCAAACGTTGCATACCAATATTAGAGATGACATTAAGCAGGATAAGCGAGAATTTCATATTTTCTAAGGAAGTCAATACATTATTATTGCTATGTCTTTTGCTCAACTCACTATTATACGATCATAGGTGTCATTCCCACCTTAAAACTCGCTCACACCGGAAAAAAATAACAAAATTACCTCCCTTGTTTTATATTCCCCACCATGGAATAGCTATCTTCAGACGTTTGAGTTTAAAATTGAAAATTATATTTTTGCCAATTTTTCAGCTGGCAATGGTGAATTATAGGATTGATAGGATTATTCTTTAACAAGGTAGGACTGTTTACAGATACCATCTATGTTAAGGCTTTAAAATACATGTTATAAATATAACTTAAAAATATGAAATTGTAACTTTAAAGCCACAAAAAGCCAACTCGCTTACATGATGATATGTCTGTAATATGTAACAGGACACATAAAGATGGCGGTGTAAAATCAATGGAAACCAATGGAAACTTAAATGACCATGACATAATGATAACGTATATTTTATTGTTTAATAAAGATCAAATTGTCCAGCCCAAATTGGCAGCCGTCTCGAATATTCTCCAAATACTTATAAGACGTTTTCCATTTATGGGGTTTCGCTTTGTTTTCGCCGGTTACATGGAAACGGTCCCATTAAATTTGCATTAGACCGACTTTTTTTTGTCGACGAAAAAACGATTTTGGCCTTTTTGACTCATTTGGACACAGATTTCATACTGGGGCTTGGTTTTGTTTGGTAAAAAATGTCTAGACCGACCAAAACCATGATCGGCATTTCTATTGCAGCGTCTTTCCGGGGTGGATCGGGATTTGGCTAAAATGAATGCATCGACGGAAACTTTAACACCAGCCTTAGTCTAGTCTCACTTATAAAATATATTATAACGTCTAAGCAAAATAATTTTTAAATGAATAAATTCAGTGAAACATGTTGTAATTTGAGATACACATGATAATTGAACTGTAAAATCGATAATGTAACGTTTTCCATGAAGGGAGGTAATCCATGCCATTTATTGGCTTAATTATAACATATCGGTGATCTTAACCTCTATAATCACAAAGAGCCTAACATGTCACACTCATCTTATAAAATTTAGACTGGGGAAATCCAATTCGATTTTGTGCTAGGCTTGGTCAAAGGAATATATAGGCATAGGTTTTAGTAGGCGATCAGCCGAATTTATGTATGTTTAATTCGGCCCAAAATTCATGAATATTCACCAACGTCTGACAAAAAATAAAAATTTAAAAACTATTATTCAATTCTAGATTAAAGGTCAACAAAAGTACCACTCAAAAGGGAAGGGGGTGCTATTATGAAGACCATACTCCTCGTAGCGTTTCGTTTGATCATAACTAATCCCACTGTAAAGGAAGCAAATTGCTGTTACAAAATATGACTAGCCAATAGTCCGACTAACAACCAATAGCTAACTGCGTAACATTATCATTACGCTGTAAACAGAGCTTTAAATTGGATCAAATAATATGTTAACATAACTTTACGATTTTATTGTGCCATATTAACCAGTACATAACATAATATTGCAGAAATCTTATTTGCGTGACAAACGAGACTATCAACACGCATACAACGTAAACAATACTGTATGGAGACGAACAATTCTTTCACGTAAAATCACTGTCCAGATTAAATGAAGTTCTGTCAATTTGCTGTACTTGGGATAGATTTGATTGAACGGAAAGAATAGACATACTCCCCCAAAAGCTCAAGTATCAGAAGCCAATCCAGCAATGGCCAGAGCGGGAATCCTCGGGCAATTGCTTCGGGAATAATATGTAGACGTACCGAGATGAGGAAAGTAATTTCTATAGTCCATTTATAATTTTAACGGATATTGGATTGCTTTATAATTTTAAAGGAGCTAAATCGCTAACATTTGGGACCTAGAAATTCACAAAAGCGGTTCGCAACGCATATAATAGTGTAATATGAATGTATATAAACTGATTTACATTCAATGGTTTCCGTTTTTACTCCAATTTCAAATCAGTTATGTTAAGCGAAATAAGCCAGCAATGTCAATCATGTGCAAAAGTCTAACGTCGTGTACCAATGTTAAACAAAAATATTTTATCTTAAATATCTGATATCAGAAGCTCATCTTTTCTCGGTAAGTTTACATCACCAATGTTGATTTAAATTGACCAATAATTCGTATTTTCGATGTCGACGATTTTGGAGGATTTTGAGTTACGGACTTAGGTCCTTGAAAATATGGAAGCCTATAACTACCATTCATAATTTCTAATTTTCCCCCTTTCAAAACACGAAAGTCGAAAGTCTATTTTCTACCTTTCGACTTTCGTCTCGGAAGTCCTTGTAGTCTCTGCCTTCCAGGTCACATTTGCATACGCACAATTCCCGTCTATATAGTAATGATGGCGATTATTTTATATATAGAAAAAGAAATGGGGTTTAACGTCCACTCAACACAACTAGGTCATTTCGGGACTAACCTATGGTTTTAATTTTATTCAATAATTCGCTTGCGCGTAGGGGTCTTTAGCAGTGGGAGGAAACCGGACTGCCCGTATGAAACCCGCGAGGTTGAGAAGACGCCTCTATCTCCATGCCACATACGCTCACACCAGGGCTCGAAACCATAGCCGCAAGCCAGAGGGGTGGCCGGTCAGCTAGAGGTCGAAGCGCGGCACTCTAGACCACTAGCGCCCCCCCCCCCCCGATTATTTTATAAATAAATATTATCAATATCTAGCTCGATCTTAGACTGTATGTTTTATAATATTATTACTGACGGCTGCATAACATTTTCCGTAACATAAGGCTATACTATTATTATTATAAAATTCCCGTTAATAAAAACGTCTGTGTGATAGAGTCTATATAGTAATGATGGCGATTATTCTGGAAGGCAGAGACTACAAGGACTTCCGAGACGAAAGTCGAAAGGAAGAAAATAGGAAATTAAGAAACTTTTCTACTTTCCTACTTTCGACTTTCGTCTTTCGCCTTCTTACTGACATCAATAAATACAAAAATATGACTAAGTCAAAAGTCGCCAAGACGGTATAGAAGCCAAAATGCAAGTCGAAAATAGGAAATTAGCAAAGAAAAATTATTTCTTAATTTCCCATTTTCGCGTTGATTTTGGCTTGTATACCGTCTTGACGACTTTCTACTTTTCGACTTTCTACTTTTCGACTTTCTATATTTCGACTTTCGACTTTTCGACTTTCGTGTTTTGAAGGGGCGAAAAGTAGAAATTATGAATGGTAGTTATAGGCTTCCATACATTCATAGATCACCGAATGACAATGACACCTTTCAACACCTGACATGCTTAATGATTCCACGGGAGGAACAACAATGTCATGGTAACTCCTGTCGGAATAATCAGCATGTATGAAAATGTATGAAAATAAAACGCCAAAATATAGGGGAATGGTGTATTTACCTTGTCTCAAAATTCCAACTCAAAATAGTGAGTCGTTTGGACGTGAACGCCAAAACTGCTTATCCGGACACGTAACCCTTTCAAGATTTCGGGTCATCTGTTTCGTTGGGTGACCTTATAACCGATTACGGTTACTTAAGAGGGTTATGCAGTGAATAACCCATGTGCCGTACTTGATAGAGAAAGGCAAATTTCAACTACACTTTATTTTTATTAAAAAATGTTTGGTTTAATCCAGATACCACAAAATACACCTTGGGGCACCGGTCTCATATTCCAGATGAAGACTGACGGATTTAAGTCGTTTGAAAACGTATCATTAATACTGAAGTAGTTGCTCGGCCCTTGAATCGAATATTTTAAGAGATGGTTTAATCCAGATACCACAAAATACACCTTGGGGCACCGGTCTCATATTCCAGATGAAGACTGACGGATTTAATTCGTTTGAAAACGTATCATAAATACTGAAGTAGTTGCTCGGCCCTTGAATCGAATATTTTAAGAGATTTTAACACAAAATTGAGCAGTTTTATTCCCAAAACAAATATCGAGATTAGCCCTTTAACGTTTGCTTCCATTGAGCGTGATATCGTAGACAATCCCTATTTTAGCGCATATTGTAACCACGACAAGTCAGTTGACCGCCTATAATTAAATAGTCCGAGACAATGAATAATTTAATCCCATGAGCACTAAAATGTTTAACTTTTAGGGTTGTTTTAAAAAAAAAAATGTTTTAGCCAAGAGCCGATGTGAACATTCTACAGGACTGGTAAGCCAAGTAGTGGTATTAGACGTCCCATAAACTTAGCAAAGCCTGTCTTACGTGGTCAGACGGGAGCAATAACAATGCAGGAGAACAGTGTAAAAAAAATTTATATTAAATGTTCATCAGTGTCTTATGTCATCAATGTCTTATGAAAAGTTATAGCCGATGAAACGTTCACTACGGGAGAACTTTGCAGATGTAGACCCAACTGACGTTTGCCGATATCAAATTTCACTGCTTGTTTCTACATAAACCTTTTTTAATATTTTACACTGAGAAATGTTGTCACTAACCTTGTGTTGAACATGTAGAGAAGATGATGATGAACTTGGGCGCCTGTCAGCCAGCGAGTAAGGTAAAATGCCATCTCTCGGTCGTAGAAAGGATGTCCGGGTTCCAATTGCACTGAACATAGTGATGCTGTGTGATGATCGAGTCTGTGTCGAGTTGTGCATAAAAGGCTTCTTAATCCCGAAAACACACATTTTCACCCATTTTAACAATGCTAATTCGCAAACCCAATAAAATTCTCAGAATAAACTATACATAACGTCAATCTTCTTCTAGTAATGAGTTTAGACTTTGACTTTATTTCATTTATTTCATGATAAATGGCTGAGAAAATAAGAAATCATCCTGTAAGTCCTTTAGCTTGAAAATATAAATAATTTTTGTTTAAGTAATTTATAATGTCACATTGTCAGACCAATAATGACAAATCGGCGATTACGACTTGACAAAAGACAAAAAAAAACACACTTCTCAACTGAACTAGATTTCCCAAGGTTTCTCCAGTTCTCAAATGCTGAGATTTTTGCGCAATGTTACTTTTATATCTTGATGTGAAAGATATTTCAGACAAATTGGTTATTACCGTTCAATTGCTGTGACGATGTATGCAACATTTGCCACTTGATGTCGCAATCGGGGGCGGACTTAACAAAAGAGTTTCCGTTTTCGAAGGGTTCGTGTGTATTGTCATTTACTCGAAATAACAAAGTATAGGAAAACAAGTTTGATAATAAAAGAGGTGTTATTTTCCCTAGAGGCGGAACTTCAACTTTTTAAATACGTCAATCATAGACTAGGCCTGGGGTTTCACATTCTGATTAAAATACAGATCTATATTTCGTTGGGTTTTTTTTAAAAAAAACTTCCGATGGCCTGCACTTCATGAAGATCTGATCGGTTATAGTGATGGGTCGCGTCAGAGGTCATATGATCGGCTTTGATTAACCAATCAGCATTGATGTCCCTAGTGGATTACCCACAGTTCCGTGAACCATAAGCCAAAATCTCGCCGTCACAGACCGATTCATTAGCTAATCCCTCACATCATCTAGAACACGTCAATGATAACAACTCTTCCAGATCCTAGTGTAGTAAAGACAAATAAAGCGAAATTTTGAACTATAAAAACGAAACCAATAAATATGATCTGTGTTTTAACCAGATTGCTCGACCAAATAGCTACGTCGTGACCTAGAATCATAATTTATATCCAAAACATAATCTTTCACTGTGATGGAAAACGGGCTGCTTTGTTGACAAAAACATAAGTCAAGTCACAAACTATTTGGCAACCTGGTCACATTGTAAAGTTCATAGGGTAAGGTCCTTTTCCTTACAGATTAATCCGCCCTTGATTGCAGTAAACAAGAAAACCAGACGAACTAGCATTAATAATTTATTACAATTTAAATATAACTATTGTAGATCTAGTGGGTAATTTAGATTCAAGAGTGTCTAACACACCAGCAGACAACCTAAATGAACTCAATACAAGACATACATGACTTTAAAACCATCGAACTACTCCGAGAGAGAGAGAGAGAGGGAGAGAGAGAGAGACACAGAGAGAGAGAGAGAGAGAGAGAGAGAGAGGCGGGGTTAAACGTCCACTTGACACAGACTAGGTCATTTCGGGACTAACATATTGTTTTATATTTCAATCATTCGCTTGCGCGTAGGGGTCTTTAGCAGTGGGGGGAAACCAGAGGACCCGGAGAAAACCCACGAGGTTGGACATGCGATCATACTCCTTGATACGTACAACTCAATGGCAGACTTTATGATACAGCACGCACGTGCTAACCAATCGGCCATCTACCCCATCCTACTCCAAGACATAGTTTTCTAAACTAGATACAAACAGTGGGGTCCTCGTCTGTTCCACTAATTAGGTCTCTTCCAATCCCCGACCGTCACGACTAGAGACAGTGTGTTGTAAATTTAATTGAGCAAGCCGATCATGATGACGGAAGCTTAAGTCTAGGACTACAGTGCGTGTAAGAAAGGCTTGTCACAGTTTCAAAAATATTACACAGCTTGTCCAGGGGGGGGGGGTGCTAGATCTTGAGTATTATAAAGGTAAATCCGGCACTGCATCAAAATTAAAATAAACAAAAGCATTGGTGATGTATTAATAAGGGGGTCTGATACATACAACCTAATGTATACGACATATAAAATATGGTACCCCACAGACAAAACCAATACAATAATAGTTGAATCCAGCTTATACATCAATTCAGAGGTTGAAAACAGTAATAAACCAAACCAGAGGATGATTTCAATAATATAACAAGGCAACCGAGTAAACCATTAGTACATTAATTCAGGGGATGGTATCAACAATAAACTAATACAGAGGTTGACATTAGTGATACACCAATCCAGAGAATGACATTAGTCATACACAAATTCAGAGGGAGGATGTTAGCAATAACAACCCAATTCAGCGGTGATATTGTTAATATTCAAACCCTGGGGTTCACCAATAGTGAGTGATACACCAATAGTGAGCGATACCAGTAATACCCGAATTCAGAGGATGACGTCAACGATACACCATTCGTGAAACCGGTAATTTTATATATGCCAATCGTGTCATAGCTTATACAAAATATCATCTAATCCACAGATGAAACAAATGATATTAACATATTTAAAAGACTTTATCAATGACTTACTGGTTAGATGCCTAAAAACAAAAGAAGAAACTACTTAATTAAATTTGGTTTATTCGTGTATCTTGTCAAACGGAAACGTTTCTGCATTAACACGTAACCAGATCAATGTTCAGATAATACAGACAGAACCCAAATCAAATATAGTAAACGAAATAACATATAAGCTGAATTGCAACCAATTCAATACATACTAGAATGACAAATGTAGGCCTACTTGTCCTTATAACCAAATAATTAAAACGACAAATCCTACAAAATTTATCGTCGCTTGGAGAAATCGTGGCCCACTTGACTCCAGTGACATAGTAAATGTCAAACAATCAATGGCAGTCTATATAATGACCTTAAATTCAAAATATTAAATACAGAAATTACTTGAAAACAAAGAATCTTACAAAATTTCAAATGTTATATCCAAACACAGTTTCAATCAGATGAATTCCTGGGTCCATGTGTCTGTCTCTACTAGGAATACAATAATTACATTTCCCCACAGATTAATCCTGTAATTAGACAGAGAAAACAATACTTGAAACTAGATAATCTACACCGTGTATAAAAAAGACTCAAGGTACCTCAAACACTCTTCATTTATCCGTTGGTTCAATATTTGAAACAATAGTTGGGTATTAAGTATACTATTAGGCGAGAATAACTATTTAATAAAATAGTTACCAATACAATCGACTGACCAGTAAATAGATATCTATGTATTGTCATAAGCTATAGTCAGTATAAGTCTATTGTCATGTGGCTAGCCTCAAGTGATAATGATAAAACAATAATGGTTTCATTATCTTGTACATTTGAATCAATAAGAGCATAAGTTCCACAAACACCAATTAACATGCCATGTGGGCGACTCTACCAATCCATTATCGGGTTTGCAATATCATTACAATTATATGATTTACATTTAATCATATGTTATTATTAATTAGACGGAACTTGTTTTATCCAGGTCTGCATGATTTCAGGGGTATTGTTTGCATCAAAAGGAAATGGTCCTGGAGCGTGTTATATGTACATCAAGGACGCCTGGTGGTAATCTATTATTATAGTATAAAACTGCACGACTTGTATATAATTATTTATATGCATTGAACTTTCTGAAGAAGCTCATTTTGTTAGCTTATGATGATTTTATGGAAGAAGAGGTCTGAACGCGTATACGTATACACATACACTTTCATTAACCCCGTTTACATTATAAATTTTAGCCGTGTCAGGAACGGTGTTGGGAACAGAACGGTTAATTTATTTGAAGTGTAAACGGGTCAAACATAACCGTGCCGTACTGAGAACCGTGCCAATCTGGAAAACGGTGGTGAGGTGGTCTCGGCACTGTTGTAGCACCATGGGTCTTTCTGCTTGACGTGGAGAGAGGATGATATAAAAAAAAAACGCCGTCACATCCTACATACGACCCGTGCATCCTTACTTATTACATATTTCTGTGGCCTTGTATTTGTCTAGACTTTTGTCTCTAGCTGTCTTGCTTCTCCTTCATGTTGTGTGTTGGATTCTTACTGGTTTCTTGAGACGTTTGTCTTCTCAGTTTTAACAATGCAACAGTTCGTTTTTACATTTTATATGTTCACTGGATACATACAAGTATAGTACAGATTACTATACAGTCAATACTAACTAAACTCTTCTAAACCTTAGCCAGGGGAAGTCTGCTGAATAGAAACTCTTACATCTTTTTACATGTTTGCAGTGTGAACGCTATCCGGTCTCAGAATGGTCCTCGGCACAGATTTCCCTGTGACTATAATTAACTTTTCTGAAAGAGTTCCTCATTCAACGGGCCAGGGGCGGTAAACAGGCCATTTTTCTTTTATCGCCTGGGACGGTTCCTAGAAAGAAACGCTTATCGTGGCCAAGCGTATAAAACGGGGCTATAGTCTCTTAGTCTCTATCATTCAGACAAATATTAGTCTCGATATGTTGTCAACATTTGAGAAAAACTAGGTCATTGGCTAGATTATCCGGAATCAAGTTCACAAAGCATTCCCAGACTTAAGTTAAGAATTTACTCAAAATCGTTCCTCTTATTTTAACTAAAATATGTGCAAAGTTTTGTGTTTCTGTATCAAAGACATTTCTCATAAACAGTGATTGAAAGTTGAGTTCCGAAGGTTGACAACTGACGTAGACCCATCGTACGTTGAAGACTAGAAGGTAAATGTATGAAATGAACTCCAAAATTTAAAGGAATAATCTACAGAAAAAGGAAAAAGTAGGGTCTAAGATCATGTCCAATATCCAACGTGTTCCATGTAACGAAGAAACATATTGGTCCAAAGTTCAAAACCATAAAGTTGTGACCAATTTACAGCATTTTATATTGATTACATCAATATTTAAAACTTGTTTTTGTTCATTTCCATGTTTATTTCTTTGATTTGTAAAATATTTGTGTTTCATCTGAATGTTGCCACTTTAAAAGGCGTATGTCTCTTTTTTTTATGAACATTGAAATGGACAAAAAAATCAGAAAACAGATGTTTATGTGATATAAATGTATACAAAGTGAGTTATAATCAATTTTGGAAAGAACGGCAGTCGGTTACGCCTGCTTAATGCATTATACACGTTTTAAAATTATTATTTTGTCGTTAAGAGAATCAACCTTTACTTATTACTTCCACATTGTGTAAGTAGGATCTGTTTTATTTTTTTGTTCATTACTGTATAATGAACATTGATTTTGAAGGTCATTTAAAGAAAAACTCGAAGGCGTAACCTTATTGACATTAACCAGGTAAAATATTTAAAAAAAGAGTTGATTTTAGACGACTTAATGTAATTAAAGAATATCGTTAAGGTCTCGCATGACGTCAATGCATAGATAAGGTAACGTGGGCCTACACTTAAACTTCTTGCGCAATAATAAAAAAGATAACATAAAATAAAATGGAATTTGCCAGCAGGTATTTTGATGCATCAACATTAAATTTTATCTAAATTGTGATGTATTCACTCAAAGTAGACATAGACATGTACCGATACCCGAGAAAACGACCCTGCCATTTACCTAAATGTACCTGCATGCGTTATATGACATCACAGAAAGCAGGTGTTTGCTCTACACCATCAATCCAACTCTGAAATTGTTAAATTAAACTTCCTCACAACAAAGTTGTGTACCCGCCGCGATATATAGATTTTTCTCTCCAAACTAGACGGATTGAACACAGTGGATCCAAAATATTCTCCGCCATAACAGTAATAGCTCTTAAAGCCCCAATACCACTCTTATTGAAACTGAATAATATATGGAAGCCTATTGCGTCCATTTCAGAATCTCGTCTTCTCGCCGCGAGAAGTCGAGGGCGAGAACACGAGAGGACGAGAAGTCGAGGGCGAGAACACGAGAAGACGAGAACACGAGAGGACGAGAAGTCGAGGGCGAGGGAGCGAGGGAACGAGAACACGAGGAAACAGGGCGAGAATACGAGGATCTCGCCCCGAGAACACGAGATTACTTTCACCTCGACTTCTCGTTCCCTCGCCCCTCGACTTCTCGTCTTCTCGTGTTCTCGCCTTTGAAAAACCTCGTGTTCTCGCTCCCTCGCCCTCGACTTCTCGTGTTCTCGCCCTCGACTTCTCGCCCTCGACTTCTCGTCCTCTCGTGTTCTCGCCTTTGAAAAACCTCGTCTTCTCGTCTTCTCGCTCCCTCGCTTTTGAGCTAATCTCGTCCTCTCGTGTTCTCGCTCCCTCGCTTCGTAACAATCTCGACTTCTCGTCTTCTCGCCTCGGAGTGCAGCTGATACGCATGTCCACTGACTACCGTATTGACATTTGTATTTGGAAATGGATTATAATAAACGGAAATGTTTGAAGTTTTAGGCAATTAAATAGTCCAAAATAATTTTAATCTCTTCTTGCACAGATATTATTGTATTCTGTAATCGATTTTAAGTCTCCAATCAAATCTTTCTTTGCTCTCCAACTTCAACAACGTTCATCGGATATTTTGATGTGTGGTTTTGCCAGTGCTGTAGGATGGGGAGTCTGACATGTGACAACGTATAGTCGTTCGAATGGGATTAAAAATAACGATGTCCACTGCTTGTCAATAGGGCGAAAGGCCTGACAAGGGACAACGTATAGCCGTTAGAATGTTATAGATAAAAAAAAACGTGGTTCCTTGTTCGGAATCGAAATGAAGTCTGTTACGGTGGCTCAGTGAGTAGGACGTCTAGCATCATCGAACTGCATCGGAATTTATCTGGAAATGTCCTCCCTTGTCAGTTGTGTAGGATGGAGGACGGAGGGCCTGGCAACGGATAACGTGTAGTCGTGCGGATGGGACAAAAAACGGGGTCCCGTGTACACATTGGCGTGGTGGAGAGTGAGGTCTGTTATTGATTCAAGTGGCTCGGTTTCAATTCGCCGCTAGAACGGGACAATGATTAGGGTCGTCTGTCCCCCGCTGCTAAAGACCCCTAAACGCAAGCATATTATTGAAATAAAATTGCTAGTTCCGGAATGATCTGGCCCCGAGTTCACAAAGCCATGTATTAAACTTTTGTTGTTTTAATATATCCAATACACCAATAAGATGCTATGTGCAACGTTTTGTGTTTCTGGATCAAAGATATTTCTCATAAAGAGTGATTTAAAGTTGAGTAAATTCTCAACTTAAGTCTGAAAATGCTTTGTGAACTTGGGGCCTGGCTTGTGTTGAGTCTGTCTCTGTCTCTTTTTTTCTCTCTTTTAAATACATTGACGTGCAAGTACAAGAACCCTTAACCATGGGCATTCGAAATAAGAGTAGGCCCTCGTAGCACACAGCATGACGTACATTATTAGCTTTCATCAGCTCAGTTGGAGAAGATTGGTTAACGCGTTCGCAATTGATCATAAGGACTGTCATTGAATCAACTGGCGCGGTATCGATTCGACGCCTGTACGTGGCAAGGGGTAGATCGTCTGTCCATTCCCGTGGGTTTTCTCTGGGTCCTTCAGTTTCCTCCCACTGTTAAAGACCATTTAGGTGTGTTTTGATTTAGCGTGGGGGTACCATTGTTTACTGAAACCACGAACTTCACGCTACGTGGCCATGATAACTTCGCGGTGATATCTATATAAAAAAAATCTATGTGTGTGTGTGTGTGTGTGTGTGTGTGTATATATATTTGTATGTATCAGGCCCGTAGCCAGGAAGTTGTTTTTTGGGGGGCAAACTAGCATGGGCATCTGCAGCTACTGGTATTTGCGGTAAAGGCCAATTGGAGCGTAGAATATTACATTTAAAACACTAGTGATATGAATTTTTAACAAATTAATAGAAATTTTGTTTTAGTTAAAATGTAAACGTCTTGTATTTTTGTATAATACAAAATTGTACCCGGCTTTCACATTCACACAAAAATCACAACTGTCAACACTAGTAATGTGCCAGTTATGCCAGGTAGTGTGCAGATGCCCTGCCAAAACAATATTGAAAATACTGAAAAAAATGTCGTTTTTTTTCTTGTGATATTGGGGGGGGGGGGAGACTCAGTATTGGGAGGGCAGTTGTTTTAGGCCAGTGAATACGAGCACAAGGCGAATTACGCCTCTTTGCAGACTTGCAGTGCACCACCCCCACAAAAGTCGTGTCGAATTTTTTAAAAAAATAGGTTGCCAGACAACAAAACATACGCCCAAGGCAGCTAAATCGTCCATTGCGGTCGACAAGGGTTATCGCATATTTATTCTTTTGTGGGTAATTAGGGCCATTTAATAGCCAATTTCATGCAGACTCGTTACAATTGTCATCGTTTGAGGGCCCAAAATGTTCTAAAAACTAAAACAAGGTCCGTAATTCTGAAAGTAATCTACAGACATTGTTGAAATTCGAGAGGCTTTTTCACTTTACTAATTCAAATAATGCATATAAATTACAACATATCGGATGATAACTTTTGTCGTACGAACGTTCACAAGGTTCAACAAAGTTGAAACAAAGGCCATAACTCTAGAAGTAATTGACAGAAATTCCTGACATTCAAAAGGCTTCTTCTTCATTTTACTAATTTAGATAAAGCTTATTAATTTCATACAGATTGCATGATAACGTTTGTCGTGCGGGCGTTCACAAGATTCAAGAAAGTGAAACAAGGCCCAGAACTCGAAAAGTTTGACTTGAAGACCAGCTAACAACGAATTAAAATTGTCCAGTCTAGAAGTGACCAGAGAGAGAGAGAGAGGAAGAGAGAGGGGGAGAGGGGTGGGGTGGGGTGGGGTGTAACGTCCACTCGACACACAAACTAGGTCATTTCGGGACTAACATATGGTTTAATTTTATTTCAATAATTCGCTTGCACGCAGGGGTCTTTAGCAGTGGGAGGAAACCGGAGGACCCGGAGTAAACCCACGAGATTGGACAGTCGACCCTACTCCTTGTCACTTCGGCCGGGGATTCGAAACCACGTCAGTTGACTCAATGGCAGGCTTTAAGATACAGCACGCACATGCTAACCATTTGGTCATCCAACTACTCTTAGCAAGTGACCAAAGCATTAACAAGTGTGGACGGAATGGGTCGGAGGCAATATACGACCACATTGCTATGTTGGCGTATAAAAAGCTGGTGGTGGTTGTGTGTGGGTGGGTGGTGTGTGTGGATATTTTCGATCCCCCGCTTATATGTGACAAGGAGTAGGGTCGTCTGTCCAGCCTTTTAAGGTTTTGCCCCCCACCCCACCCCCAAGGAAAAAACCCAACAAACCACATTAAAGGACCTAAGTCCGTAACTCAAAATCCTTCACATTAAAGGACCTAAGTCCGTAACCAAAATCTTCATCATCAAAAACAAGAATTATTGGTCAATTTAAATCAACATTGATGATATAAACTTACCGGGAAAAGATGAGCTTCTGATATCCGATATTTAAGATAAAATAAACATTTTACCATTGGTACACGAATCGTGTACCATAATGCGTTTCAGCCCCAGTTCTAGCAAGAGACTCGGGGTACGAGGCTCGAGTCACAGCACCAAATCAAACGGCGTATATAGACTGGAATACAGAGATGCTAGAAATTTAAATTCGATTGATACTGCTGATTTGAAATTAGAGTAAAAACGGAATCCGTTGAATGTAGATCAGTTTATATACATTTATAACATGCGTTGCGACCCACTTCTGTCCATTTCTAGGTCCAAAATGTTAGCGATTTAGCTCCTTAAATATACAAGTACTAGACCAAAAATAACCACATTAAGTCATTACTATACACGCACAAAAATGTCGCACACAAGAGTAAAGGAGCTCATTCTCTAACTCAATATCATTCAAAATCTTCAACTTTGAAAACACGAATTATTTGTCAATTTAAATCAAAATTGGTGCTGTGGTCTTACCGGAAATCGTGTACCATAATGCGTGTCAGCCCCAGTTCTAGCAAGAGACTCGGGGTACGAGGCTCGAGTCACAGCACCAAATCAAACGGCGTATGTAGACTGGAATAACCAGATGCTAGAAATTTGAATTCGATTGATACTGCTGGCTTATTTCGTGGAACATAACTGATTTGAAATTAAAGTAAAAACGGAACCCATTGAATGTAAATCATTTTATATTCATTCATATTACAGTATTATATGCCTTGCGACCCAATTCTGTCCATTTTTAAGTCCAAAATGTTAGCGATTTAGCTCCTTTAAGTGAGCACGCAGAAAAGGGTACCTACATCAAAAAGTATTCAAACCAGCTTTGGCGACAACATGCTTAATATTTCACAGAATCAAGGGACGAACAAATTACTAGACAGCAAAATTTCAGAAACTCCCTTTGCTTTTTGTCGACATAATAAATATTGCCGTGGACATACGACAAATATGGGACAATCGGTTTATTGTAGGCTCACAGTTCACATAATAACATCTAAACTAGTTTTGTTGGCTCCAAAATGTTTATGTTTTAGAATTAACGGATAAATAAGTATAAGAACATATTAATATTCATTAGCTTTCTATGATGCATTATCCAATTACTCGTAGGATACCTGGCTTTACACGGGCATAAATTCGTCTGTGGCCCAGATTTGACAGCCTAAAACATTCACGTAGTCGTGTTTTGTATACGCCAACATGGAAATGTGGTCGTATATTGCCCTCGACCGGGTCTATCAATCAGTCCATCAATCGTCCGAAATTTTTTGTGAACAATCTACATTTATCATTTGATTGTTTTTAAATTGAAATATGATGCTTACATTAGTGAGATGAATAGTGAAATGAAGAAGCCTTTTCATTTCAATAACTTCCCTTAATTTCTTTTGGAGTTCTATGGCCATTGTTTCACGTTGTTGCATCTTGTGGACACTCTAACGACAGACGTTATCAAGCGATCCGTATGAAATGTATATGCATCATTTAAATTATTAAAAAAAAACCCACCCCTATTGAATTTCAGCAACCTCCGTTAATTACATCTAGATCTGTATCAAATTTATTTGCATCATTTAAATTTGGGAAACGAAGAATCCTATTGAATTTCAGTAATTTCAGGTAATTAAGCCCGAGAGTTATGGCCCTGGTTTCACCCTGTTTTATCCTGTGAATGCTCTAACGACAAAAGTTATTATCCGATCTGTCTATGAAATTTATATGTATCGTCTAAATTAATAAAACGAACAAGCCTATTGAGTTTCAGCAAATTTCCGTTAATCACATCTAGAGTTATGGGCCTTGTTTCACTTTGTTGGATCTTGTGAACGCTCGAACGACAAACGTTTCACCCAATTTGTATGAAATTCATATGCTTTATTTAAATTAGTGAAATAAAGAATCCTAGTGAATGTCAGGAATGTCTGTCATTAACTTCTAGAGTTATGACCCTTGTTTAACTTTGTTGAACCTTGTGAACGTTCAAACGACAAAGGTTATCCCCAGATATGTTGAAATTCATATGCATTATTTGAATAGGTAAAAAGGAAGGGCCTCTCGAATTTCAACAATTTCTGTAGATTACTTCAAGAGTTAAGGCCCAAGTTTTAGTTTTTAGAACCTTATGAACCCTCATACGACAAAAATTATACTGTAATCTGTATAAAATTGTCTATTAAATGTCCCTAAGTACACCAAAAAAATAAATACGCGACAACCCTTGTCGACCGCCCGGACGATTTAGCTGCTGTGTTCGTATACATACATGCATACATACATGTATATACAGTGTTGAAATCAGTTTGTGTCGGCATACCTTTTATCTATACACACATACATACATACGTAAACAATGGTACCTCCACGCTAAATCAAAACACACCTAAATGGTCCTTAACAGTAGGGGGAAACTGAAGGACCCAGAGAAAACCCACGGGAATGGACAGACGATCTACCCCTTGCCACGTACAAGCGGCGAATCGATACCGCGCCAGCTGATTCAATGACAGTCCTTATGATCACTTGAGAACGAGTTAACCATTCTTCTCCAACTGAGCTAACGAAAGCTAATAATGCACGTCATGCAGTGTGCTACGAGGGCCTACTCTTACTTCGAATTCCCACGGTAAATGGTTCTTGTACGTGGACGTCAATGTATGCGAAAGAGAGAAAGAGAGAGAGAGAGAGAGAGAGAGAGAGAGAGGAGAGATTCAATCCACTCGGTTGGACAGACGACCCTAATCATTGTCACGTTCAAGCGGTGAATCGAAACCAATGTGTACACGGGGCCCCGTTATTCTGTCCCATCCGCACGACTACATGTTATCCGTTGCAAGACCCCCCGTCCTCCAGCTACACAACGGACAAGGGAGGATATCTCAAGATAAATTCTGATGCAGATCGATGAAGCTAGAGAGCAAACGTCTTACTCTCTGAGTCACCGTGGCCACCACGTCATTTCGATTCCGGGCAACGAACCTTGGTTTTTTTATCTATAACATTCGAAAGGCTATACGTTGTCCCTTGCCAGGCCTTCCGCCCTATACCACTGACAAGTAGTGGACATCGTTATTTTTAATTCCATTCGAACGACTATACGTTGTCACTTGTCAGACTCGCCATCCTACAGCACTGACAAAACCACGCATCAAAATATCCGATGAACGTTGTTGAAGCTGGAGAGCAAAGAAAGATTTGATTGAAGACTTAAAATCGATTACAGAATACAATAATATCTGTGCAAGAAGAGATTAAAATTATTTTGGACTATTTAATTGCCTAAAACTTCAAACATTTCCGTTTATTATAATCCATTACCAAATTCAAATGTCGATACGGTAGTCAGTGGACATGCGTATCAACTGAACTTCCGAGACGAGAAGACGAGAAGTCGAGACTGTTACGAAGCGAGGGATCGAGAACACGAGAGGACGAGATTAGCTCAAAGGCGAGGGAGCGAGAAGACGAGAAGACGAGGTTTTTCAAAGGCGAGAACACGAGAGGACGAGAAGTCGAGGGCGAGAAGTCGAGGGCGAGAACACGAGAAGACGAGAAGTCGAGGGCGAGGGAGCGAGAACACGAGGTTTTTCAAAGGCGAGAACACGAGAAGACGAGAAGTCGAGGGACGAGGGAACGAGAAGTCGAGGTGAAAGTAATCTCGTGTTCTCGGGGCGAGATCCTCGTATTCTCGCCCTGTTTCCTCGTGTTCTCGTTCCCTCGCTCCCTCGCCCTCGACTTCTCGTCCTCTCGTGTTCTCGTCTTCTCGTGTTCTCGCCCTCGACTTCTCGTCTTCTCGTGTTCTCGCCCTCGACTTCTCGCGGCGAGAAGACGAGATTCTGAAATGGACGCAATAGGCTTCCATAATAATATGTCCCAATCTTTATTCTGGTCAACAATTTGTACTATTCTACAATATTTAAATTAATAAATGATACAAATTTCATCTTAACACACCTTATTTTAAAAATTGGAAAAATTCAACTACATGCCGTAACATGGTTTGAAAAGCCTTACGTAAGCACTTTCAAATGCAACTTGGATTTAAACATATTTTCGAACCC
This sequence comes from Patella pellucida, assembly GCA_917208275.1. Lineage (NCBI taxonomy): Eukaryota > Metazoa > Mollusca > Gastropoda > Patellidae > Patella > Patella pellucida. Next base: position 32,133,292 of record OU795043.1, read on the forward strand.
TCTGCACAAGTAAGATAGGTTGTAACGGATAATTTACACAACGGGTAGGACACATAAACATCTTGTAGTTAGAATAAGGCTAATTTTTTTTCTGGACCTGTCAAGCCAGCAAGAGTGTTATTGTCCCTTTAAAATGAATTTCAACAAAGCCTTTTTAAAGCAAACACGGACATACTAAATTATTTCCTGATTTCAGATTACCCAAACTCTAACGGAAACACGTTTTTGTCGTGTCTAAACAATATATTTAATGTACGTTAGATAGGGTTTCTTTGTTCATAACAAACTTCCCTCGTAAAATGTGCATCGGTCTTAAATATTTTACATTTGGGTCCTTATTGAGTATCATGAGTTAGAGTTTTAGCTTCTTTAATGTAAATAATTGATGTGATCAACGAATGGTTGTCAGATCCACATATTTTGTTTTGATAAGTTATTTCACATGATATGATATGTTATTTTGCATGATATATTATGTGTTATTTTAAATGATATACTATGTGTTATTTCACATGATATGATATGTTATTTTGCATGATATATTATGTGTTATTTTAAATGATATATTATGTGTTATTTCACATGATATGATATGTTATTTTGCATGATATATTATGTGTTATTTTAAATTATATATTAAGTGTTATTTTGCATGATATATTATGTGTCATTTTACATGATATATTATGTGTTATTTTACATGATATAAAAGGTTATTTTACATGATATGATAGGTTATTTTACATGATATGATGTAACAGTAGGACGTTAAACCCAAATTCATTTCATTTCTATATCAAGGTGCGTATGTACATTACTTGTTGATTGTATATTGCATGTAATACTATGTATCGAAACAAACTACACAGATGACAGCCTGGGCATGATACTTCAATATAATTGGACCTTTACCTTTATGCTACATGGCACAGTATCAATAAATTACTTCAGTTCATTTAATTAGGACAAGTTCAAATGAAAATTTTCTTGTCGACAATCATAAGGTTAACTGTAATACATTTAATAAACAAATGAAATGGTTTTACGTCCTACTTTACTGTACCAAGAGGGCAAATGAACGGCACATGGGTGGACCTCGTTTTTGGGTCCCTTCCGAACAACCTGAAGCTTTTTTTCTTGTCAGGGACTCAGGGACCTTGTCCAGCATCACGAAGAATCCCAAGAACTTTCTAGATCAACACAAGGATTAGGCCCGGCTCACCTGGTTAGTGAACAGTCAGTCCTATACTCATTGGACCACTGTGATTGTCCGAACAAAATTTTGGCTAAGGATTAAACCGAAAGAGTTCCATTTGGAAGATAAGTTTATTTCCCATCGACAATAGACACAATAGTCGTAATTTGTGTATAAATTTCTACGTATGATTATTTGCTTGCTTCTCGCGGTGTTTCGATTGATTATATACCTAATCACACTAAACACTGCTTTAACGAAAGCAAATTTCTGATCCAAATTATGACTGGTCAATGGTCCGATTAACAACCAATAGCTAACCTCGTTACAAAAGCAATACGCTTAAAACAGAACTCAAATTGGACTTGGACCAAATATGTTTACATAACGTTACATCATGACTAATTTTATTATGCCCAATTAACCAGTGCATAGCATAATATTGTAGAAAAACTAATAGCGTGACAAACGAGGCTATCAAATCGAATACACTGTTTGGAGACGAACATACTTTCACTATTTTAATATCTTAAATCACTGTCCAAAGTTTTAGGGAAGACCCATATTGAACGAAGGGCCAGCGGCGGCGCCAGCCGGTGCTGAGTGGGGGGGTAAAAAGCTATGGGGGTCTGGGGGCTTTGCCCCCAAATTCTTTTTTTAGCCACGCCCTTTTTGCTTAGGGAAACGCCCTTCTCCAGCTATTGGATACACCCGTTTTAGGTCGAGAAAAGCCCTTTCTAACATGTGATGTTGCACTTTAATATAATATAATGCACAAAAAAAGGATGCAGGAGTTGCTGAGTAGTTGTAATAAAAAGTATGGCGAGCGTAGCGAGCCAAAAAAATTTTGGGAGTGATGTTGTACTTTAATATAATATAATGCACAAAAAAAGGATCCTACCCCCCCCCCCCCCATAAATTTTATGTCATTTTTAGCAAAATTGGGATGGCCATGATTTTCAAAAGTAGGGGGGTAACTACCCCCCCATACCCCCCCGTGGCTCCGCCACTGCGAAGGGCTGTCATATTGCTGTACTTAGGATAGATTTCATTGTACAGGAAGAATAGACACACTCCATCAAAGCACAAGTATCAGAAGCCAATCCAGCAATTGCCAGAGAGGGATTTCTTAGGCCATTGCTTCAGGAATATGAATTGTTGGTGGCTTTACTTATATTCAACTGACAATTGACAAGTTTTATCACGTTTTTCACTTGATAGAATGTTTTAAATTTCATACCGTTATCATTAATGTTTTCCAAACTTTTCATCCAATGCGATAAAATAATTGATATATTATATTCTCCAAAGGAAAACAACGTTTTATCATTGATTTATTGTGGAGATAGAAGTACATGAACAAAGAAAATATTAATTACTTTGTGTACATTTTGAACGAATTTCTACTTTGTGACAATATATCACCGCGTTATTTGTAGGTTGAAAGCAATTCTGTAATTTATCCGTACAGGGAATGGAGGTCTAAAAGGAAACAATTATGGTAATTCGATTTAAAAGCCTTGGTATTTTTGCGATATGACCGTTATAGTATCACTTCTAGAATGATATTTTTGGAGCTAAATAGGTGGAAATATCGATAGCGACATTGGGAAGGGTAAATTCCCCAATGTACCAAAGCAAACAATTTGTTTAAAATTACACGTTTTACAGTTGGGATATAATATGTTGACAGAATGTGTAGTCCTTCTGTCGACATCCCTTTGGAACTGACTCTTAAACATTATTGGTTGACAGGTCGGATTGATGTAGATGTGTTTAGCAAGGACATATTATGGAAAAAATATATTCTCCCCGGACATTACACTACTTCTTTACTTATTCCTCATTCGTCTTATTATGTCATTTTGTCAAAATTGGTCTTGGTGGCATTTATCAGACCACCATTGACTCGATCATCACGCCGATCTTATTTCATGTGAAGTTGTTGACGCCTAGTTTGTTGGGGTTCTCAAATAGGGGAGATGAGTTATCAGGTGTTCTAAAATAGTAAAGCATACCCAGTGTGGTTAAAGGCACCATTCAATGCGGTCTATTTTGTTAGTATTTCAGATCACCATTAGTGTTATTCCCATGTTTACTCTCAGCGTGGTGGTTTGGTGGCCGTGTGCGTGCTGTTTATAAGGTCTGTCATTGAGATAACTGGCGTGGTTTCGATTCCTTTAGGAATTGCGTCAATTGCATTAATTTACCATTACTAAAGCGATTAGAAGAGAGTTTATTACATAAAAACAAATAATATGTTTATACTTATTGTAAACTGTATTATGTGCCGATAATATCGGTTAATCCTCCCAGACCTACATTAGAATTCATAATATAGCCTGATCCAAGTCTTAAATGTTACATGTCTTATTATAAATTTGTTAAATAACTGCTGTGTCCATTAACTGTTATAATATGACGTGTACAGTACACGATTTCTTTGTGAGACATTTATTTCAAAATTCACAAAATATTTACAATTTCAACTAAAACTGGCTTTAGATTTTAATTTTAAACAGTCCTACCTTGTTAAAGAATAATCATATCGATCCTATAAATCACAATTTCCAGTTGAGAAATTGGCAAAAATATCATTTTCAGCTTCAAATTCAAACGTTTGAAGATAGCTATTCCATTGGGGGGATAGGTAAACAGGGGAGGTAATTGTGGTATTATTTCCGGGGTCAATGAATTTTAAGTGTTGGAAATATATGATCGTATAATAGTAATGAGTATGTTTTGACTATCTTTGAAAATATGAAATTCTCCCTTTAACACTATCGACCTGTTATGAGATCGAGTTAATCTTTTTCCGACTACAGTTAGTCTTTACGTCACTGAAACAATATTAATTTGACATGGCATCTGTTCTATTTATCGGTAATAAATCTGCGTTACGGCTCACTTTCCTTGGAAATTAAGTTTAATTACATGTAGTTTCCCATGTTGAACAAATTCACAGCTAATACTTTCCCGTATCATTCTCAAGTATAGTAGTTTCATTTTAAAATCGGATTTTGTCCTTTGCTATAATATATACATAAAAGTTTAATTACTGCTATTTTCATGAAAAAAAATCCTATAATATTAAAGATAGGAATCTGTAACAGAGGCCTAGTGGCAAACAAACAATGACAATAACTTTGCAAGACTTAGTGTACATTATTCAGTATCACAATGAAATGGAGACGTTTTACTAATTGGTTTGACACTCAATCGTATAAAACAGGGATGATGGCAGTGCCGGATTAAACATAAGGCAAACAAGGCATGTGCTTTAGAGCCAGCCAAATATCAAGGTGACACAAAGATAAAGCTTAAAAATCTTTATTGTAGTAGCTACTATAATCTTATAGTAACTGCAGCACTGTCAAAAAATCGGTTCTCAATATTTTTCTAATAAATTTTCTGTTGTTAAATTTAACTTTCTACATTTTATCAGGCCACCTATCGAAATGTAACTTAGGGCCAGCAGAGGCGGAACTTGGAGGGGGTGACAGTGCCCCTTTTTACTGCTGAAAGTGCCCTTTCTCAGACCCAAATATGTCCGAAAATATCAGCCAAATAGCTATTGGAATGGCTACAGATGCAAGGAAATGACGAATAATTTTCCTTGCCCCCCCCTCTCTCTCTCTCTCTCTGAGCGGCGTGCCCTGTCTCCGCGGCCAGTGCCCTCATTTTGCAGCGCTCCCCCTTTTTAAAATTCCTAGATCCATCCCTGTACATGGTTATCAGTATGATTAATTTATAATTTGCAGATCAACAGGGCTGTTAATGAATTAAAATGTAATGAAAATGCTACTTCCGCTGTGACATTTCAGTATAGCGATTAGCTGCTGGACATAGCTTTTACTAAATTAATGTCTGTTATCACCGTGGCAATGCTGATTTTTATCAACATGCCATGTTGACTGAGACTATAGGCTACACTCAAATTTATTAAAGGGGCTAAATCGCTAACATTTTGGACCTAGAAATTGTCAAAAGTGGGTCTCAACGCATATAATACTGTAATATGAATGTATATAAACTGATTTAAATTCAATGGTTTCCTTTTTTACCAAATTTCAAATCAGTTACGTTCGGCGAAATAAGCCATGTAGTCTTAATTTTGTGCAAATTTCTATAGCGCCTGGTTAGTCGAGTCAATATACGCCGTATGGTATGTTGCAATATGTCTAGCCTCGCTCCTTAAGTCTCTTATTAAAACTGGGGCTAAAGCACACTGTGGTACACGACTCGTGTACCAATGTTAAAAAAATTATTTTATCTAAAACATCGGATATCAGAAGCTTATCTTTTTCCGATAAGTTTACATCATCAATGTTGATTTAAAATGGCCAAAAATTTGTGTTTTCGATGTTAAAGATTTTAGAGGATTTTGAGTTACGGACTTAGGTCCTTTAAATAAGGTTCTTTCGGGGAGAAAAAAAAACGTTATGCGGGAGACCATATCCTTGCAGGTTATCGTTGATTCCTATATATTTCTGCAAAAACTTACTGTGTCTGTAATGTAGGTCATAACCCTCCGAGTTAATCGGGCAAAACGGATTTCTGGCTCATAGTTAGTAGAAGATTGGGACAGGTTATCGTTTATTCCTATATATTTCTGCAAAAACTTACTGTGTCTGTTATATAGGTCATATCCCTCCGAATTAATCGGGCGAAACGGATTTCTGGCTCATAGTTAGTAGAAGATTGGGAGGTACACTAGAAGATTGGGAGGTACACTATTTCCTAATATGTTTTGGGCTTGTAGACATATTCCTGGTCCAAAAAAAACTGTTTGGTACCCTTTAAAAGTTTCTTCGATTTGTATAATAAATTACATTCTTTGCGGCATGGACATCCAGCACCCACCCACACCTCCCCGGTCCAAGGCCAGGCATATAAAGGGTTCCACTACTAAAATTTTACATACTGGCTGGGGCTATAAAGGTCGCAATTTTGACAATTAATAGAAGACGTAAAATGAATTCCCAGTAAAGTCGCGGTGATTGTCTTTGTGCCCAACAAAATATTATAGGTGGCAAGACATATAATAATGTAATCGGAATTTATATAAACTGTTTTACATTCAATCTTTTCCGTTTTACAGTGAATTAATTATCATCAGTTATGTTCGGCGAAATACGCGTCAGAAGTCTCAACCGAAAGTCGGTTTCTATCTAGTTAATCCAGTCAACATCGATAGTATTTATTGCGCATGCTTTCCAAATAAGAATATGACATCACCGTTTAAATGGCATGACTCGTGGAATGTCTAGCCTTATTCTTTGAGCACCTTTAATTGTTACAAAATGGCGCTGAAACGCATTATGGTACATGATTCGTGTACAAATGGTTAAATGTTTATTTTATCTTAAATATTGGATATCAGAATCCCATATTTTCCAGGTAAGATCACAACACCAATGCTGATTTAAATTGCAAAATAAAACGTGGTTTCAATGTCGAAGATTTGGGATGATATTGAGTTACGGATTTAGCGACTTTAAATTCCCTTAAACATACTAGCTGTTAAGAATATGTATCACTTGTAATAAGGAATATCTTAATATCTTTAACTGCGTCTTCTTGATAAAAAGTTTTATTATCCCCTCTGCACTCTGTATCGGAATATGGAAAACTTGTACGTACACTATACTTTCATGTTCACAAAAATATTAGCATATGGTAATTGGCTTACCGTAAACTTCTGTGAGAATCCATAATCTGCTTTTTCACGTGCCTTCTTCGTTGGTTTGCGCATCGGGCTTCTCATTTTTCGGATCATGGTTCCCTTTCTAACTAAAAGAGACATCTTAACGGTTGTATTGTATGGTGAGCTACAGAAACAAGTCCTTGCTGTAACACTTGATTGGGAATGTGTAAGCAATCAGAAAGGCAGATAATTTCGTGTTGAAGAGAAAGTGAGCTACGAGTACGGTGGTTGATTAATGATCTGTGTCAGCTACACCAGAAGCAGAGTCCGTCCGTTGAGAAATAAACCGGTTTATATTCTTGTCCCCTTGTCTGTAATGTCACTTCGGTGGAAGTGGATGTTAAATAAAGCTATATAACACTCTTGTCCTCTTATACAACAGTATTACTTGTTTCCACAGTTCATTTTTTTTCTCTTAAAGAGAAAGAATAATGTGATTTGAATTTTGCAAAATATTATAATTAATATAAATGTAATTCATTTGATACTGCGCCAGCATTAATACAATACATTCAAACAAATCACAGTTAGAAGAATAAAAATTAAAAATTGGACACACATATTTTAAAGGTGAAATAGGGGCTAAATTCCATTCAAAGACTAAAATAGGTTTGGGTTATATAAAACCCATACCAATACTAAAGTAGATTTTGATTAATTAAAAGCCCATGTTAAAAGCTTAATCCTTGTGTCAGGATTTTTGTCTGTGCTGAATTGTTAGCGTATCATAAAGCCTATCATTGAGTCAACTGGCGTGTTGTCGAATCCCCGGTTCTACGTGGAAAGGAGTAGGGTCGGCTGTCCAGCCTCGTGGGTTTTCTCCGGGTCCTACGGTTTCCATCACACTGCTAAAGACACCTACGCTCAAGCGTATTATTGAAATAAAATTAAAATATGTTAGTCCCGAATGACCTAGTTTGTGTCGAGTGGACATTAAACCACATCTCTCTCTCGCGCTCTCTCTCTCCAGGTAATTCTTAAATGTTTGGGTTTTTTTTTTGTTCCATCCATGTTTAAATAGTAACATGTGTCGTGCACTAGTCAAGATATGCTTACCATTTTCAAAAACACAAGAAACCATTTGTCATTTTTGGTCAATGAACTGAAATCGTAAGTTTAAATTTAAATGCAAAGCATATGTTATTCTATTCGGGACTACCGGTTAACATCTCCAGATAACAACCTAGCAATATTTTCACCTAAATGCAGATTGAGTCCGTTCCTTTTTGAATACATGCGTTTCGTTACGATGTTTTTTTTTACAAAAGGCTAGGCCAAGAACCTAAAATATTAACACTGTATACCCTGTTTCAAGGACAGTATAGTAATTGCATATATATAAGAAGCCCCTTGGCACTCTCCTGTGGTGTCGAGACTACATTTTTGAAAAGAAAGATTATTTGAAATTAGTGAAATATTGCGGTAGGTATAGGCCTACTCTGAAATGCGTCAAAGTATTGCGGTGGTCCATCATCCGAAAAATTACTATGGACGTATTGTAGTTAATTAACATTTGTGTCGAGTCTTTTACGTTGCGATTGTGAATTGCCGAAAGAGGCATGCAAGCGGGAAATCTTATATAGACACGTAATCGTATCAAACCGCGACGCAGGAACTGGTCTTAAACTTTCGATATTCTATTAAGTTGTTCTGAAAATCTTAGTAAGGGCATACAAACGAGGTTTTATTAAATTACATGTTTGTCCATCTTAAAGATCTGTTAATTTTGATTCACGAATTAATATCTATTATATCACAGATGATATTATCTAATCTGAGAAATATATTCCATGCATGTCTTCGTTAATGGGGGACAAAGCAAAAACCAGGATTTAACCGATATCAATTAGGTCAGAAACGTATTTGTATTCAATATCAAATTAGTGGCCTTAATCCATTTTTTAAAATAGAGTTGCCTCCCTTGTACAAAAATAACACCTCACCTGATGCTAAAAATACAAGTCATGTGATTTTGTTTGTATTCACTGAACCTTGGTTGAGAGTTTGGCCTTAAAAAAGATAACTGATGTGAAGTACGACAGCAACGTTATTAATTGTTGAAAATGGGGAGAAAGTCAACAATAGCAACAGTTTGTTGTGGTGTACTTGGACTGGTATTTTTAATTGTTGGATTAGCTATGATACCAGTTTTTAAGAATCTCATTAAGAAACAGATTAAAGATGTAAGTGTGTGCATGGCATTACGCTTAAGACAGCAATGACTGTGGCAAAATTGTATGATTGCGTTGTTTTTATACAACTAGATCACCTTGTTGATAGGTTCTCTGTTTTTTCACATTTCGGGATGAGAGATTCGATTATGTTTTCTAAGAGATGGTAACACATCTGAAATTGTTATACCTCAAACATTTCTAAAATTTAAAGGACCTAAGTCCGTAACTCAAAATCCTCCAAAATCGTCGACATCGAAAACACGAATTATTGGTCAATTTAAATCAACATTGCTGATGTAAACTTACCGGGAAAAGATGAGCTTCTGATATCCGATATTTAAGAAAAAATGTAAGTGTGTGCATGGCATTACGCTTAAGACAGCAATGACTGTGGCAAAATTGTATGATTGCGTTGTTTTTATACAACTAGATCACCTTGTTGATAGGTTCTCTGTTTTTTCACATTTCGGGATGAGAGATTCGATTATGTTTTCTAAGAGATGGTAACACATCTGAAATTGTTATACCTCAAACATTTCTAAAATTTAAAGGACCTAAGTCCGTAACTCAAAATCCTCCAAAATCGTCGACATCGAAAACACGAATTATTGGTCAATTTAAATCAACATTGCTGATGTAAACTTACCGGGAAAAGATGAGCTTCTGATATCCGATATTTAAGAAAAAATATTTTTTTAACATTGGTACACGAATCGTGTACCATAATGCGCTTCAGCTCCAGTTGTATTGAGAGACTCGAGGGACGAGGCTAGACACAATGCAATAAGTCAGACGGAGTTAGTAGACTGGAATAACTAGACGTTCGACTTTTGCACATGATTGACGTTGCTGGCTTATTTCGCCAAACATAACTGATTTGAAATTGGAGTAAACACGGAAACCATTGAATGTAAATCAGTTTATAAACATTCATATTACAGTATTATATGCGTTGCGAACCACTTTTATGAATTTCTAGGCTCCAAATGTTAGCGATTTAGCTCCTTTAATGTTTTACCTAGATCTATAGGCGAGGCTTAGCCTAGGCCCTACAGTCCTACATGGATTATGATATACCAGTAGGCTATTAATATTAAATATTAATGGAGGGCAGGGATCAATAATTAAAAATAATGAATAAGCTGAGTGTAATCTGGTCTGCATAAAGAAATGAACGGTTATTTGGTTGATCCGCAAGGTACAGCTAGTAGTTGTGGATATTTTTTTTAAAGATAATTTTTAAAAAATAAAATGCCTATTTTATAAATGTAATGATTGTAGTACTTGTTTAACTGTATAAGAATTTGATCCTGGTATCAAGATCAAATGAACTTTGACTTGTGGGCTACATGTACTTTTACTATTACTAAGTATCTATTAGGCTATTATGTAAGATCTACAATGATGACTTGGCTAGCTGTTATCTGACTTACAGTAGGCTATGATTTCATCTAACTGAAGAGGTTATCTCTTAAGTGGAAACGGGGAGGGGGGGGGTAATGTTCAATTGACACAGACTAGGTCATTTTCTCTCTCTCTCTCTCTCTCTCTCTCTCTCTCTCTCTCTCTCTCTCTCTCTCTCTGAAGTGGAATGTAACTTTTATTTGTTTTTACTATCTAAGCCAATAAAGTCCTCCAGTAGCCTGAGTCTCAAAGGGAAGCCCTGTTTCTATGAAATTACCTTTTCATTGTCTATATGAAACACTCAAAGATTCTAATAATCTGCAGTCTGTTTATTATAAGAGATTATTTAATTGGCATTGTCTTTCTTATGTTTTTCTGTTTGCTTGTTATGCGTCCACATTTGTATATTGTACCTACCTTTTTACGTGCAGAAATGTCAAGATTAGGCAGTGGTGTCACTAGGTGGTGGCACAGGGCCGTGACAGGGGGCACGTGCCCTGGATCTTTTCATGTGTGCCCCGGATCTATTTTGAGCAGACAAAATCGATAATTTGCAATAATTTCACTACTTTTGTCGATCATTATTTCGAATGTCCCGAGTACGGAAGAGAAGCTTTCCAGTACGAAGCTTTTCTAGATTGTCCTTTCTGGCCCACCGTAGATTTCCTCAATTGCCTGCACGTGCACAGTTTAATACAGTATTATATAACTAAATAAATATTTGACTGAAAATAGTGTAGAAACGATCGTGCATGACCTAGTTTACCCGCCGTGTATGTTTAGCGGGACAACATTAAATTTTAGTTCGTGATAATTAAGCTCATAACTTCACAAGAACTCGTACATATTTCCCAGTATTCGTTTTAATAACTATATTATTATATCGACAAAAATAATCCGCGGTTTGAAACATCAATAGAATACCCACGGCAACGTCATGTAGTTGTTAAAATGAATACTGGAAAATATGTACGAGTTGGGCCTGTGCCCCGGATCTAATTGGCTCCTAGTGACGCCTCTGAGATTAGGTTGTTCAAACTGCAATGGGGGGTGGATGGCTGAATGGTTAGCATGTGCACGCTGTATTAGGTCTGTCATTGAGTCAACTGGCGTGGTTTCGATTCCCCGGTTGTACGTGGCAAGGAGTAGGGTCGCCTGACAGCATTGTGGGTTTTCATTCTCAGGGTCCTCCTGTTTCCTCCCACTGCTAATTATAAAGACCCGTACATGTATGTGCAAGCAAACTATTGAAATAAATTTGAACCATGTGTTAGTCCCGAAATGATCTAGTTTGTGTTGAGTGGCTGTTAAACCCTATCTCTCTCTCTCTCAAACTGCAATGTCAGTGAACACAAAAATTACCATCATTCTGTTACAGCTCTTACACTTATTTTTTTTAATTTGATAAAGTAACACACATACATGTGTATAAACAGTCTTCTTATTTACATGGAGCCCATACAACACAGGGTTGTGTTTTTGTGTTGTTTATCTTTTATCTATTCAATGACCCAACAGTTATTTAAAACATTATGTCAAACCCATTCAAAAAAACTGATAATGTAACTGTTCTACATTTTTGTCTTAGATAATTTGTCATTTATTTTAGCCACACCTTTCATATCACTAAAGAGAGAAAGAGAAAGGGGTTTAAAGTCTACTCGACTAAAATATCACTAAAGAAACATGACCAGGCATTATAGCACTGTTATCTTGTAAGCAGTTTGTAAAAAACGTAATTTTTGCTTGCCATAATTGCGAAGCCTGTCTAAGGATTTGGTTGTGCGAGCCCGTGCCGGGGGGTCTTGGGGGCCCTCTCTTAGAATTTTTTTAAAATTGACTTGATTTCTGAGCACTTAAAAAATAGTTTCGAGATTTGATACACTATTAGTTTTGGCATCTTGTTAAACCATGATTGATTAATACCCTGTAAAATCGAGATCAAAACACTGCTGCGGCTGACGCGCAGACAGAAATATACCCATTAAACAATCAGAAAGACGATTTTGTAAACCCACGCACCATGATATAGTATTACTTACGTTTTCAATCAAACAGACAAACTTTCAATAAACACATTATCACTGGATACCAGACATGAAACTGACAGGTCACTCGTTCCAAAGAGAGACCACGGAAACCTCGCGGCGGCTACTGACTGGTTCGGCTAGCCAGGGATATGACAGATTATCAGCCTGAGACATGCTTGGCACATGGAAAAAACTTGTATGTTGCCGCCCAGTCTTCAACTTTTTGTCTCAGTAGGCGGTACAGTTTGGCCAGTGCGTGGCCACCATGTGAAACGAGGCTCTGCATGATTGGACTATACAGTCAGGGGCTTTAGATTAGAAACTTTGTGAGCCACATCTGACAAACTGTCACTTGAAATTACATCTACAAAAATCTTATCCAAAATATGTTTTGACTTACCTCCAGATAAAAGAAATAGTATGAAATAGATGGGTATTGTACTAAATCCATGCACTTATCTAGCCTATATCAAGTTAGAGAAGCTATTTTCCATAAACATTTACAAAGCTGTTCCAAACCACTACACATGCAATATAAGAAGTAAAAGTATTTTTCATTAATGGATGGGGACATTTGCCTCATATTTATAACACAATTTAATTATAATTTGCCCAGTTTACATTATTTCCTGTAACTGTTGAAATTCTTTCAACCATATTATATACATGTATGTATGCATATAGGTAATATTGCCTACTAGACTCGAGGTCCACAGGTCAATTCCGGTGTTGACCAAGAAAATTACTTGAAATATTCCAGTCTGGTTTCTCTTGTCAATGGTGCAGGACAGGATGCTGGCTACAAACAGTATCCAGTTGTTTGGGTGGGATGGAAAAAACTGAGGTCACATACAAATTTCCCTCATGGAACAACACTGCATAGTGTATGCTTGTCTTTTTTAAACCATTTGAAGCAGAGTGTTAGGACATTAAACCCAATTTATTTCATTTACAGGTGATATATATATACACAAATGATCTTCATTGTTATAGTTTTGATTGTATTTTAGAATATACCAATAGCTAGACACTCTGAAGAATATGAAGATTTTCTCACTCCGCCTGCACCAATCTATTTTCAAATCTGGGTGTTTGATGTTGTAAACCATATGGAAGTAATACAAGATGGAGCTAAACCTTACCTGTACCAGAAGGGACCCTATACATATAGGTAATACTCACTTGATTTAATATAACATATGTATCAGATTATACTGCTTTCCAATATTGTTTGTTCACTCTCCATTTACAATCCTCAGTTTTATGTGACAAGGAGTATGGTGGCCTGTCCAACCTCATGGGTTTTCTCCGGGTCCTCCTGTTTCCTCCCACTGCTAAAGACCCCTTTTATATAATAAAAAGAAACCATATGTTAGTCCTGAATTAACCTAGTTTGTGTCCAGTGGAGCCTCGTTTGGCATTTTTGTCCAAACGAGGTAAAAAAAATGCCTCGTTGTCTGCAGTTCCAAAACGAGGTATTTTAAATTGCCCTTTTTTGGGAACGAGGTATTTTGTTCAGAGCGAGGCTTGGTAAAAATGACTCGTTTACTAAACGTGTTTGTTTTAAAGATAGTTATGAGTGGTATTTGTTGTCAGCGAAATTGTAAAAATTAAAATTTATGTTATTTAATACGAAAATAAAACCAGTTCAAACTATGATATTATAATCAGAGAAATAGACAAGACAAGAATACACACCATACCATAAATTATTTTCGCATTATTCATACCCAATTGTCTTCATAATTAAAAGTTTCAATTAAATTTCCCATTTAATTGACAATTGGTATAAAGCCGACAAATTTATCGCTGTGCGTTTATATGACTTTGCTCCAATAATATTTTGTGCAATGTTATGGGGTTTCAACAGAAACAGTCAATGCTATGGTCAAGTTATTTTTTTACAATAAATATAAAAAATAAACTGGTGTATTGGAAATATGTGATGAAATTTAATACTTTTTTTGAGTAATAAGAATGGATTATTTGTTGTATTTAGATCAGATAAACACTAATTTGTTGTCTGTGATATCAGTTAGGTGGAGGTGTAAAACACACAGCTACCATGATTAATTTACAACCTCAATTTAGTTTTCACAACACCACTGTTGTTAATTAACACCTAAACCTGATTGGGCAATAAATTAATCAAGGCAAGGTAGCTGTACGTGTGTCTTCAATAGTTTTACACCTTCACCTGTGGCGTGTATTCTTGCCTTTCCTATTTCTCTGATTATAATATCATAATTTGGACTTGTTTATTTTCGTATTAAATAACATAAATTCAAATTTTGACAAATTCGCTGATAGCAAATAGCACAAATAACTATCTTGAAAAAAAAACATGTTTAGTAAACGAGGCATTTTTACCAAGCCTCGTTCTGAACAAAATACCTCGTTCCAAAAAAGGGCAATTTAAAATATCTTGTTTTGGAACTGCAGACAACGAGGCATTTTTTTTACCTCGTTTGGACAAAAATGCCAAACGAGGCATTCTGAGCTTTATAGTGCTTTATTAATTACTTCCACATTGTCCTGTAGGATATGTTTTTATCTGTTCATTATAAAATGATTTTAAAATGTTCATTGTGTGTTATATATTGGATATTATGATCCCATATTTTCATGGCAAGATAGCAACATCAATATTGATTGGAATTTACCAATATTAAATTCTAATTCATGTTTTTAATTTCAAATATTATGGAAAATAATGAGTTAGAGATTTAGCTCCTTTATCATGTGCAGACAGCAAAGTTTAGGGTTAGGATTATCTATAACAGAAAGCATGCTGGTCTTGAATGAGGTGTTTGATAAGGCCTGTATTTAAGCATCAGACTTAAAAATTGTCAATGATGTTGATTACTGAAGTTTCTATAAAACATATTAAAGGTTACAGGTGGTGTTAAATTAAAAAAAAAATTTATATCTGAAAATATGAGTCACAAACAATGGTGTCAATGATAGCTAAATCATAACACATGTAAACTTATCTTACTCTTACTCATCCTTTACAAATTTCTACGATTAATATTTACCAGGAGAGAGGTAATATAGGCCTAGCTTCTTCCTCAATCCTTTTCTCTGAATAAAATATTGTTTATACAAAAAAAGATTTAATTTTATAGCCATGATGATAAACCAGCATTAAATCTGATGTTTAATTATATAAAATATTTATTTACAGAGAAGAGAGATTAAAAGTAAATGTGACTTTTTATAATAATAATACTGTGTCGTATCGTGAGAATAGGTGGTTTGTATTTGAGGAAGAATTATCAGTCGGTCCACAAAGTGATAATTTCACCACTGTAAACATTCCTGTAGCTGTAAGTTTAATTAATCAGTAATACTGGGGGGGGGGGGTAATTTTTTGTTCCAGATGTAGTAACGTGTATTTAGTACATATCTGTTCTTATCTGTCAATTGAGATAACCTTTATCATGATTACCTACATGTCGTATATATATTACCTACAAAAGGCAAGTCCCTGGGAATGATTGGAGCAATTCAGGAAACCCTTGCAAATTAAAATATTGTGAAAGATGAATCTCTAATAGGAATATCAGTCCAAAAATTGTTCCGTTCCATATTTACAAATATATGATAAATTGAAATTCTATCAAACTGCCCCTTATGTAATGTAGTTCACTTTGATCACTTTGATATCTATTTTAGAGTCAGTCGGTACAAACTCTACATTTTCTGCTGAATCAGTCCACATTTTTTTAAAGAGACATTATGCGCAAACTATTTATTATGGATGAGACAAATAAAAATGTTTCCTCTTATTCCATGATACACAAATTTAGTTTGTCTGTTTATAGTAATTCTCCCATTAATCATGGTTTCGGATTTACCAGCACCAATTCAAAATGGCAGTTACTAGTTTATTTGTGCCTGACATCTTGTCAGGTTTGACTAAAATCAATATTTTCAAGTATGTGGATTTTTATATCGCCTTGTACTCTATTATGAGGTAAGAATAAAAAATGGTGTTGCTGAAAGTTACCTAATACTATGCTTTGTCACTTGAATTCCATGGACAAGAGTCAAATCATGCTACCAAGCCGACATTATGGTAATAAAGTTTAACTACAGGTTAATTATATTTCAGTTGATAGATAATCTGATAAAAAAAGAATATGGCTGGATACAAGAGTTAGTTGAATTACTGTTGAAAGTTACAGCTGAAGATGTATTTATTACTTTATCAGTGGATGATTTAATGTGGGGATACGAAGATCATTTACTCAAGCGAGCTTCAGAAATATTAGCTAATTTCAATATCACATTTAATGACCATTTTGGTTTGTTTCAAGGGGTAAGTTAATTTCATCAAATTTTAGTAAAGTAATAATTTTGTGGTTCCAATCACGGCCGGCGAAAGCAATTCTTGATTGGGGGGGGGGGGCTGTCATCCTCAGTCTCTATAGGTGAAAGTCCAGGGGCCGCAATAACCTAAATAAAAGAATATTTGCGGCCAAATTACTGGGGGGGGGGGGGGCTAAAGATAGCATATTTAATTTATTGATTAAAGGTAAAAGAATGTGTATTAGTTGTACATTATAATACATTCACATTCAATGTGGACTTAAATTGTGATCATCCTCCGGTCATCATCAGGGAATTTATTCTTATAAAAGCTGTACAGGTCTGAGTTCTTGATGGATTATTTTTTTATTTTCAGACATTGTTTATTGTCTCATGCGATAACATTATTAGAATTTTTAAAAGCTTGAACAATGTTCATGCAGTCTTGTTGATAGGATACAGGACACTTTTGCCAACAAATTATTTGTAGACATTGATTTGTAGATGACTTTCCTACTGTAAGGTGTATTAGGGAACATGATAAGTTCATATCTATGTTTAAAATCATTCTATATAATATGAATAGATTATTAAAATATAGCAATGACTGGAGTTCTCCTTTAAAATATTCTGTTTTGTTACTTCTTGTAGAAAAATGGTACAGATGATGGATTATATACAGTATTTACAGGAAAAGGAGATAGTAGTAAACATGGTGTTATTAATGAATGGAATAGAATGAAGTATGTTTTAATCATTATAATTTTTATAATGCTGTTTATAGATAATTATTATTATTGTCACTCTGTCTGCCGTTGTTTCGACTGTTTAGAAATCTAATTTGAATCAGAATTTTCTTAGATCAATATTGTGTGATTGTCAAGGTTCATTTTTTAGTACTAGTGGTGAATGTTTTAATTTGGGTCTCATGATACTTTGAGAAGGAGTAGGGTCGCCTGTCCAACCTTGTGGGTTTTCTCCAGGTCCTCGGGTTTCGTCCCACTGCTAAAGACACTTACATTCAACCAAAATATTGAAATAAAATTGAACCATGTGTTAGTCCAATATATTTCTCTCTCTCTCTTGATACTCTTTTGTTCTTGATGAAATAAAAATAGCCTATTTGAACATCATTATACTAACAGCCATTGTCTCAATCTAGACGTTTTAATTTCCATTGCATTATAATTCTATTACAATCCTCCAGTACTAATCTATAAACTCTAGAGATAATCTTGTATCTTCTTCTCATCAATGGGGTTTAGAAAAGATTTAAAAATTTGACTAAATTTGTAAATGATGAAACAGATTTTGAAGAAAATATATAACACATTGTTCGGTTTAGCATACGATATAAGAAGAAGTGACTTACTTTCAAGTTGTTAACTCTTATGGAAAATGTAGCAAGTTAATTACTGTTTCGATTACTTGACTTTAGTTTATTCTGACAACAATCTTTAATTCTTTAAATGACATCTAGAAGCACGGTAATTATTCATAACAAAACACAACACAAGGTATATATGGATATAACTACTTCTCTATAATTTAATAACAACGTTTCATAACACATACAGGTCACGTTTTCAAGTTAATGATACATATTCATCTAGACAGCCTATTTATACATATAATAGCTTTCACCAGCTGACTTAATAATAACAAGAAACCATTAAAACAATACATAATACAAACAGTAATAATAATGATCACTGGCCCGTAGTACGATGACGGGTAATCAGTAGTAAGAGATCAAAGAAGCACATTGATAGGGTTTCACCATAAAAAATATTTAATATGAACATTAATAACAATAACTGACCCATATATCCATATATATACCTTGTGTTGTGCTTTGTTATGAACAATCTTTAATTTGATTAAATATTTGGTTTTTTGCATGAAAGTTGTGATCAGTTATATTTGTTTCTGCAAAAAGAACTCCCAGGCCTACCGGTATTTTATTCACTTTTATTTAACTTTCAGAACATTGCCTTATTGGACGTCTGCTACTGCAGCGATGTTAAATGGATCAGGTAACTGTCATTTCCTAATACCAGCATACAGGCCAGTAGCCAGCTTATGAAATTTGGGAGTAATTGTAAAAATTGTTGTTTGAATCAAAAGGGAAGTAACTCTACAATACCACTAATTTGATGGAATATTTTAAATATTTTGCTTAAGAGTGGTAGGAAATAAAACTTATATCTATAGTTGGTCAGTAAAATTTGAAATCAAACACCAGTACAGCAAAGGGCTATCAGTTTTTAATTTAATCCTTTTTGTTTTTAATGAAGATGGTACAATGTATCCACCATTTTTAGATAAAGACAAACCAATCTATGTATTTTCTTCAGATGTCTGTCGGTAAGAAATATTTTCATCATTTTCCAAGAAATCAAATATCATCTGCCAAAATTTACAACATATATTTTTAATGTTATTCGGTTTAATTTATAGTTTTGTTAGGAAACTGAACCCCCCTACAACAATGTCCCTTGATCAATATTATACCAAGGGGATTATAAATTAAGGATTTTTCAATCATATTTCCCACTTGTTAGGCATTAAGCCAATGGAACTATCGAGGAAACTTTGGGTCAAATAACGTGGTTTTGATCCATAGATTTTACATGAAAAGAAATAAGATCACTTGCCCAAGCTCAAGGATTTTTTTGTGTCCTATAGTTTCCTCCCACTGCTAAAATTCCTATGAGCAAACCAATTATTGACAGTGACCTAGTTTGTGAAGCGTGGACTTAGAACCGCATCTCTATCTCTTCTTGAGGATTCTTGGGTTGTCTGGTACCACCTGTACCTGTAAACCTGCAATCATCCCACACTCCTTGTTTGTGCAATATCGACTAGGCCTGCAGTTTGTATCAGATTTTTCTGAAAAATCAGCAAATTTGCAATAGCTGGTCGGATAGCCGTGGCGATAGAGAGGCGGCTTCTCACCAATGCAACGAGGGTTCAATCCCAGCTCAGGGCAAGAACTTTCTCGTTGTAAGTGAAAGGGATATTCGGTCTCCCGTACGATCAGGCAGGTTTCTTCTGTTTCTTCCTGCAGTAATGATCGAAATCATTCGCACAATCTGTGCCAAGGGCCAAATTGAAAATAAGCCTACCCTTGTAAAATGACGATATTATTATTATATGACAAGACAAGGCTGATAAGTAGAGCAAATAAAAGGGGTTAGATTCCTTCAGGATAAAAGGCTTATATATGTTGGTGTTATAAGCATAAAATATTATTATGTTTTATTTCAACAGATCTCTTAATCTAGTGTATAGGTATGAATATGATTTAAAGGGGATTAAACTTTACCGCTTTGTTGCTCCTCCTAGTTTATTTGAGAATTCTACAGCTAATCCAGCTAATAAAGGATTTTGTACTAAAGCAGAAGGTTGTTTACCATCTGGTGTTGTGGATGTTAGTGCTTGTAGATCTTGTAAGTAGCTATAAACTATAATACTAGTTTATTATTACATTGATCACTTTATTATTACATTGATCACTTTATTATTACAATTCAAATTTTAGAAAATCAATTATAGAAATTACATGATTATTGCAATCAGTAGTAATTGATCATTGATTCATCACTGATGTTTGATTGACAGTAGCTGATGTATTTAACAACATATATGTGCCACCGATATATTCCATTGTTTATCGCAGTATACTATGTGGATTAAAGTTTATAAACTATGTGCCGAGTGGTTGAACTGGTGAACTTTGGATCATAAGGTCTGTCATTCAATCAAGAGACGGTGTTTAGATCCCAACCTTATACATGACAAGAAATGTCGCCAGGCCAACCTTTGGGTAATCTTTGGGTCCTCATGTGTCCTTCCACTGCTAAAGACCCCAAAATGACAAAGTCTGTGTCAACTGGATGTTCAAACCTATTTCTCCCTCTCTCTTTTTGATGCTCTGGCTGAAATTGCAACAATGAATTACTTAGTTCAAGGGAAATAACTTCTACTTTCATACTGAACAAGCTTCATTAAGAATTATAATATTCCTTATGTAATATGGTTCTATGTGGAACAATATATTTCATAGTTTATTGTTTTTTGCACTAATTTCAGCTGCACCTATAGTTTTATCCCAGCCCCATTTTCTAGCAGCAGACCCGTCCATAATAAACAGTGTTATTGGTTTACATCCGAACACTGAAGAACATCAGACAGTTCTGGATGTAGAACCAGTGAGTATAAAACAATTTATGTAATTTCACCATAATAATCTGAATAAAATGAATAATGATTTGTTATCTATGACAGAATGTGTGGTTTTCTTTAATCAGTGGCCATGATAGGTGGTGTTGATTCTTTAACTTATAACTATTTGCATAAAAATATACTTTAATATAGTAATAAAAAAATTTATTAAAGGAGCTAAGTTGTTAATTTTTGTGGCCTAGAAATTAACACAAATGAGTCGCAACACATATAATAATGACTATGAATGTAAATAAACTGATTTACATTCAATTGTTTCCATTTTTATCCTAATTATATGTCAATCTGTGGTCACCGTTTAATAGTAGTCCGTTCTCCTTCATTTTTGTGAAAATCAAGTTTTTTGTTTATCGTTTTAATTCTGATTTTAAAAGCGTTTGAATATATCACTGTTACGCCATCATGACGGTTGAATATAATGCGAAACTGCCTGACAAATAGTGTAAAAAAATGTAATACCAAGGTTGTAGACCTTCTAGATTTCACATTTTTTATCCTATTCTAATGAAACCTAAATTACAGGTTTATATCCCAAGATTCTCAGATCCTTCGATATTGATGCACATTGTGGACTCAAATTGTACTAAAAATCTCTTTTAACTTGTTCTCTGTTGATTTCTTTCTAAATGTGGGCGTATCTTGTTTTTATACGCCCACATTTTCATGTGGACGTATTATGTCGTCGCCCCTGTCCGTCCGTCCGTCCACAATTGTTTGTGGACTCTCTACAGGTCACAATTCTTACCCGATCTTGACAAAACTTGAAATATTGGTTTATCCCCCAAAGATCTCGGCTGCTTTCGATATTGGTATGTATCAGATCAAAACTTCATGGATTATGGCCCCGGATTGTACGAAAAATCATGTTTTTAGCTTGTGGACCCTATGGAGGTCACAATTTTGAACCAATTTTGATGAAACTTAACATTCATGTTTATAACCCTAAGATCTTGGTTCCTTTCGATATTTGCGCCTATCGGAACGTAATTTCCTGAATTATTGCCCCTGATTGTCTGAAAAATCACCTATTTTAGCTTGTGGTACTTCTGGAGGTCACAATTATTATCCGATTTAAAAAAAAGTTCAAATATATCACCGTTACACCCTAAGAAAGGTCGAGTTCAAATTTCGGAAAAATCGGGCGCAAATTACCATACAAAATGGACGCCGTTCGTACGCGAATACTGTTAAAAAATGGTATTTCAATTTTGTGGACCCTGTAGAGGTCACAATTTTAATTCAATTTTGATGAAACTTGAAATGCATGGTTATAACCCATAGATCTTGGTTCCTTTAGATATTTGCGCATATCGGATCGTAATTTTCTGAATTATGGCCCCTGATTATACGCAAAATCGCCTTTGTTTACCTTGTGGTCCCTCTGTTGGTCACAATTATTATCTGATTTAAAAAATCGTTTGATTATATCACCGTTACACCCTTAAGAAGGTTGAGTTTGAATTTCGGAAAAATCAGACCAAAATTGCCATACAAAATGGGCGCCGATCGTACGCGAATACTATTTAAAATGGTATATCAATGTTGTGGACCCTGTAGAGGTCACAATTTTAATTTGATTTTGATGAAACTTGAAATGCATGGATATAACCGAAAGATCTTGGTTCCTTTCGATATTTGCGCATATCGGATTGTAACTTCCTGAATTATGGCCCCTGATTATACGCAAAATCGCCTTTGTTTAGTTTGTGATTCCTCTAGAGGTCACAATTATTATCCGATTTAAAAAATCGTTTGATTATATCACCGTTACACCCTAAGGAAGGGTGAGTTCGAATTTCAGAAATATTGGACCAAAATTACCATACAAAATGGCCGCCGTTCGTATGCGAATACTGTTGAAAAAATGGTATATCAAGGTCGTCGACCCTGTAGAGGTCCCAATTTTAATTCGGTTTTGGTGAAACTTGAAATGCATGTTTATAACCTAAAGATCTTGATTCTTTTCGATATTTGCTCATATCAAATTGTAATTTAATGAATTATAGCCTTTGATTGTTGGAAAAATCACATTCTGTTTTGCTTGTTCTCTAACCATCTCTCGAAAATGTGGGCGTATCCTGCCTGGCAGTGCCAGCTTACTATCTTATTTAAATATAATCATTAATTTGTTTTTCAATAGATGACTGGTACTACAATGAATGCAGCCAAAAAATTACAGATTAATATTCATATTATGAATGTTTCTCATATTGTGTAAGTTACAGTTTCTAGTTATTCCTTTAGTTACGGGGGGGGTAAATGGCCGAATAATTAGCTGTAGCGTAAAGCCTGTTCTTGAGTCAACTGGTGTGGTTTCCAATCCCCAGTTGTATTTGACAAGGAGTAGGGTTTTGCCTGTCCAACCTTGTGGGTTTTCCCTGGGTCCTCCGGTTTCCTCCCACTGCTAAAGACCCCTACGCGCAAGCAAATTATTGAAATAGAAAATTAAACCATATAGTCTCAAAATGACCTAGTTTGTGTCGAGTGGACGTTAAAACCCACTTCTCTCTCTTTCTTTCTCATCCTTATTAGCCAATGAAAATCCTTATTTATTTGCTTTCCCATATTAAGTATTGAGAAATCTATATAAATATATTTCCGAGAAACCATGATTATATATCCTGTTGATGTCATTTATGTATTTAAAGCAGTTTACTTATAATTACTAGGCATTGAAAAAATCTACATAATATGACCATTTGGCCTGTTGAGGTCACATACCTATTTCACAAATTTTATTATGTTTGGTTTATTTCGCAACCCTATTATTAGTTGGTAAATACCCATTACATATGAATGTTTTAAATAATAGTTTACTTCCTTGTGTATCAAAAGTCTGTCTTTAAACATATCAGATGTGTTGGAAATTTATATTGAAACTAGACTTCTTTCATCCCACTCATTTCACAATACAGCATAACCAGACCAGTACACCCAGATAAATTCACTCTACCTTTATTAGGGGAGTTGGATAGCCTAATGGTAAGGTCTGTCATTGAGTCAACTGGCATGGTTTCGATTACCCAGTTGTCTCACTGCTAAAGACTAAAGACTCCTACGCGCAAGCGAATTCTCGAAATAGAATTGAACCATATTTTCTCTCTCTCTTGTGATGTATCTTGTCCGCTGGCTTGTCTTTTTAGTTTTTATTTGTGATGGGGGGTTCTCCTGTGGTTACTACTATGATGGGAATAAATGAAATAGTTTAATAAAGATATTATCTGCATTATTGTGTGATTGAGTAAGTGAGTGGGTGACACACTTGTTAGCACCACCCCACAACATTGTTTCCTAGTTAATGAACATCTTACACAAAGTTCTACTTTAATATTAATAGAGATATAATTAAACAAAATAGAGAATACATCCGTTTCCATAGACTTTCTACATCTATTATGTTTATTTTTTTTCTCACTAAACCTAAAGATCATAAGGACTGTATCTTTTATAATCTGGTGGGTTAAAATTGCTTTTCTTGTTTTTAGCTAACTAAAATTGAGTCTCTTTTCACTAGATTCAAAATAGTAGATCAAATTATTAGGTAACGTGTGATACTCAAACATGGAACTTTATGTTCCTTTTTCCGTGACAAAGAGAGAGAGAGAGAAATGGGGTTTAACATCAACTTGACGTAAACTGGGTCATTGGGACTAACACATGTTTTAATTTTATTTCAATAATTCGCTTGCGGGTAGGGGTCTTTATTAGTGGAAGGAAACCGGAGGACTCTGAGAAAACCTATAAGGTTGGACAGGTGACACTACTTCTTGCCACGTACAACCAGGGATTCGAAACCATGCCTGTTGACTCAATGACAGGCTTTATGATACAGTGCGCGCATGCTAACCATTCAATCACACCTCCCCCCCCCACACACACACTTTGACAAAGAACGTTTGAATAAATAGTGGATCATTGTGAGATTATAGTGTGACTGGAAACCATAGTATATTATTTCCATTATAATGGCATTAAAAATCAATATATTTTGTGGTTTTATTTTACAGAGAAACAACCAAATTAAAGTCTATGTTTTTACCTGTTCTCTGGTTAAATGAGGTATGACATTCTTTTAGGTTTCATTTATTGTATTTATTTCTACTAATTTTACAGCGGATTTATGTATTCGCTTCCATTTTAGACGATATCGCAGAAGACTAGTCGAAAACCATGACCATATATAAGCACACAGCTGGGATAAGCAGAAAAGAATCAGCAACCAGCAACAGCTTACTCCTATAGTCACTGACTAGGGCTGAAGCTTGGAAGATAGGGGCTTGGGCACTGCCATGCCAAAAAGCTGTCCTGAAAACGACTCTTTCCAGGTTCAGCACATTGTAGACATAGATGATAAACATTCTAAAAGATTGTTTTTATCAAAGTAAAATGAAATATGAATTAAAAACTGTTGTGTGTTATGATATCAAAGTGGAATAATAAATGCTAAAACATTTCATGTAGCAGTGCAATGATATATGAGAATCGACTAGAACAATTTCATGTTTATTTATGCAGTTCCTGGATCCGCCCCTGGGTAGGTCATAAAACTACTTGAACAATTAACATGGCAAACCCCCTCCTGCAAAACTTCCTGGATTCGCCCCTCATGGATAGGTCATAAAACTGCTTGAACTTGTCTTGAATATTGTAATATTTTGTAGCTGGGTACAGTGATTTAGCTGGTCGGATAGCCGTGGCGATAGAGAGGCGGCTTCTCACCAATGCAACGAGGGTTCAATCCCAGCTCAGGGCATGAACTTTATCGTTGTAAGTGAGAGGGATATTCGGTCTCCCGTCCGATCAGGCAGGTTTCCCCCGAGTTCTTCGGTTTCTTCCTGCAGTAATGATCGAAATCATTCGCACGATCTGTGCCAAGGGCCAAATTTGAAAAAGGCCTCAGGCCTAATTTGCTACCCTTGTAAAATGACGTGATTATTATTATTATTTATTATTACTATTATTATTATTATTATTATTATAAATTTATGCTAAAACAATTAATTCAGGATTATTGGGTTGTTTTTTTTTTTTATCAGAGTGCAGTAATAGATCATAAATCTGCTGAGAAATTTAAAGATAAAGTTCAGCAACCTGTTAAAATAACTCAAGCTATACAATTTGGTTTAATTACTGTTGGTGTTTTTGTACTAGTATGTGCTCTAGCATTTGTGGGCAAGAAAATATTATGTAAATCAGTAAGTATAAGTTTTCAAGAGTATGGTATATTTGTTTATAAGCTGATTTTTAATTTCATTTTAATAAGGCGGTGGGTGGATAGCTGAATGGTTAGCGTGCGTGCATTGTATCATAAAGCCTGTCATTGAGTCAACAGGCGTGGTTTCGAATCTGTGTTGGCTATTGAAATAAAATATTATAAATCCTCAGAAAGTACAACCAATAATATGTCCTTTATTATTTGATAAATGTATATTTGTATTTATCAATCTTCAAAAAGAACAAATTAATTTGGTTCAGTCTGCTTGGCTGTCTTTATTTATTAGATGCTTCAACATATCTACATTTTTGGAGAAAGATTACTATTTTACCATCTATTTTTATTAATTATATTTCAGAATAATGAACCATCCGACTTGCAACCGATGATAACATAATTGAAGGCAAAAAACGTGTAAACCAGCATATTTATCACAACAAATTTAACGAATTCAAGATCAAAAAATTGATAATTTGATAAATTTATGTTTTTTTCTGGACTTTTTTTAATTTCTTTTAGTATACAATATTTATTTTCAATTAATATTAATTTTATCTTATTGTGGGAACACAAATTGAATATTCGCCGATTTCTATTACAATAAGTTTGTCAACTGCCAACATATCTCATCTGATACTATATCTAGTTGAAGATACATTCTTATCATTTTTACTTACGTTATTCAATGGTCATTGTTGACTGTTTTTAGTCTATAACTACATGTAAATCTTAAAATACATTGTACTATCCAGATTATCAACAAAAAAAATCACCAATAACGCTAAAATTCATAAAAGATTCCAGCTTTTTTTTTCTTTCTTTTTTACAAAAAATGTGGTTGCTAGTGGTGACGTCATTACAGTTTAACGTAATTCTGAGAGTGTTGTTATTCTGCAATCTAAACGACAGACTCAACCTACCTGCAGAAAAGTGACTCTGACACGGTGAACAGCCATAATATTCACATGACATTATCTAAACGTCACTGGGGCGAGGTCTACGCACAGAAGTCAGTTTGTTAACAAACAAAAGAAAGTAAAATGACTTCAACGAACAGAAAACCTGCGTAGTATCAGTGTTTTCTGTTAAATAACACAGACACAACTCAAGAATGACTAATAATCCCCGGAAGAAAATGGGATTTTAACAAAATTAGCAAGTTTAAACGGACATTTGACACACACCGGGAACGCACTATGAGCACTGTTTTGTGCTTCGGTCGGGTCTATTTCACATATACACAATGAATTCTGCTAATGTTTTTACCCTGGGGATTGACTAATAGTTAATTTATTTCAGTTCTAAACAAAAATTTAAAACTTTAAAGCAATTTTAAAAAATAGCCAAGTTTGGCTGGGATCACTGAGCAAAATGGCCATTCACTGGATACGTGCGAGAAAAAAAAGCCAGCTACCATAAATTTTGTCACGTTAGTTACGTACGGTTATTCAGGACAAAAGAAGAACACGTCCAAGCCATTAAATATAGGTTATTCAATAGCTGTATTCAATAGCTATATTTAATAGCTGTATTCAATGATATTTGCTTGTATTTGCATGTAGTTATAGAATAAATTCCTAAAACCAGTAAAATATATTGTACAACTGGTACATTGTAGGTTAAACTGCATCTATTCCAAAATGGCTTTTTTTTATATCATCTGGCATAATGCTATAAAGAAATCCCTATTTTTTATATTTAGTCTTATATTTTATAGTTGTGTGGTTAATATCATTGTGATAACAAATTGTCTTTCAAAAAGATTGGGTAAATCTTATATCTTGAAATTTAACCAATGTTGACAGGGAAAGAAGTAATCTGAAAAGAAATAAATTTGAATAGATATTTGGATAATCAACATTGGTAGTGGAGAAAAGGAGAAATTATAAATAAAATATTTGATTTGTTACTGAAGTCAAATTGAGATTTGTTGTGTTGTAAATCAAAATAAACTTATGAAGAAATTTGTAAATGTTTAATCTTGGCATATTTTATTAAATATTAAATGGTAAAAACTTGATTTGTCTAACAACTATCATAGGACACATAATAGTTAAATTGTCTATAATGTATGGCACATCTACTACATATAGTTTTGTATATAGAATGAAAACCATGACATATTTATATTTTCATCAATTGCCTTTTGATTGTGAGTTTCACTTCTGGAAACATTCTAGTTTATTATCTACCTCTTAGAATTTTTCTCATTGCTTCGATATAGTTCATATCTTGTCAGCCGCAAATGATAATGCATGAAATGGCAGATGATGTTTATCTCAAATCAAATTTTAACACGATAATAATGACAGTGGTAAAAAATGTTTTTTTAATTTTTTTTAAATGATTTGTATATATTTTCTATAGAAGGGTATATCTTTCATATCAGTAACTTTGTGTTGTGCATTGGGGGTTGCGCGTTGAATCACAAGGTCTGTCATTTAGTCAACTGGCATGGTTTCAATTGCCTGGTTGTACGTGACAAGGAATAGGGTCGCCAGTCCAACCTTGTGGTTTTCACTGGGTCCTCCGGTTTCCTCCAACTGCTAAAGACCTCTACGAATTATTAAAATAAAGTTGGACCATATGTTAGTCCTGAAATGACCTTATTTATGTTGAGTGGATGTTAAACCCATTTCTCTCTCTCTCCTTGTGTGTTTTATACATCCAAAAATATTATATTCCAAGCTATATAAATTAAATGTGTAACCTCATTATATTTTATCAAACATAATGTATGGATATATATTTATTTACACCCGATTTATTTTGATTTTATAACATGTTGTACATAATTTATGTTATCTTGACTGTTAAAATTGTTAATAGATCACTGGTCCTTGCTGAATATTAATATGTGATTTATATCAAATTATTCTTCTGTGCCTTAATTGATAAAATGCCACGATACTTGACATCTCCGAGGCCCAAACTCACACCGGGCATAAATTGAATGGCCAGAACATTCACGATGACATGCTGGTTTATTTGATTCCATATATCTAGCGGTGGAGCACGGCATCGAAGCATGATTAACCCGTGGCCCAAATTCGATGACCTAAAAAATTCATGGGGCCATGCTGGTTAATTTGATACCATATATATGGTGGTGTTGAGTGTGGCGACGAATCATGATGGGTGGACATACATAAATACATACACACTTTGATTTTATATAGACCTGACATATTAAATATCTACACAGCAATATGAATCAATGGGTCAAATTTAATTAAATGGAGTCTTTTAGTTTTTTAAAACCCAATTCAAAGCCAATCTGATTAAAACACAGATCCCATTCCCTTTCTTTTTTTATATAAAGTTCAAAGACCATTGAAGTATAAAAAAAAATTAAAAAAATAAAGATGTATGATTGAATGAGATTGTATGAAAGTTATCATAATATTGTATGTAACAATATTTATGGCGATAGAGAATTATACATCTATATCTTTTGTCACATTGTGCCACACCCATTTCTAAATAGAATGATAATCAAAGTGAAAACCTAGCATATAAATGAGCTACCATTGTCATCAAGCCATTTAATGATTGGTACTAGTCAGCACAATTACATGCTTAAAAATACAATATCAAATACCAGGAAATATTGGACTCAGACATCTGCTACAACTGTTCAAGCCATGGCCATTTCTTTGCTAGATTATACATAGGCTTTTAGTGGTTGCTCATTTAGTGAGAACTCCATCAAGAGACCACGTTTGGCAAAAATTAAAAGAGTCATATTGAAAACAAGTAATGTAATAAATATAATTTAATAATTATATTAATAGATTTAATTTAATAAATATATTGATGAATTTAATTTAATAAATATATTGATAAATTTAATTCAATAAATATATCGATAGATTTAATTTAATAAATATATTGATAAATTTAACTTAATAAATATATCGATAGATTTAATTTAATAAATATATCGATAGATATAATTTAATAAATATATTGATAAATTTAATTTAATAAATATATCGATAGATTTAATTTAATAAATATATTGATAGATTTGATTTAATAAATTTGTTGATAAGATTTATTTTAATAAATTTGTTGATAAGATTTATTTTAATAGATTTGTTAATGGATTTGATTAAATAAATATGTTGATAAAATTTTATAAATACATTGGTAGACTTTAAGTATAAATCTATCCACTTAAAAAATATTTTAATAAATTTGTTGATAAGATTTATTTTAATAAATTTGTTGATAAGATTTATTTTAATAGATTTGTTAATGGATTTGATTTAATAAATATGTTGATAAAATTTTATAAATACATTGGTAGACTTTAAGTATAAATCTATCCACTTAAAAAATAGTTTGAAAAGTTTATGATTTAGATTTTAGACACACTGTAATCTATTCAGGTTTATTTATTTACATGTAATTAAATTGTACATTCCAGAAGAGTAGACGGTAATCCTCGGTTGTAGTCATTTCTTGCAGTGTGCCTTTAATAAACGATGAGTCACTACGTAACAAAAGCGTATGACGTTAAACCCCATTTCATTCATTAATACTACGTAACAAAAGCGTATTGAATACTACTGCTCACATAAGAAATAACCTTTTTAATATTCTTTTGTGTGATGGAGGTGTTTTGATTTATTACAAATATATTATAGTTTGCGTCATTGTGCAGTTGACGACTTGCGAATATTTGATGTGGGTTTTTGTATTAATCTTATTATAAAATATCCAGTCAACATTCCTTTTCATGACAACTAAATACTGAATTACATTTGTATCTAATGAAGTAATGATCAACCCAAAATATTTCGGATGATATAATAAACCTGTTAGACTATTTAAAATTGATTAGAAATTTAAGTAAATACCGTATGTATTATTTACATTTGCTTTCAAACTATTTATCACTTCCACCGACATATTCCACAAACAGATCCGAATGCATGCATTACGAATGTCTCAACATTTAGACGTTCAGAAACTAGTTGTACGACACCAAAAAGAATCGGTAGACATGCCCTTCTTCACGGCCTATAATTCTTTGCTTCACGTTGTGTTTCGAAACAGCCATGGACGACGGCTAACCTACATACTGTCCGACTGGAACGCGCGTATCTCTGTAAATGCGCCCCAACCGGGTATGTGTTACTAAAAAAAGTAATTACTCGATTGGTTAAAGAGCGCATAATATGAAAATTTAAAAATTATACATGTATGTACATTTACTTGCAGTAATTTATAGTAAATCCATTCATAATTAATTGAGGTTACCAAAGTCACAAATATAGACATTCCCAGAAAACGAATTTAACAATTATCGAAAACACTCTTAAAGATGCATGACATACGAGTTAGATAAAGATCTTGCCGTTCTTGCTATAATAGTTCAAAAATAGATATAGAAAAATGAACATATTAAAACTTTATTTCCATTAAATTAATTTATTTTGAGCAATGTTATCATTGTTTATTGAAGTTTTGACGTAAAAGGTTTATTATCATAGAAAGCAACGTCACGTGTTAATCGAGAGAAGTCACGGTCGGTAAGCGAGTAAGATGCTGTCGACTGGAATAACTAGACGCTAGACTTTTGCACATGATTGACATTGCTGGCTTATTTCGCCAAACATACCTGATTTGAAATTGGAGTAAAAACGGTAACCATTGAATGTAAATCAGTTTATACACATTCATATTACTGTATTATATGCGTTGCGAACCACTTTTGTGAATTTCTAGGTCCCAAATGTTAGCGATTTAGCTCCTTTAAACAACACCCGGGGGATATCATCCCAAAGTAAATTCACCCCGGTCCTGGCTCCGCGGTCAGTAAAACGGGCCACTCCGACGCGGGATCCCAATCCGCCCCTGCCCTTAGCCACCTTGGCTCCCCAAAATAAAATAGATACACGTATTTGAGTACATGTATGCCAATAACAATGTATAATATAAAAGAAGACGGTGTGTGAAATTGTATATACACGATAAATAATATACAGTTGATGTAATTCATTACTTATACATTGGCTATTAACCAGTAGCCTTTTGTGAAATGTATTTCATCGATGTACTCTTACCAATATAAATCTAGAAATAAAGATAAATGACGTATACATAAAATGGACCCGTGTATGGGCACGATGAATGTGTTCCTGCTATCACAGCACGTGATTACAGCAACCTCATGGTGGTCTAATATCGCCGAACTGCAAACAACCAGTCAATCGATGCGGGGTATCGGTGCATCGCAATCCCAAAGAAAATTTAGAAAATCCAA
This sequence comes from Patella pellucida, assembly GCA_917208275.1. Taxonomy (NCBI): domain Eukaryota; kingdom Metazoa; phylum Mollusca; class Gastropoda; family Patellidae; genus Patella; species Patella pellucida. The sequence continues at coordinate 32,165,853 of OU795043.1, forward strand.
CAGCCTCAAATACGTTTTTCAGCTAAAAGCAAGTTTCTCAACCCCACTCTATGTCGACATAAATCTCAACCATCCAATCAGACCGTTGCAGCTGCATTCACAAATAATTGATGTCCGGAAAATGTCGCACAACGTAGAGTGACACCAGACAAAATGGTGTAATCCATAGTCAACCAGTACAAATTCGTGATGTTCAATTAAAAGAATAGTAAAAAAACAATTAATAAGATTTGGGGCACTTTTTTTTTGACAACTAGATTTACTAATTTCAACTTAGAAAAGGAACCCTGACTAGATGCTGACGGCATAGGGACATTATATAATAATTGATTTGTAGGACTCATTTTGGTTTGATTGAATGTGTAAGAGACTCCGGTAAACCGACTCTTTAGCCCTAAAACTACGGCCTCTGCAAAACAAATCACCACCACCACCACCAATACCCCCTGCTGTGCGTCTCTGTCAACTATTAATATATGGGTAACTTTAACAATTCATTCACCTCGTCGTAAACAAGTTTGCCGAATGCTTTTACAATTTAATAAAAAATAATAAAGGCGTCAACACACAAAAGCTTTGTACAGGTGTGACTCAGAGCCTTATAAGGCTCTGGTGTGACTTATTTACGCATTAGATAAATTAATAATATTGAAATTTCTGGGGGAAAAAATCTTGGGTAACATAATATAATGCGTATTTACACTCAAGTCTTGATTGTAGAAGACTGCTGTTATAGCCTATTAAAAAGAAAAGACCAATGGCAATGGATATTTTGTAATATGACATATTTGATAGACGCACCATGTTTCAGTCAGCAAATATACTATTTTTATTGATTTTGTCCTGTGATATGGTTTCAGTTCTGGTGGGTAACGACCTGGAGTTTACCTGGTGCATTAGCACTTGTTCGATTCCGTGTCGTTATTGCAGTTACAATAGCTATGCCCTGGAATCACTGGAAGTTGATGAATCCTGCGAAACACCCCAATCAACGGGTCTGATCAATTCAACAGATGCAATACTGAAGAACGTTAGTTTCCGTGTTTGCCATGCCAACAGCTGTCTTACCAAAGTGCCTCAAAATATCTGCCAGTTTCCTACCATCAAGGATTTGAGTTTGAATAACAACAAAATACGAGAATTGCCAAATGTGTCATGTTTGACGGAATTAGTGGTATTGGATATGAGTTATAATAGGATTCAAATTTTGAAATCGGGGATATTTGATAAATTGGGGATGTTACGTGATCTGCATCTTTCTGGAAACCAAATACATACTGTGGAACTCGATGTCTTCCATGCAGGACTGGATAGTATCAACATAGTGTGTCTTAATAACAACACTCTGACTGAGGCTGATGTTTGGGTATTGAATATAACTCACCAGTTCTCTGAATTTGACATTAGGTCGAATCAGATTTCTCAAATGACCAACAAAGCTCATTTTAAATTGGGCTATTTTCAGACATACCATGGATCGGGATACCATGATGTTCGTTATAATAATTTTACAGTTTGGCCAGAGGAATTTTTAGAAAATCTTGGAGATAGCTTACAATTAACACTAAGTAAAATTATAAATCTCAGTTTTGATTTTCGGAACAACACATGGAACTGTGATTGTCATTTTTATCCGATGATGTCAATAGTTGGTAATATATATAAACGTTTAATTAGGGACCATTTTATGGTTCAGTGTAACAGTCCACCCAATTTTGCCGGCAGATTAATTACTGACGTAAAGCTGTCAGATTTGATATGCAACATTTCAGTTTCCTGTCCCTCGGGTTGTTTATGTCAAAACAGACCTAGTTCAAACAAAATGGTAATAAACTGTCAAAATGTTGGACTAACCAAAATGCCTCAAAAGTTACCATATCACGAACGAATATATATTTATTTTCAGAACAATTTAATAAGCCATTTACCAGAATTACCTTACATAAAACGAATTGTTTACTTAGATATCTCAAATAACAATTTATCATTTATATCGAGTTCGGCATTTAGTGGTGCTGACCGATTGAAGTACCTTAATCTCTCCAATAACCAATTGGATGATTTGCCTACAAGTTTTAAAACATTACACCGAGTCGCAATAGACATTTCCAATAATAACATAAAGTGCTCTTGTGAGAATGTTTGGTTATATAATTGGTTTCTGTCAAACCCGGATACCCTTAACAGATCTAACATTATGTGTACTCTATCTAATGGACGAAGGGAAAGTCTTGAAAAGATCGGACGGGGATGTGAGTCGTCTGTTTCTAAGGAACAGCTTATTGGTGTGGTTTTAGGCGTAATTGTTATTCTCCTCCTTACCGCCAGTTGTGTCTTTTTCAGGCATGAGGTGTTGTTGGTGTTTTATATTTATATTTTGAAGAACTGTAGGCCTAAGAGGCATACGTCTGTCAGGGCTAAGCATGGAACAAAGTTCGATGTCTTCGTCATAATTGATGAAGATGAGGACACTGATAGATTGTGGGTTCGAGAGCATTTATTGCCGTATTTTGATAAATATTCTATCAAGTCTTACATTTCATATCGTGATGGAATTCCTGGTGAAGTCACGGTTGATGCGAATATTACAAATCTACACAACAGTCGCTCTGTCTTGGCTATTGTTTCGAGATCATGTCTCAGAACAAAAATGTTTCAACTACAGGAGGCATATGACCATATGATTAAAGCGGGAAATGGCCGATTCGTAATTATTAAACGACTAAATGTTTCTCCGTCTTCTGTTAGTAATGGATATATTAGGGCCATGTTAAGGTTGAGAAATTTTATACATGAAGAGGATAAGCGTATTCCAGCCAAGCTTTCATTTATGGCCAGCAACCAACAAGAATTTCAGAATATATGCCATATATAAACTTTGCGCAACAGTAAGTAGTCTTGGCAAAAGATATAATATTGGTATATCCTTGTACATCTATATATGTCATGATAATATACAAATCTACACTTGTTTTTGTTTGTTGTTGTTTTGTTTTAATCGCCAGTTGTAAATGTCTAAAGGTCCATATATTTTTATACATAATGGGTGTACACTCCACATAGACGTACGGTCTCGATGGCAGTTAGAGGGGGGGGGACAAAACCCTAAAATTTCGGGTTTACAGACAGCGCCCCCCCCCCCCCCCAAGGATATTACGAATGTTGGGCGTACTTTGAGGGCGAAACCCGAATTATTAGCGTCGCAGGTGCGGTTTCATGATTTCCCACCCTGTTTTCAGTGTTTTTCGTCTGCAAATTCATCAGGAAGAAATCGGTAGCCTACTGCCTGAAAAATTTCTGAAAAAAAAGTCCGACTGAAGGAAGACACGTGGTTTGAAGGAGGTAGTGATTTCTGATTCAGCTGCGTTCCAACAAGAAATCTGCGACAGACAGCATCAGAAGTGGTTAAATTCATAAGCCAGACCATTTAACCTCTGGTGAACTGTTGACCTTAAACACTATGTATGAATCTAAAGTCAATCGGATACTAACTTCAGTCTCTAGAGCGTCCACAAGATGTTTTCAAAATAATCAAGAGCCATACCTCTGGCTTGAATATTAACTTTAGTCTCTAGAGCGTCAACAAGATTTTTCAAAGTAATCAAGGGCCATAACTCTGGCAGTAATTATCGGAAATCGTTGAAAATCAATACGATTCTTTGTCTCGTGGCCTTAAACACCGTGTATCATTTAGATATTAACTTTAGCCTCTAGAGCGTCCACGAGGTTTTTCAAAGTGATCAAAAGTCATAGTTCTGGCAGTAATTACCGGAAATCGTTGAAAATCAATGCGTCTTCGTCTGATGACCTTAAATGAAATGAAATGAAATGGGGTTTAACGTCCTACTGTTCAGCTCCTAAGCATACGCAATACAGTGTGCTATGAGGGAAATATTTGCCCGGACACTACGGCCTACTCTTATACCGAATTCCAGCTTCCAAAGGATCTTTTACGTGCACGCCAAAGTGTACACGGGACCTCGGTTTTTTGTCTCATCCGAACGACTAGAAAACTGTCTTTATCAGGCCCTCAATCCTGTACCACAGACAAGGGGGTACCACGCCGGAAAATCTGGATGAAGTTTCTTGGCCATAGCACATCCTTAGGTATCCCTACAGTGGTTTCATTCCATTCTACACCACTAACTCCTGGATTAATCTATGGAAGTAACTCTCATCAGACAGGGTTAGGAGCTAGCCTAAATGAGAGAAAGGGGGGTGGGGTTAACGTCCACTAAACACAAACTAGGTCATTTCGGGACAAACATAATATGGTTTAATTTTTTTCAATAATTCGCTTGCGCTGAGGGGTCTTTAGCAGTGGGGGGGGGGGCGGATAACCCGGAGAAATTAAACCCATGAGGTTGTACAGGCGATCCTACTCCTTGTCACGTACAACCGCGGATTCGAAACCATGCCAATTGAGTGACTCAATGACAGGCTTTATGATACAGATAATTTAAAATCGGGGAATCCTATGGATTAACCCAGGGTATAGTGGAGTAAAACAGAATGAGTACATTCTCTAATATTACAATCGATGCAACTGATTTGTGATTTTCCTGTTTGCATATTGTTCAGGGTTTCTAAAAATATATTACCTGCCTTATCTAAAAAAGGGGAAAATTATTGTTTTTTTAATGATGCTACATGTAAATTTTGTACATTTTTCATGACAGGACAATAAAAAATTATATTTTTCAAATAAAATCCAGATTATGAGTGTTTAAATATTTTCATGAAAGAAAATAGAAATCTGAAAAGAGCTCAAAATTGTGAGATCGGTCATTAGCCAAGGAGTTTTTTTAAAATGGGGTGGGGGTTGGGGTATGGCCTTGTCGGGGATGAATGCTCAGTTTGTCGGGAAGCGTCGCGCCATCTGTCGGGTTTTGAATATTTTTAATAATATAAAAGCGGAAAGAAAGCAGTCCAGTCAATGATGAACACGTACGCCATCTGAATAGAACTAGCACGTACACATGGCCTTTCTCAGTTCTTGAGTACTGTGGTCCTGTATATTGGAGGACGAACTTAAAAAGTGTCGTCGATTGATTAATGGATTCGGTTACAGTGCAAGATAACTGTAAATTTTGCCCATCGTCTTATATATAGTAACTCATTAATCTCATTTTCAATTTTCTATGACTTTGTTAAACTATTCAATTTCTATAAATTAAATTCTCGCGCGCTTTTTGTCAAGTTAGTTGTGAGCGGTACCGTATTTATACAATCAAGGGACACTTCTAGAGAAAACTGTCAACATTTGAAAAAAACTGTTAGTTGTCAAAACTGTAGGAATTGAATTGAAGTGAAGTCACTTATTTTGCTGTCAGGGCGGATGCACCGCTTATATTTAAAGCGAAAATTACATTTATTCTAAGAAAATTAAAACATGATTATTTTAATGTCTTTTACTAAATAGGTTGTCAACTCACTATTATACGATCATAGACATCATTCTAACACTTAAAAACCATTCATATAAAAAAAATGAAATATTTTCTACACGGCCTGACCTGCTTGGTAATAATGTCATTTCATTTCACTGGAAAACAACGTCTACATAAGGAAATAGGTTAACACTATTTTGTAGCCAAAGCAAAGTGACAGGCGTCATACTAGCCACTAGCCCTGAATGATTGACAGCCTTTTTGTGTTTTAAATGGATGCAATATAGCATCAACCCACTAAGCAGGTGCTAATAATAGCTTATTTAACATTGGAAATAATAACACAATTACTTCCCTTGTGTCACACTTGCCTTATAGAGAAACCAGTGATCGTTTTTAAAACAGAGTTCTTCTCAACGTTAAGATTCGAAATTGAAAATGATATTATTGCCAATTTCTCAACTGGCAATAGTGAATTATAGGATTAATAGGATTATTCTTTAACAAGGTAGGACTGTTTGTAGATACCATATATTTTAGGGCTTTATTTTAATACATTTTAAAAATATAACTTGAATATTTGTTAGGGAAACTTTAAAGGACCTAAGTCCATAACCTTAAAATATTCGAGTCAAGGGCCGAGTAACTACTTCAGTATTATGATACGTTTTCAAACGACTTAAATCCGTCAGTCTTCATCTGAAATTTGAGACTGGTGCCCCAAGTGTATTTTGTGGTAACTGAATAAAACCAAATTTTTTTTTATTAAAATACATGTAATGTATAGTTGAAATTTGCCTTTCTTTATCGAGTATGGCACGCTGCAAACCTCTCAAGTGACCGTAATCGGTGTAAAGGTCACCCAACTAAACAATTGACCCAAAATCTAAATATTTTTAGTTTTTGAGACAAGGAAATACACCATTCCCCTATATTTTGGCGTTTTATTTTCATACATTCTCAGACTTTTATTTTTGAGCCTCTGTTTAATTCGGGATTGTCCCATTTTTTAAGTTATTTTTTAATTTTGATTTTCTTTCACCCGTGTGTTGCGGGAATTGATATATTCAGAAAATTTCTATATTTAATTATCTGTACAGATAAAAAGGTAATTTTCTGAATTTGCTGATTGGTATAATATACATGTATAATACACACATCTGACAATTCAGAAATTTTCTGAATTTTGCGATCGGTATAATATACGAAGCTCACAATTCAGAAAATTTCTGAATTTGGCAATCAGTATAATAATATACGAATCTCACAATTCGGAAATTTTCGGGATTTGACGATCGGTATAATAATCCTAACCCAACCCTAGCCCTAACCCTGATTAGTCAGCTTCGTATATTATACATGTATATATACCGATCCCCAATCCTAACCCTAACCCTGAATTGTCAGCTTCGTATATTAATAATTATACCGATCCCTAACCCTAACCCTGAATTGTCAGCTATATTAATATACCGATCGTAAGATTCATAAATTTTCTGAATTGTCACATCTGTGTATTTTAATATTATACAGATCGCCAAATTCAGAAAATTTCTGAATTGTGAGATTCGTATATTATACAGATCGCCAAATTCAGAAATTTTCTGAATTGTGAGCTTCGTATATTATACCGATCGCAAAATTCAGAAAAATTTCTGAATTGTGAGATTCGTATACTATACCGATCGCCAAATTCAGAAATTTTCTGAATTGTCAGACCTGTGTATTATATATTATACCAATCGGCAAATTCAAAAAAAAACTTTTTATCTGTACAGATAATTAAATATAGAAACTCTCTGAATTTATTGCCAGAAAATAAATATTTCTACGCCAAAGTTATTTTTAGTCTCTCTCTCCCTTTCCCTTTAACCCCCTTTTGCATGGCGATATCTGTTAACTTTTTGGTGTAGAATCGAATATAAAGGTTTGAAAATGCATTTTCTACTAGCTGGTTTTGTTGTAAGGTTGATTACGTTGAAATGTAGGGCCGGGGGATTGCATGTTTATTTATCTCTACTTCCAGCATGAGTAGCCTATCTCAAGTTTTTCATGAATAACCTCACGCATCCTGCTTTTGGGCAAGAGTTTGCCACGTGTTGCTCCATCTGTGGGAGAAAGCGTTCTGTTCAACGAAAATTTGGGAAAAAGTTACAGCCGGTCTAAGTGACGAGAATTAAGGGACAATTTTTAGTGTTCTGTGGCCATAATTATGTGTAACGTCACAGAGTAAAAAGTCAAGCTAGCTTCTCGAGCTATTTATAGACATTGAAGGGAAACCCCTTTACGTCATTTCCTCTTCTGAATTACCCTGCTTTTAAGATTGGACAAGTTGTTTTTTACTTTACAGCAAGGTTACAGTAACAGTTATCATCACAGTTTTAAAGAATAGTGACGTCTTGGCACAAATGTCTTCGTCGTTTTCTGAAGACACAAATAACCAAAAGCGAAATCCTGTAGGTGTATTTCAGTCTTAACCACTGAAATTTAAAATGTATTCAATTTTAAGACGCACAATATTTACGTTTTGGGATGTGGGGTGTAGAACCGGTAGACTACAGACTAGTGGCTACACAAATTACTACAATGTATTATAGGGACATAGGGTTCATATATATACCTATGAATTACAAAAAGGCCAAACGATAATTGACCATAATGGCAATCAATAAACAGTTTAATAATTAGTATTAAAGGACCTAAGTCCGTAACTCAAAATCCTCCAAAATCTTCGACATCGAAAACACGAATTATTGGTCAATTTAAATCAACATTGATGATGTAAACTTACCAGGAAAAGATGAGCTTCTGATATCCGATATTTAAGATAAAATAATTTTTCTAACATTGGTACACGAATCGTGTACCATATTGCGCTCCGGTCCTAGTTTTATTGAGAGACTCGAGGGACGAGGCTAGACACATTGCACTGTATCACACTGCATATGTGGACTGGAATAACCAGGCGCTAAAAAAAATGCACTGGGTTGAGACTGAATGGCTTGTTTCGCCGAACATAACTGATTGGAAATTGGAGTAAAACGGAAAGCATTTAATGTAAATCAGTTTATATACATTCATATTACAGTATTATATGAGTTTCGACCCACTTTTGTCAATTTCTGGATCCCAAATGTTAGCGATTTAGCTCCTTTAACCCACGATTCCCACCAGGTGACCAGTTCACTTAAACTAAAGTAGCTAAATCGCCAATATTTGTGACCTAGAATACTGAAATAAATTGACACAAATGGGTATATAATAATGTCATATGAAATATATAACTGATTTACCTTCAAACTTTTCAATAGTCTGGTTATTCCTGTCTACACCGAAAGTATTTATTGCACATGCTCTCCAGACATCTCTTATTGAATATGTCTAGCTTCGTTCTTCGAGCCCCTTTTTCAAATGGCGATGAAACGTAAATGTATACAATTCGTGTAGGCTACCAATAGTAATTTTGTCTTAAATATTTGATATCAGAAACGCATCTTTTTCCCGGTAAGATCACAACATCAATATTGATTTAGATTGACATATAATTCATTTTTTCAATGTCTAAGAATTTAGATGATATTGAGTTAGAGACATAGCTTCTTTAAGCTGGTACAAATATGAGGGTAGGCTACGGAAGACCATTAGACCTAGGGTCAATCAAGTGTGAAAAAAAATATTCTGACAACCATTTTATATAACTATCTTGTAATTACCCTAACCTAACCCTAGATAGCTATCTTGTAATTACAAGATGAAGAAAACTATCTTATAATTACAAGATAGGTTATATTAGACTATCTTGTAATTACAGGATAGTTTACTCGTGACTATCTTGTAGTTACAAGATAAGAAATAGCTCATTAGGGTCAATCACATGAAAAAAAAGTGTTCTAATCCGTTTATTTCAAGGTCGTCCTTCACTGATTTATCGGATATCTAGGCAAACGAAGTACTTTTTTATGTTATGGCATGGGCACATTCAGGTTATGCTCCCATTGATATCAATAGTTATTTCGTGCCATCATTAAAAAAACATTCATTAAGTTCATACTTTCATTAACTTCATAGTCCCATCAACTTCATACCCTCATTGATATCATTTATTAATGATTCATTGATTTTATGCTTCCCTAAAGATACTTTCCCACTACAAACTTTGTTATATGATGATATATTTGGACTAAAACATATTCAAACTAATTAATCTATCAAAAATTTTGACGAAACATGAAATATAGGTTTATCCCAAAAAGATCTCAGCTGCTTTCGATTTTGATGAAACTTGAAATGCATGTTTATAACCCAAAGATCTTGATTCCTTATAATATTTGCGCATATCTAATTGAAACTTAATTGTAGGAAAACTCACTTTCGATATTGCTTGTTCTCTATCCATCTCTCGAAAATGTGGGCGTATCAGTCCTGGCAGATCCAGCCTATCTTTTTTGTGCTGTAATATTTTTTGTTTCAATACCATTGAAATGGGCCTGTGTAAAATCAGTAAATTACAGTTTCCTGGGGGAGTTATGGTTATGGTACTGGTGTTTAATATTTTGGATAACTTTCGTAAACTGCACTTGATTAAAAAAAATAAATGAAATAAGAATATTGAATCAGAATCAGATCTTTTCTCATTATTCACTGTAGTATAGGCAAGTATATGGGGTGGGATATGAAATGTTTTCCATATCTTTTTTTCATATTAAATATTTCACTGCTGACAGGCCAGTAAAAACTTTAAAACTTTGTTGATTGAATCATTTTAAAAATTAATCATTGTAATTACTTTCTTAATTAAAGAACATTTCATTTAATGGACTTATCGTTTTGTTTTCATTAATTGATTATAACAAGTTTTAACTTACAAGCCGTAAAGTCAAAAACCATACAACATGGAGTCAGAAAAGTCACTAAGCTGCTTTTACTTTTAGCAGACAACGACAAGCTTATCTTTCCTCCATGGGAGAAATCATTTTGACAATTTTACATGTAACCCGATGACCTTTGACCGTTTACCTCAAGAACTCAGGATGCTAAAGATAAATGTCATTTTGCAAAGTTGCTTTGTTGAAGTGTATATGTAAAAAGGTTGTGCACATTAGTGGATTTTTCCGAAAAACATTTGTAATTTGACATTTGACTTTTACTTTAACAGTATTATGTGATCATCATTCTAAGTATAACGACATATGTATTTTGCATCTTAGGTATTAGGTATTTTCTATGATGTATAGTAACACTTTCAACATACATTTAGTTTTGGCCCTTTAACCCCGCCATAATGTTTTTATTTATTCATTACAAAATGACACCCGAAACCATAGGGTACTGATAATAAAATGTTAATTGTGTCATAAATATTGAATAGTAGGATCTTCTAGTTTCACGACAAGATAACAACACCAATATTGATCAACATTGAATTCTAATTCGTGTTTTTATTTTCAAATATGAAAGTATTGAGTTAGAGACTTAGCTCCCTAAAACATACATTATGTAAGAGCTAAATCTGCCTATTCACATTGGATGTCTTTCTTTAGGCCTGAAATGTTATATAAACTATATTTACATGATAAGACAATAATCAACTCCGATTTTCAACAGTGGCTGTTGATGATTAACGGTAAAAAATTTTGTTTTCGTTCGTTTTGACTTCACACAGTTTTTAAATTCCTGTTGAATTGGAAAAGCTTGCTAATCTCGGTAACTTCTGCAGACATAAAAACTGTGTAAAATCAAAACAAAAACAGCAAAAAATCAAAATTTAAAGAAGTTTTCTGAAAAATATAAATTGCGTTATGTGGCTTTAAGGAGAGCATTAAAATTGATGAATAATGATATTAATATGAAGTTGATGGGAGTATGAAGTTAATGAGTGTAGGAACTCTATGATTTTAATGTAGGCATGAAAATAACGAATGATATTTATGGGAGCATGACATAAATGTGTCGATTCTGTAACATAAAATAAAGTATGACGTTGACCTAACTATTCAATAAATCAGTGTATGGCGACCTTAACATAAGTTATCATGATGGCCTTCTCTGTATCTAGGCTATCTTGGGGGGCTATCTTGTAATTACAAGATAGTCAGAATTTGGTTTTTCATTTGATTATCCCCAATGGGCTTCCGTAGTAGGCTAGGCCTACCAACCATACAAATATTATTATAATGTGAATTGCCAAGTCATACCTTAATTTAGCTTTGGAGTTTGGACTATAGGAATCCAAGATGTCAATAGTCTGACTCTGCTTCTTGACATAGATTAGAAATATTTTTAACCGTAGCCTATAATCTTCCTTACTGCTAGTCTACCAGTTAAGTTTAATTCAGAATATTTGCATGACCTATCCTGTGTTAACTGTATTCCATACATTTTACACACCAGGATTTCAATACCAGATTATCAGTTTGCATCGCATCTGAACAACTAGACACTATCCTTTTAAGGCCCCTCATCCTGCACCACTGACAAGGGGAAACTGCATGGCAAATTCCAGAGAAACTTTTCTCAGGCATCACTGAGAACGAACCTGAGAGCTCCTGGTCATTGAGCCACTGTGGCTTTATTTTTGGAAGCAATGGTCACACTCACAGTCTCGATAAAGCTGGAAGAGCCAGATAAAAAATATATTAATATTTTCCACAATTTCTTTCTTTAGCGAGGAGTGTCATTTAGCAAAGAAGAATTAGAATTATGGGCTGAATGTCGCCATGAAAGTTTTTGGTATAGATGTAAGTTCTTCAGATATTTAGATTTCTATGTTAGCAATAGTGGTATTTCAACATAAACTAATGATGCCAAGTAATACTAGTAATAAAATATATTTCAAGTACCTAGTAATGGCAGCCTAGGAAAATTGAGCACACATTAAAACTCAGTCATGGGGAAATAATCTTCAAGATCTAAGGCATTCGACTAGATCGGTCATTAAGTCAAGTTGCGTGGTTTCGATTCTCCACTTGAATGTGACAAGGATTAGGTTCACCTGTCCAACCTTGTGGGCTTCCTCTGATTTCCTCCCATTGCTAAAAACCCTTGTGCACAAGCGAGTTATTAAAATTGAACCTTATGTTAGGCCCGAAATATGTCGGGTGGCCGGTAAATCCCATATCTCTATCTCTCTTACCTAAACTCTTGTTGGAACGCAATATCTCTGCTTTAATTGAGGGAGAATCATGAAAAGCGATACAGCATCTTGACATAGCTTGATAATAAATTTTTTCTGTCCCAGCTATGCTTTATTAAAGGATAAATATACAAATGCCATGTATTTTGAAATGGAAGGATGGAACATCAGTGTTGACTTAATAGACATGCAAAGAGAATGTATTGATTGTATTCTTCAGTAGAATGTAAGCATTTTGATGAAATACTTTGTTTGATCTCTGCATTACTAAAATTTATCTTTGTAGTATTCCATAATAATTTATTAGAACTTTTTTCATTTTAGGTCTTCCATTCTCTGTAGGAGGTGTGCTAGCAGTTCATACTCTGACAACTATAGGTATACTATGACAATACATACATTATATCTTTACAGTTGCAGCTTATTCTATTTTCAGTAATTTTTCAGTGTATAACCTGCTTGAAGCTAATGTTATAATTCATTTGAATTTAAATTTATAAACACAGTTTATATTCATGCAGGGGGTTGGGATGGCCTAGTGGTCTAGAGTGTCGCGCTTCAACCTCTAGCTGGCCGGTCACCTCTGGCTTGCGGCTGTGGTTTCGAGTCCTGGTGTGAGCGTATGTGGCATGGAGATAGGGGTGCCTTCTCAACCTCGTGGGTTTCCTCCGACACTCCGGTTTCCTCCGAAGGCTAAAGACCCCAAGGGTCAAACAAATTATTAAAATAAAATTAAAACCATATGTTACTCCCGAAATGAGCTAGTTGTGTTGAATGGAGGTTAAACCCCATTTCTCTCTCTATATATATATATTCATGCAAGGCAGAAGCCTATACATTTTTCTAAATTAATCAAACAGAATTGAAGATTCTTTGAAATCATGTTCCTAGTCATGTACAACCAGTTTAAGTTCTGTTGCTACTTTATCATGAAATAAGTTGACAAATGCTATGCTGTGCCTAAATAGTCACGTCATTGTATTGGCCTAAATTATATTCATGAATGTTATTAGGATGCCACTCAAATAATTATAAAATGGGATTCATTAAGAAAGTTACATAACGGCTCAATATTTTGAGCTGAAAGTTTGAAAGATTAAGCCCTTTGGGTGAATTTAGTTAATTTTTTAATTTATATACTACAACAATCTTTATCAAATGGTATCTTGTTACTATTTCTTTAATGTCGTCACTCACACTGTCCAACTATATCTTCTTATACTCACTCACCAAATTGTCATCTTCACATATTTATTGAATATAATATGTGTTTATTTTTATTAACAGGAGTATTGAAACCACATCCACGATATGGAGCTCTCTTTAAAAATATGGGTAAAGTATGATTTATTGATTTCTCTATGCATTCTCCTTTAGACTCAGCAGCTAAATTCTGGAATGATCTTACAAAAACACTAAGAGTTCTCTTCCATCCAGTGCCTTAACCCTATCTTCAGTCCTTCTCATTTATAAAATTGTGCTGGGGCCATAAAAAGCTTCTGATACCTTGAATATATGCAGTTTAAAAGTAAACAAAAACTGAAAGTAGTTTATTAATCTCAATATTTAGGAGATCTATTTAGCTAATTTTCAGGTGTCTTTAATGACTACTTCAAAGGAAAGCTGACGTGCGTCAAGAGGAGCAAGAGCAAAAGCTCCCCTTAAATGTTGAGGACTGTATCTTAATAACACATTTATTTCAAACTTGTTATTGAACTGTGTTATTCTGAATGCAGATGTATAATGCTCCCTTAAATCAGACAATAACAAAAAGAAGTTTTAAATGGATATTTGTTCAGATGCATTTCCTTACACCCTTGAATGTTATTTTTGGACATCTTTAAGAAGAAAATTCTGACATGTCATTAACAGATTAATGATTAATATAGTTTTGTTAGTCTAACCAAATGAACACTACATATAAGTATAGGTCCTATAGGTGATTAAGATTAAGGCACCGATTAAGTCAAATTGGATTCTTGTATTTTGTCAAGATTTTTATTGTCCCCCGCCTTTCGAAGAAAGCAGGGGACTATTAAAATGGGTTCGTCCGTCCGTCTGTCTGTCCGTCTGTCTGTCTGTCTGTCTGTCTGTCTGTCACACTTTTTGGGACACAATAACTCTTGTTCTAATTGAGCTAGAATGTTCAAACTTAGTGTAGGTGTTTATTAGGGCAATACCTTGATGGAGTTCGAAGATGAGCATTTTCCGCTTAGGGTAAGCAGAGATAAGCAATTTGATTGGTTGATGCTTTGGGACACGATAACTTTAGTTCTAATTAAGTGAGAGTGATGAAACTTGGTGTATAGTTTCATTACATCAATATCTTGACTAAGTTCGATAATGAGCATTTTCTGCTCAGGGTGAGCAGAGCGATAAGCAATTTGATTGGTCGAGACTTTGGAACTGAATAACTCTCATTCTAATTGAGTAAGAATGTTCAAACTTAGTGTGAGTGTTTATTGGGTCAATGTCTTGATGGAATTTGAAGATGAGCATTTTTTGCTTAGTTTAAGCAGAGGCAAGCAATTTGATTGGTTGATGCTTTGGGGCACGATAACTTTAATTCTAATTAGGTGAAATAAAGAAATTGGTGTGTAGTTTCATTACATCAATACCTTGACTGAGTTTGATAATGAGCATGTTCTGCTCTTGGTAAGATGGCTGATAAGCAATTTGATTGGTCGAGATTTTGGAACACAATAACTCTCGTTCTAATTGAGTTAGAATGTTCACACTTGGCATAGGTGTCTATTAGGTGAATACCTTGATGGGGTTTGAAGGTGAGCATTTTCTGCTTAGGGTAAGCAGAGATAGGCAATTTGATTGGTTGATGCTTATTAAGTTCTGATTAAGTGAGAGTGAGGACACTTGGTGTATAGCTTTAGCTTTATTACACCGATATATTGACCAAGTTCGTTAATCAACTTTTTCTGCTGAGGGTAAGCAGAACGATAAGAAATCTGATTGGTTGATGCTTTAGGGCACGATAACTTTAGTTGTAATGAAGTGATAGCAATGTAACTCAGAACTCAGAGTATAGATTCATTTTATCATTACCTTGAGTCCTTGACTAAGTTCAATGTTGCAAATTTTCTGCTTTGGCTAAGGAGCGATAAGCACTTTTATTGGTCAAGAGTTTGGAACATAACGAATGTCTTAACTAAGTCAATAAATAATATTTTGAGCTAAGGCTAATATTTTGAAAAAAATAAATGTTCCATTAATTAATATGTGTCATCTTATTATTTTGGAATTTCGGCGGGGGACATCAGCCTCACTGTTGGCTTGTTTATATATTTTTGTTGTTGTTGTAGGAGTTGTTTTGTTAGGTTATTTCGCTGGAAAAGCATCTTACATGGAAACCTGCAAAAATAAGTTCAAGCAGAAACTTCCAAGTAGTAGAATGACTAGTTTGTTATCAGGTCGAGGATTTAATCAAGAACAGAATGCAGACATGTAAGTAAATATTTTTAACAATTGTTATAATATTAACTGCTTTTGCACGCCCACATTGTTGTCAAGTACATACATCCATAGTCATTCTATCGAATTTGAAATACTCCACAGAATACAGTTCTTTTCTGGTTCAGATTGTATGCAGATTGTAGGTATTATTTACTTGGTTGTAAGGAAGAATTCAAAATAGATTTTTCTGCATTTATGCTTAGCTTAAAGAACATTATGAACATGATACTAGGCAGAGCTCTTTTTAGAAATTTTAATAATTTTGAATAGGAAATAACAAAGAATCAACCTGTTTTTACTTTTGATGCTTATCAATTCCAGTTCGAGTCGTGATGTGTGGCTGACATGTTTAACAAGCCATTTGTCTATGCAAGTCATGTGTTAATGTTTGGATGCCCATATTTGAATGAGGTTGACTTGGCTGTTCATACGTAATTCAGTTCACAGTCACACTACTATCTTGTTAAAAATTTTAGGTTAAAGATATATATCATGTAAGGGCTAAATCTGTCTATTGCATAACTTTACTTTGGTTTCAAATCTTATATAAACTATTATTTATTTACAAGACTAAATCAACTCTCTTGATGTTCGGATGGAAGAGATTTAAATGGATTAGGACATACTCAATAATCAACATTCTACATTACATCTTTAAACACTCATACCTTTTCTTAGAATATTGTAATTTGAATGAAATTTTCAATATCTTTACTTTTCATTATCTATCATAGCAAGAATGGCCTGGGGCCGGTTGCTCAAAGCTCTGTAATCTTTTGACGATCCGTTAACTTTAAAGGAGAGAAAGATTGTTGCTGGAAATAAAGGCCCCAAACATTCTGTGGTGCAAATTTTTCCTACAGATTTATGCTGATATTTCTAAAGGAAAAAATAAGGTATTCTATAGTGTTTTCTGTAGTAAATTCAACGCAAATAACACGTTACCAAGATATGTCCGTTAGAGTTTAACAGATCGTTAAAATAACTTAGTTTTGAGCAACCGACCCCAGGTCTTTATTTAAATTACGTGATGCATCTTCAATTGAAAGGATAATGTCTGTTTTGAAGGCCTTTCAGTTTTTAAACAAATTAATTTGGTTTATTGTTTTACAAAACTAAAATTAGGCAATACACCACAAAATTATTCATTTCCAATCGATGGGTATATTTTCTAGCATATGTTTTTCCCATTCAGGACAGCCCCTGCAGAAGTGAACAAACCTGAGGGAGATAAACCACTAAGAGAAACTTACAATAGTTTGGACCTCAATGATCAGTATTTAGAAAATCGTCCAGTATCATGTAAGTTCATAAACTAAAATGATGAAATACGTCATGTGATGCAAATAAAGTCATGTTTTATATGTATATATATATCTTTGTGTTTAGCTGGTTTTGTGGTTCCTTTTTTTGTTTTCATCATTTAGAGGGGTTGATCGAATGGTTAAAGCGTGCACGTTACATTATAGAGTCTTCCATTGAGTCAAGTAGTGTGGCTTCAATTCCCCACTTGTATGTGACAAGGAGTAGGATCGTCTGTCCAACCCTGTGGGTGTTCTCCACGTCCCCCGGTTTCCTCCCACTGGTAAAGACACACAGCACAAGCTAATTAATGAAATAAAATTAAACCATACATTAGTCCTGACTACTCCGGACTCAAAATGACCTAGCTTGAGTTGAGTGGAAATTTAACCCCATTCCTCTTTCTTTCATGATGAAGAATGATAAAATATCTTTTTTATTGAATCTTAAAAATGTATCGCTTAGTTGCTGATAAATTAATAATAGTCTGGCAATAAAATGAACACACAACTTGACATGAAATAGAATGCCATACTTTAAGTTTCTAGCAAACATTTTGTTGATCAAGTGTTAGGGTGACACCTACTAGTTTGTATGAATATCAACAGAAAGTGTGTAAGATGTTACACAATAAATTTGATGGATAAAAATGAGGACGCTATTATTTTGTTGTTTGTTAAATATTATAGCTACAGATGACATCAATACAAGAATTGACAGTAATCAAAAGTCTAATCTTAGTTATGATGAGTTACGAGCCAAGAATCGAGCTGATGCCAAGAAAGACACTAATCGTTTTGCTCGCCAGAGTAAAGAACCAGAGAGTGAACCAGAACCAAACAAATCACACTATCAATCTATATTAGATAATAACAAGAAAAATAATGGTAAGATTTTTATTTTGACATATGACAATTTTACAAACCAACTTAACCCAATGACATTAATTTATTTTTTTGGAAAACATTCCACATAAAGATATACAACTAGGTGCTTCAAATCCCTCTAATTCGTGAGGAAATATCCCAAGATATAATGGGTAAAGCGTGCGTGTTAAATCTGAATGTCATTAAGTCAAGTGGCGTGGTTTTGACTCCCTGTTGCTGCCCCTTGTAATCACTCTGTTAGTCCAAGTTTCAATCTAAAACACATTTTTACTATTCCCAGGAAAGGTAAATATAATTTTTCACCCAATCATTGTTAAGAGGTACAGAAATCTCTATTACACTGTTAAGACAATTCACGATATTTTTTTCAGACCAATATTCATTTAGTTGAAGCAGAGACAATTTGGGCTAGAGTCCAGCTCAAAGTTGTGGTTCTCAGATACCACTGCATTACTTAAAAATTGTCACATAACCGATCTTTATTTTGCCAAATGTGTCTTGAAACAAATATTGGCACTGAAATCAAATTTAATTACTGTAAAGAAACACTGCTACCAACATAGCTTATTTTAAATATAGATGGATATAAATTGTTAATTATTTTGTGTTTAGTTTCAGGTGGTCAGAAAAGGAATCAATATGGTGATGTATTGGATTGATAAAGATTGGTGTTTTTGTAGTATTAGTTAATAATTAATGTACATAATAGTGTTTTAGGTTTATATTAAATAAATTTATAGAGTATCAGATGAAAGAATATAATGAATGTATAACTTAACAGGTTTCTTGTCATTTATTCTACCTTCTCAACTTCACATAATGTGGACATGAAAAGTTTTTATAATTGTAAGTGACTTAAACCTTTACGATGTTGATCCATGATGACAAGTCTAGACCCACGTTTCTCACCACTCACCCCTAAATGAATTCTCAACCAACCCATTTACCCCCAGAGTTTTGAGGAGGTTACTGACTGCGGAGCTGTGGACGGCAGGGCCGGTCACTGCGAACGACGTAGGCACGAAAACCCGTCGAGGAGAGTTTAAAAATTGGAGTCCGGAACATTATTTCCAGCCATTTCAGGCACTCGACCGTGAGTTTCAGAGGAACTTGAAAATGGCCTTTTTCTATAGAAGCACCCTACATGAATGAACCGCAGATTCTCGCACGGGCCTGCACCCCATGACCACATTGACATTGAATATGGAATGAATACAGATCAAGTTAGAGATTCATTAATCACCAACTATATATTTTAATGAAAATATGTTGTTTCAAGTACAGTGCGAAATTTGCTCCAGGTGATTGTCACAAACGATTTTTTTCATTCTTCAGACAGTGTTTGAGTAAGCTAATCTCATGACCACATTGACATTGAATATGGAATGAATACGGATCAAGTTAGAGATTCATTAATCACCAACTATATATTTTAATGAAGATATGTTGTTTCCAGTTCAGTGCGAAATTTGCTCCAGGTGATTGTCACAAACAATTATTTTTTATTCTCGGGACAGTGTTTGAGAATGCTAATCTCATGTCATTTCGGACATTCAGTCTGTTCCGTTATTTAGTTTTTATCACAACCAGCGTTGAAATTCCAGATTCACAAAGGTATGTTGTATCGAACGGCATAACACTGGAAACAGCCAGCGAAAAAAGTTGACAACTAAAATCTTGAAATACAACTTCACCTCTCACCATTTTTGAAGTTACTAGGAGTGTGGTCATTCTCCCCTTGGGGTTGAGTTCACCCCAGGTTGAGAAACGCGGGTCTAGACTGAGTATACATGTAATGCAAATATGGAACATTAATCTCAAAATTTCAATGCATTTTTTTGAGTTTTCTCTATCTGTGCATATTTTGACTGTGACATAATTGAACACAAAGAATGTTTCGGCCATCCTGGTTGGTTGAGATATCTTTTTATGCAATCATTAGATGCCTTGTAGCCTGGAATCTCACCTTTTTACTCGATTGTTCCTATGAGGATTTAAATAATTCCTTTCCAATTTGTCAGTTCACTCAAATTGATTATTGAACATTTACAAGGTAATCTCATAGCTTGGATGCAATCTAGACGTTTTGGGGGAAATAACCACCTGATAAATACTTTTGGGACAATGTACCATTTATTTATTAAATGGAAAATATAGAAACCCAATGGGGAAAAATGTCAGGGTATCGCTAATTGGCAGCTTATTGAGTGCTAGCGTGACTGGGGGAGCGGTTGCTATTTCTTGATCAAATGGTTTGGGGAACATTGAGGAGTGTCAACGTACAAAAGACCCTGCACTTAATCAGCGGAAAAAGATGACAGAAAATTTACTTCAGCCTGAACAGGTTTGATAAATGGACAGTAATAAGTAATAAAAAATACATTCTGATAAATAGACCCACTCACAATGAATTGAGCTGACAGACATGGCATCTTACAACAGTTATTTGTAGCTTGTGGTATCTCCCCAGTTTTGAAAGGTAATTGAAGCAAATTATTGATAAACAAATTACTCGAAATATATCATCAAATCACACAGCTTGCAGGCGGTAAAGTATCATTCCATTCATTTTGACTGATACTCATTATTTTATATTTTGTTGTTTTTTAATGTTGACCTATTAAACTTATATATTGTGTAATAAAATAGCGCGAAAGAAGGTGGTTGACCACAGTCTCTCGATATATGACTAATTGCAATAAAAAAATAACACCGACAATATAATATGTATTTTGTTTTATCTACTATATATATATATATAACACAGACAAATACAATAGCTGATATACTATACAGCAATACTATATAACGAGTTAAAAGTAGATGATTGTATTTACATAATGTTAACATTGAGATGAGGTGGGGGCCATGACTATTACCATTTATTTTTCATAGGAACATAAAATTGGCATTTACGCAATATTCGCCTGATTCGTTTTTTACTTCAAAGGCAATCCTTTTGTAACACATAAATGTCAATTTTCTGTCCATATCTTACTGATTTTTTTCATTAATCTAGTATGAAATTGCTGTCTTTTGTTATAAATTCTCAGTCTATATTAACACAGATAATGTAGGACATTTCCTAATATTTCTAAACCCACAATACCAGCTCACTTTAGTTTTCATCTGTGTTTTGTAAAAGACAATGTACCGGTAAAGATTTGTAGACTTTAAGATAATAGATACAGCCAGAGAACATTAAATGGGAAGAAAAAGTTAAAGTATGTGGATGAAATTTCTAATTGAAACAGATTATTTAGAATAAATTAACCATGCGTATTGATATTCACAAATTTAAAAATCACGACTTCCAGATATATTGTCAGGAATTGTAAAAGACTGTCATCTCTGTGTTTTTTTTTGTTTTCTTCAATAAAATGATCAAAATACAATGATATATTCTTCTGGTAGTTTGCCATCGCGAATAGGATCTCCACTTGGCCGATGGCTGTCTTGGAAAACTTTACTTCTCAGTTTCATATGAATCAATTGGTGATAAATAAGTTACTTTGATTACTTCCTTTCGAGACAAAACTGCTGTGTGCTATATTTACAATGATTGTATGTTAACGACTAAATCTTTAAAATATATGATAATGACACGAAAGTTCTATGATAAGCACTTAATGTAGAATTAGAGTTTATTTTTTCTGTTTTTTGGGACGACCTCTGTTATCTGGTGTTCCATCTGCCTTTCGTTTGTTAGCACCCTGTAAAAACAAATACTCCATATTAATATAATCTGATTAGAGAAATAACATCGAAATATTATTGTAAAGCTCAATGCCAGAAGATAAGTTAAATATATGAATTGAGTACAGAGTTGAGTTTATACAGATTATACATGAAGCTACCTTATACTACTTGCTTTGTCTTGAATGTGCACACTTTATATTAGTTTTGATACTTTCAGTAATTTTCACTAGCAGGATTAAAGTACAAATCATCCTAGTAATGAAAAGGCTTCTCAAACAATACATAAAATATGGTATTAACAACTCAGGCATCCTTGGGTGTGCCGATATCCGAAAAATACAAGAACAATTATCAATAATACCTTGGGTGTTCCTGGTCTTGATCCTTTCTTTCGTTTTTCTGCCTTTTCTCTTTCTTCTAATTCCATATTTTCTCTTTCTATTAACGTAATTAATGTATTACATCTACGCTGTAATTCCTACAAATAAAACATTACAGTGTACTCTATAAAATTGAATGCAAGTGTCAATGGTTTCTTATGACTAAATACAGGTGGTGGTTCGACTACTAACACCCAAGATTAAAACACAAAACATACAAGTCTAGTGTCCAGTCAACAACCACAGTGGTGCTAATTTTGGCAAAATCCTACTTATATTCATGGCAGTGGATGCTGAATGTTTACCCAAATTGAACAATTTTTTTATTAATATTTATATAAGAGATTCAACTTTCAGAATATTGTAGTTTGCTTGAGATTAACAAACTCTCACATGATAAGAGACTTTAAGATAGTAGTTTAAATGATTAAATAAAAACATAATTCTAGGTTTGCTACCATCTTGATCTTGATGTTCATTGATAGATACAAATTCTTCATTCATAACAGATTGACATTTTTGTTATAGATTTTATTTTTAACACTGTAAAACTTTCACAGTTAAATGTATTTTCTTCACTTACCATTGCTGTCCTCGATTTAATAAACCAGTCAAATCGAAACTGAGGTGCTTGACGAACAGCTTGACGTAATTCATCATAAACATTTTCTTTATCAAAACCAAGTTTATGTAACATACACACTAAAAATCTATCTTCTTCTTCTGTGTAATTTTTACCTTTGTTAGTACCATATTGTATTCTTAGTTGATGGAATGGTGCACGATATCTAGCCATCTAAAACAATTAGAAAAAATCATCTTTTAAAAAAAAACTTCTAAGAACTTTTACATAGATTTATTATATATACTATTACTAGTTTAATACTAAGAGTTGTTCAACGTCATACCTTGGCATCTAGAGCTTTCTTTATACCAATACGTCGTTGAATTCTGGCCTCACCACGATCAATCTGTGCCATAATTTTTTCAATATCCTGTAATTCATTGCATCTCTCCCAAAATACCGTAGAATACTGAATTACCTGTAAACGGAAAAAAAATAAATATATTTACACATCATTGCAAGTAAAATGTTAGTATCATTTTAGAGAATATAAATTCAGATTGTCAAACATTATAGTTTACTACATCCTTCAAACCACCTAGGTTCTCAAATACAGGGTTTGAAAACTCAATTCAATATTAAGGGATAATAATCAAAATGACTGCAGATAAGGGTGCATAGTTAAACTGTTAAAATTTCTACATTTATATTTAAGAGTTAGTATAACTACAAATTCATTACAACTTTGAGAGATTCTTATCACATTTATATAACTTACTTCTTCTGGGTTTTTTCCTTCCACTTCTCTTGCTATACTATCAATATCATCCCGACCATATTTCTCATTAGCTTTAATAAACTGTTGAAAATCTCTTTTCGACCAATTTGTGAAACCCTACAATAATTCAGTAATATATTAAGTTCCCAGAAGACTGATAACGGATTATTATAAATGTAAACAAGACTATTTTGCTTTTACAAAAAAAAAGACATAAATAATGTAAAGCCCCATCATTCCTGAACATATATTTTTAAAAAATCCATTTTGGTTCAAAAACTATTCAAATTGATCAATTTTAACATCAGTTATGGTCATTCACAGCTCACATTGGCTTCTTTTAATTTCATACTGAAATCGTTACCCATGATTACTATATTACCTTTCACACACAAGGTGAAACAACAAAATGGAGAGGTTCATCATCAAAATTGAACACTACGCTAGTCAAGTAACATAGATCAACTGAATCTATAACATTTTCTATATCTTTTGTATTATTCATTGGTTTGATTTATATCCCTACAAAAAGATTGCTGCCATGCAACAAATCTATCTCCCCACCCCCTTGCCATCTGGATAACAATAATGTTAACTTACCCCATTACTGCCCTGTTTTAATAATTCTTCTTTCTCCTCTAGTTCTTCTTCACCTAGAGGCTCAGCCTCATCTATTCTATCTTGTTCTTCCTTACGGACTTTATCAGCAGTATTTCCTAATTCTGGATTCTTGGGCACCCGATAGCCTATTGACTTACGATAAAAATAAATCTCCCGATCCAAAAGTTCAAATAATCGAGGAGGAAAGAACTGGAAATCTTGAATGTTGGGTTGTTTAGGTGGTCTAGGAGCCTACAATATTCAATGTAAATACTATTAATTTCCACTACATAAAAAATATGTGTAATAATAGGCTCAAGTGAGGCGTAGCATTCATAGTAAAATGTCTCCCTAAAAGGCATGGTTGGATAGCCGAATGGTTAGCGTGTGTGCGTCGTATTTTAACGTCTGTTATTCAGTCAACTGGCGTGGTTTCAATTGCTCGATAACACCACCTGTTAATTGGTCTTGGGTTTTATTTTACTCGGTACTCCGGTTTCCGTCACTGTGCAAGACCCTGATGTGTAAGTGGATTTTTGAAATAAAATTGAACCATGTTAATCCCGAAATGACCTAACTTGTGTCGTGCGGACGTTAAACCCCCATTTCTCGCTCTTCCTTCACTAGAAATATCTGGTAAAATGATCTATTTCTGTTAAATATATTTCCCTCATAGTTTGTATAGATTTTCTACCCACTGATTATTTTTAAAGATCCCTGTCTGTCATTGGACAAGATTATTTTGTTCCAAGTTGATATCATCACAGATCATGCTTTACCTTGGGTGCCTTGGGTTCACTGACACGTAATGCTTCTCTGAAGTATGCATCAACAGCATAATTAGCTTTTCTCTCTCTTTTTGGAGGTTCGATCCATCCAATTCCTCCCATTTTATGTTTCTCCCTATAATCTTCTCCTTCAAATTTATAAACACTATGTTCATTTGATTCCATGGTAAAATTCCTTAACGATGATTCTCCAAGTTGATCAAGTTTAGCTTTCATTTCCTCTGTCTGTAAATAAACAACAGTATAAATTATTATTCACACACAATATTTTACATGTTAACTGTAAGATTGAGTATTTCTTAACTTATTCAGTATTTTACAACTCAACAGATAATGACATAAAAAAAAAACACCAAGTGAGTGAGTACAGTATGGAAATATCTTTATAAACACGGGCCATGACTCTGAAAGAGTACCTCTTTGAACATACATGTACTAATAATAATTTGATAGCCCAATGCTTACTATGTATGTGGAATCTTTACCATAATACTTACATTGCCTGGAAGTTAACTTGGTGGGTATATATATATATATTATAAATAAGTTACTTACTCTTTGTTCTCCCTTTTCAAGGATTTCATCTACATCTGCATCTGTTATTTCACTATCTTTAGAAGCAAATACATGACTAGCACCATGTCTAATCATAGTTAATACTTCATCTTTACCTAATTTATTAGCAGCTTGATCTACCAGTCGACCTATAATATAATCAATTCACATATCAATAGATTGTTTCCAAACAAAGAATCTAACTATTTTATAAAAACAAATTCTAATGCTACATCACTCCTTATGATGCACATCTGGGGTAATGTCTAATATGGAAAGTAACCAATACCCAGTTTATAGTATTATTAAAAGTAAAGAGTATAACTATTAGAAAATAAACTAATTGCATTCGCAAAATTGTGTCAATGTCACTTGAATACACCTTCATAATCATGTTCAGCTCCAACGTGCTAGGAGGGAAATTTTGCCTGGACAGCCGGACTACTGCTTATTCTTTTTTTTTTAATCCCACGGTTAAGTTTTTTTTTAAATGCACTGCAAAGTGAAGATAGGACCTAGGTTTTCTATACATACAAACAACCAGACACTGTTCCTTGGCAGACTTCCATCCGGCACCACTGACATGGGGAAAAACTATGCTTGAACATCCTGTGGAACTTTCTAGGCAATCACTGGGCCTCTGCGCCTCTCAGTAATATGTTAAGGATTATGTTGATAACTTAGTAAATGGCTACACAAAAATTACCTTGTTGTATAACTATACTGTCTAATTTCAGTTTAAGTTCAGCTTTTTCAACAATTCTTTCTTCTACTGTATTTTCTGTTATAAATCGGAATACTTTTACTTGTTTCTTCTGACCAATACGATGAGCACGATCCTACAATAAAATTAAAATTTATACAAAATGAAATTATAATTGATTTTTTTTTTACCCATCATCAGGTTCATTCCTTATAGAAAGTTATTTGGACCTTAAGTTTATCCGATAACATCTAAGAAATGAAATGGAGTTTAACATCCTTTTGTTCAGCTCCACAATAATGTCGAACTTCAGATAATGTGAAACTAAGACTAGATAACAATCTGATAGATTATCAACATAGTAAATGAAGCTGGGCTAAAACTGTGTAAAAAAATAAATGATCAAAATCAGACATAAGTATCTCAAAAAGAAATTAATTGATAAATATGTGGAAAATCCATTACTGGCAAAATTGATTCTATGCAATTTTTGATCTGGACATAAATGTAATTCATTAGTGAAAACTCTGCATATTCCCAACCCTAGTTGAATACACTGATAAATCATTTAATTATTCCTGTGAATTCTATTCGTGACTAAATATATTCTACATACCATAGCTTGTAAATCACACTGTGGATTCCAATCGGAATCAAATATAATAACAATATCAGCTGTTGCTAAATTAATACCCAGACCACCAGCTCTAGTACTCAACATAAATACAAACTTCTTACTACCAGGCATATTAAAATCATTAATAGATTGCTGAAATAACAATTTATTCTCTTATAAATAACATAAAATATTCTATAATATAACAGTCCAGAAATAACGGATCATTGCTGAGTTAAGATAAACCTTCTAATTTTCAAATCAGATTCACTAATATTCAATCTGTCGTGATAATAAGGGCCTGAAATGTCCTGCAAGCATCAAATCACACCCCTTTCATTCACAATCAAGTAAATGATCTTCAGAATGACAACAGGTTTTCTGTGTATTTCACCTACACCAATTTATCGTGTTTTATAATATTACCATACGATTAAACACAAAGATGAGCAGCATACTGCATTTATACCAGTTTTGACAATAACTTACCAAATTTTGTCTTTGATAAATTAATATAAGAATTATTAGAATAATACATACTTGTCTTTCTTCATGTGGTGTTTGTCCATCTAATCTACAATAATCAAACTGTCTCCAAAAACAATAATCTTCTAATATATCTAACATACGTGTCATCTGACTGAAGATTAATACCCGAGATTCTGTAACAAACCATTTAATAAATAACATTAGGTTAACAAAAAAGTCCGGTACTCATTTAACATAATCACTGCTTTGAATACATACACTCTGTACTAACTTTGGCCATTGTGGAACTCGGGCACATCATAATAATCAACCCTGATCTACGCTGATAGTACGTTAACAGTGAGTCATTGGTTGGTGCACATGCTTAAAAATTGTATTGCAGTCACCATCAACTGGTATCCTTACATTAACTTATAGACAACTGCTATGACCACATTCTATATGTTCCAACATCTACACATAATCAACTGACCTGCTGTGAATACTCTGTAGAGGATGAAATATATATTGAACATACATACCTTGTG
Source organism: Patella pellucida (assembly GCA_917208275.1). NCBI lineage: Eukaryota > Metazoa > Mollusca > Gastropoda > Patellidae > Patella > Patella pellucida. The sequence goes on from OU795043.1 coordinate 32,193,732, forward strand.
CATATAGTTTAGGTAAGAGTCTATCTAGGATTACCATTTTGCCACTGTTTTCAAATATATGTTTATCTGTTGTGTAAGGAGGTCCTAAAAAGAAAAAACTAAACTTTTAAACTTTACATCTACCTCATCTGTGATATCAGGGATGTTTTAAATCAGGTTAAACGTTCCTTGGCATATATTCGCTGGTAGGCATGCTAGTTTCTTATGGCATAACATTTTTTAAGTTATCCTTTTGCATCAAATAAAACAGTCTGTATTAAGCCAATCATGTTTACTTACCAGGTTCAGCACCATCAAATAAATAAGGATGATTACAACATTTTCTCAACTGCATAAGAATATTCAAGAGTCTCATTTTATCTGATTTACCAGCTCCATTCACTACATCAATATCCTTCATCAGAATCTTAGTATACCTAAATACAATAAGATATAAATACATATTTCTACTTAAAAAAACTTATTTAAAGTGACTATCCCAATTTAAATAGAGTACTAAAAATATATGTCTGAGTATGTATAAAATTTCAGCACCAAAATATAGAGGATTGCCGTATTTACCTTTTCCAAAATTCAGCTCAAAATATTGAGTTGTTTGGACATGTATGTCAAAATTGCTTATCCGGACACATAACCCTTGGAAGATTTCAGGTCACAGGGATGTGATTTGGTGATTGTGAAATTATCTGGAAAATAGCTGGGGGTTTTGGGGCTGCAGGTCCTCAGCTAGGTACAGCACAGGGCCCTGGGGGGAACAAGGGGGGGCGAAACCCCCCGAAGCTCCAGGGTTTTAGTGCTTTTAAAGCTCAGTAAATGGTCTCAGATGACAAGAATATGACAAGAAAACAGCATCAATTTTCAATGTCTATTCAATCCAAAAAAGTCCATACAGTCCGACTCAAAGATCTTTCACAAGACTTATGACTGACACAACTGCACTTGGATAAGACAAGAACAATAGAACAAAGAAACAATAGTACATATAAATTTATACACTGATTTTTTTTTTTGACAAGCTAGTCACATGTTCATAATTTTACTTTTATAAGTGAATCACTATTAGGGGTTTCAGGTCATAGTTTCAAATAAGAAAAAAAAATAATTTATTACATATTTTGTGAAAATATGTAGCATGAAATGCTAACCAAATTTTTTTACTTCATCAAAATATTCTAATTAGATCCAGAGTTATGGAATTTTACAATACGAGATCGACGTCAATAATACTAATCAAAATGCTCTATACCAGTCAATGCGTATCAAAATGCTCTATACCAGTCAATGCGTGGCATGGCACCATAACTAGTGCTTTTCAGTCATATTTGAGTGACGTTGTTAGCGGAATTTCCGCCTTCAGAATCGCTAGTACCAATTTTAAGGCCGTCGTTCGCACTTCATTTGATGAATTTTAACAATAAAATCATTTTTGAGGTTTTATGATTATCTGTGAGTAATACTATCTAGGAACACATACCAGTCATTTTTTTCACTAAATTCTTCTTTATTTCTACACAATTTGGTTCTGAATGAACCCACCCTTTTTTATTTGGCCCTATTTCTGCTAAAACTATTGAGAAAAATCTAAAAACAATAGACATTTCATACGCGAAATACTGGGTTTCCGATCGGTAAACTGTCGCCATGTTGGATATGGTTAGAAAGCTTGGGATTTACCCTATTGAAAGGAAATGACGTTTTTGTGGGATGTCTTGAAACCTTTCCTCTGTAGGTAGATAAAAATAGCAAGCATGAACAAGTTTTGCATAAGTAATGAGGTTCCCTCGACAATACGTTATTTGATTGGTCGGTCACAAAGGTCAATGGCGAAGTGTCCAATCAGAAGCGGGCATTACTCTAGGTCAGTTCAATGGGCATGGTTGCTGTATTACTGACCCATACGGCATTGTTTATCAATATTTTTAAAGATTTTCAAATAAAATGCTTTTGAAATTGTTTGAATGACTAAATAAGTATGACAGACACTCATAATAAACATAATGGAGATAAATATTCGTCTGCTAGACCTAGTAATGGTACTGATAGTAATACCATTACCAGGTAGGCCTAATAGTACTGTACTGTCACTGATTATACTTGAACTTCAGTGGTTGATTTCTCAAAACCAATTTTAGTCACGTTATATCTCTGAAAGTTATGGTCCGATTTTCTTGAAATTTGGAATATAACTCCCTATATAATAACTTTATGCAATAGGAGATTTTTTTGTAAATCTGCAAAATAGTTCCTGATATATTGTTGCCATAGGAACAGTGAAACGGGAAATAATTTTGAAGTTAACATTAAAATGTGTATAACTTGCTTTCTAATTAATATTTTGTAATGAAACTGGCCTATTGCACAGATGAACATGTCAGTAACCTCTGTGCTTAATTTGAAAACATTCTGTTGAATAGTTTCTGAGAAACTAGATGACTAAAATTATATGCAGAAATCCAAGATGGCCGCCGTTTCCATAGCAACAGGTACCCCCAGGAAAAAATTTCGGACGTTTTTGTATTACTCAATGGATGTGTTCTTAGATGTGTAAAATTGATAACTTTACCTCAATTATTAAAAAAAATGAAATTTTCTACTGTCCACCCCCTTAAAACTGAAATCCGATCCTTATTGTCAGCTTAGATCTATTAAAATCGTAATAATTTGAATGATAATATGTTAAATATTTATAATCTCGATGAAACCTCAACAAGAAAGTTTTTTCATAATATTTAATCGTTTCCAGTCATCAAAACAGATAAATCCCATTTTCTACGGCTCTAATTGTCTGATCTCGAGGTTTCATTGATAATAATAATCACAAAAATGTTATCTATCGTTTGATTGGTTCTATATGAAAATCCCCCGGAAACTAACGATCGGATTCACCAATGAAGTGGGTCGTAGCAATGCCATCAATGGAAAATCTCCGTCCGTGTGACGTCAGAGCAGTATTCTCTAACCAGTCCCATCGAAACTTGTTTTTCACGATCTTGTCATTTCTTTAATTCGCTGAGCATCTTTGTGTTCAATCACAGACATCTTTCACTTTCAAAATCTTCGCCAAAAATGAGGAGGAACAATCGCCTTGTCTTTGTGATGACTAAGAACTGCGTTTATTGATCAATATGGGAAGCTCAGCCAATCACTTGCTTTGTTTCAAAACAGTCGCTGAATTACTAAAAGTCGGAACGCTGCAGATACGAAATCAGATTTTTAAGACTGAAAAATCAGAATTTTTTTATTTTTTTATTTTTGGAGATTAAAAATCGGAATTCCGCGAATTATCGGAAAAATCACATCCCTTAGGTCAATTTTTTCGCTGTTCCTGTTCCTTTAGAGGTCTATACAATGAATGACCCATGTGCTGTACTTGATAACGAAAGGTAAATTTCACCTACACATTTTTATAAAATGAAAAAGTATCCTATATATTGAATATATTGCTCGGCCTTAAGGTAGAGGATTTTAAGGGATTTTAACACAAAATTAAGCAGTTTTATTCTCCAAAATATTATTAGAATTGTCCTTTTAACGATACTCCAACAACCACTTTAACTCTATGATATTGTTAACTTATCCATTACCACATTTACACTATGGACACGCCTCGAGAAACAAGTGGGTGTAGTAGTATTGTTCTACACTGTAGACAATATAATAGAATGTGCACCCTACTGTATTAGTTGTTATATACAATATTTACCATTCTCTCTGCATGGCCGATAAACCAACAAATATCTTAATTTCTTTCTTGGGTAATAGAGATTTTTCTACCTCTGATTTGATACGCCTCAGTAAAAATGGTCTTAAAACCTGAAAAAGAATTGAACAATACATCCAAATTAAAGTTGTAATGATAATGATGGATGTTCAATAATTTGGTTAGAACTGGACTCATCATTTTATTGTATCATTTGTCTATATTTACAATAAATAAACATTATAAATTAAGTTCATTATAAACAAAGCACTATTGCATATTGGAAAACATCCTACTTATAGTAACGAATTCATGACCACAATAATACATTATAACCTCAACTCTGAGCTGTTTATAAGAATATAGACAGGTTGAGTGGCGACATCATACTCTGGAAAATCTGTGTCCATATAAAACACTGTGCAGAATGCATTAAAAGTAGAGAAATTACTAAAGATTGATAATATTATATAAACAGGTTACTTACTGCATGCAATCTTTCTACTAGTTCCTGATCACCAAGACAATTGTTTGTATTAAACCAGGAATCAAAATCCTATAATATACATATATGTTTTTTCAATTAAATATTTTCAAACATTAGTCATATTTTCTAATTCTTACAAATGATAATTATCTGGGGTTTTATTAATTTCATAGATCAATTTTTATCATCTATCAAATTGAAAAAGTATCTTTATTGCCTCTGATCTTAACAGTTCTGATTTTCTACACGATATAAGATATATTCAGAACAGCTGAAGTTGACTAGAGACTTCACAGTTAAGAGCGTGAAATGGAAAACTAATGACCACTTAAGACAAAATAGTTCATTTAAGGACTGACACAATGTATCTGTATTTCGGAAGGGTCTGTTAAAGTGGAACCTAGAAAAAAACAGTTTGGTAGGTGACCCTACTCCTGTCATGTACAAGCATAGGATTGAAACCCAAAGCCTTCACTGAATGACAAACCATACAGACATCCTAACCCCAGAGATGATATCAGTGAGTCTCTAAATAGATAATTTGACCATATCTGGTGATGATGACTGGAAGAGTTATTTTAATATACAAGAAGTAAGGACATAATGCGATGATATAGCTTTATCAACTGGTCAGGAAAACTTATTCCAGTAATATAATAACACTGGTTTTAATTACATACTTACATCAGCAGAGTTAAAGACATCAGGAAGTAAGAAATTTAACAATGCCCACAATTCATGAAGGTTATTTTGTAATGGTGTACCAGTGAGTAATAGTCTGTTAGTTGACTTGAATTCTCTCACTATCTCAGATAACTACAAAACATTGAAAATATATTCTACTTTTATTTCACGTTCTTTAATTGTTGTCTCCCCTGAAAAGACTTCTCTTTAGATAATACAGACATATATTCTAATAACTATTAATTATGCAAGAAATTATTTGACATTTCATATATGTTTACAAGTCTCAAAATTCTATTGGACTCAATTCAAGAAAAAAATCATGATCAATTGAAATGTTCCACTACATGAGTTTGGAATCCAGAACAAATGAACAATCTATACATGATTATTTTACGTAAACTTACTTTTGATTTTTCATTTTTAATTCTGTGAGCTTCATCAATAACTAAGTATCGCCAGTTAAACTTCTTAAAGACTGATTTTTCACGTATAACCATTTCATATGATGTAATACACACGTCCCATTCACCGGGTAAAAGTGTATCTCTAATTATTTCTGCCTGAAAAGGTGAAATATGTTAAACAAAATAAGAATATACTTATTAAGACTTTGCATACTTGTTCCATGTGTAAAATAACCCAGAGGATGCATAGCAGTTTGACCGTTTGTTGTGTAATAAGAGATGCATCCATCACAACTGGAGCATCACTGAATTTCTATATTTGTTGGTCGAAAAACAAATTTTGGATATTAAAAAACCTTACCCTCTGTTCCTGTGATCCAATCATGCAGACTGTTCTCAAAGAAGGACACCATCTTTTAAATTCATTCACCCAGTTTGACAATGTTGATTTGGGACAGATGACTAAATGAGGCGATGGAATGCTACGATAATGTTTCATGTAACCAAGTAAAGATATTGTCTGCAAAGTCTTACCCAAACCCTAAAAGACAAAAAATAACATATTCATAAACTTTTAAATTTTTGTTTTCAGAAAAATCTCATTACTTTCCACTAATGCAACACATCTTTTTTGTCACTTTGTCTCAGGTGATCAAGGGTCATCACTGATCATGGGCAGAAAGTATTGGAAATCTTTGAAAAGCAATAGGCCTGTTCGTCTCCTAACCTTAAACACTGTGTATAAATTTATAGTCAATCAGATACTAAATTTAGCCCCTAGAGCGTCCACAAGGGCCATAACTTTAAACATTGTATAAATATCAAGCGAATTTGATATTAACTTTAGTCTCTAGACGGCGATGACAATAAACGACCAGATTTCAATGTGGGCATTATAAAAATGTTGATTTTTAATTGAATTTGATATGCTGATTTGCTTTGTGTATTGGGTATGTCTCTACATTTAAAAGTTTTGCCGAACAGACAGATTCAATATTGCGCTCTAACCGATTTGGTGTTAACTGTTGCAAAAAAAAAATATCAACAATAAACATACCGACTCATGAGTCATGCATAATATATGGAAACAAAATCAAAATAATATATAAAGATGAAGCAAATTTAACACCTTATTTCAACAAAAAATTGAAGAGCTGTAGTTCCTCAAGTTCTACATATTAATTTGTCAGCAAATAACCTACCATCTCATCTGCTAATATACCATTAATACCATTTTCATATAATGATATCATCCAGTTTAATCCACGAACCTGGTAATCTCTCATTTCACCCTGTTTAATATCTGTAAAAAAAATATACTTTTATTATTACCATTAACAATCTTTATATAGCATCATTTGCACAAGAGTTCACAAGAAAATTTAAACAAGCCATTAGTGAGATTAATGTCTCTGGTCGATAACCTAAAATAAATAGATGACAAATATACTAATTAACTGTCCATTTATCTCCTTTAAAGTATTAAACTAATTATCTAATTATTCACAATTCAACTCTGACAAGGTTTTGAAGCACCTAGTATTGAAACTAAATACACTAAGTTTCATCACTATCCATCAATTAAAATCAAAGTTATCTTGTCCCAAAGCGTCAACCAATGATATTGCTTAGCTCTGCTTAGCTTTAGCAGAAAATGTTAATTAATGAACTCAGTCAAGACATTCCCCTAATGAACACTAACAAAAAGTTTAAACATTCTATCGCAATTAAAAGCAGAGTTGTAATGTTCCAAAGTTTTAACCAATCAAATTGCATATCGTTATTTAGCCTAAGCAGAAAATTCTTATCATCGAACTTAGTCACGGTATTGAGGTTAATAATACACAAAAAGTTTCACTACCCTCACTAAATTTAGAATCAAAGTCTTGGCCAATCAAATTGCTTATCGCTCTGCTTACCCCTGAGCTGAAAATGCTCATTATCGAACTTAGTCATGGCATTGCAAAATGAAATTACACACCAAGTTTCATTACTCTCACTTAATTAGAACCACAGTTATCTTGTTCCAAAGCATTGGGTGACACGGAATATACTCCCATTTCCACACAAAATATGGCTTAAGAAAACTGTGGCTATCTTTATCTACTGCAACTGATCAGTATATTAAGACTGGTAAGTTACTGAAAATTTGTGGGATAGTTCACATCCAAAAAATCGTATTCCAATTATATATTGACAGCAAAGTGAAGAAAACTGGCTGTGAGTGTGACATTTTATTTGAAATATGATGTTTACATACATTTAGGACTTTCATCAAATCTAGTAACAACAGAATGAGCTTTTCGAGCATCAGATAATAATTCTTCATCTTCTTCTTCTTCTGTACGTCGATGGCGATGACTGCAATTAATGTTATAAAAGAAAACTTTTTAAGAAAGTCTAAAATAAACAAGAATTGTAAGGTTAGCCTCCACTTAAAAGCAAATACTGGGCCATCAACAAAATATTGTGTTGAGTGCTTGCAAAAAAAGCATAATAAATACTAGACTATTTTGAGTTGCCACATTTGTTTGACGAAATATTTAATTATGATTTGCAATCGACCTACATATTTGTTTATAAATTCTACTTATAAAATTCTTACTCTCCAGCTACCAAAAGTCTCGTCTTTTCATCCATTTTCTTTGCTTTTGGTCTTCCTGGTTTCATTTTAAGGGGAGAAGTAGGAGGTCCAGCTCCTTCCTTCTGCATCCCACCCATCTGCATGAAATGGCCAAACAATTCTGTTTGTTGAAGTAAGAAATCAAATCTGTGGGTTCTGTCAGTTTCCTAAATAAAAAAGCAAAATGTTTTATTTCTGAAGGCATCTAACAAACTCTTGGAGCATTTATTGTAATCAACATGAAAGCAACAGTAAAATTGTATTTCTATAAAAACTTTTGGCTGTTTTTTTTTAAATTTCTTCCCAAAATCTAACAAGCTTATATCGTGATGTTGATGGTATTTTCTAATAGTACTTCAATATTAATAAACTGATTACGATGTGATTTTTATTTTGCGATATATCACCCAACCCTAGAACTTGGGAGTAAAATTTCAGAAATTATGGACGATGGCAGCAACAGATGTACAACCACATTTCACTGCATGCCTCTTGCCTAGAGTTTTCTATTCTAAAGTAGACTATTTAATAGACAGTATCTTTCAAGGGCAAATTTATGATTTCTTAGCTAAAAATCTTACAATTTTCTCTTCAAAGTCTGCATCTTGCTCTGGATTTTTAGGCTTGGGTGGCGTCTTTAACAAAACAGAAGGACCTTGTACAGGCTGAAAGTAAAAATATTGTGTTCTTTAAAAATTGCATTATCAACATCAGTCTTCAATTTATTGAATTCCAAACCGTTGACAATAGTTCAGAGCTCCGAATTCAATAAACTGAAAAATAAATTGTTTAAGTGGCATAAAGTAACTTGATGAGAATACCACATGACACAATTATATGGAATACAAGTAACATGAAGAGTTTATTTCAGGGATGTTTCGACGAGGATTCTCCCATCTTTATCAAGCAAAGAATGAAGAATAATGTTGATAATGCATACATTCATGTATATATAGTTTGTCTCCATTGTGGATTCTTATGACTGTTCTGAGAAAGGGAGTTTAACAGCCATTTGACTTTTAACAATACATGTAGTAACCTGGTAATTTCTGGACTGATTTATTATGGAAGAGTTTTATATTTAAAAAGAAGTTTGATAAAATCCACTTCGTGAAACAGACTGGTTGCAGTCCTTCACTTTTATTAAATTGTGCGGGAGCCATAAAAAGCTCCTGATACATGTACCTTGAATATTATAAGCAGTTGAAAAGTATTAAACAAAAACTGAAAGTAGTTTATTAATCTCAATATTAAGGAGAACGATTTAGATAATTTGTAGGAGTCTTTAATGACTCCTTCGAAGAATAGCTGAAGTGCATTGAGAGGAGCAGGAATGAAAGCTCCCCTTAAACACAGCCACCATTATCGATGACTGACAACTCACGTTTTTCCACATCCACCAAGAACTGTTTAAGGTTTCTTTGCAGTTGCACATACTACAATAACATCTAGATTATCGGTTGATCAGCTTTAATTATCCTGCTTTGATCATTGCCATTTCTAATATTTTCCGGAAAGACTTTTCTTTGTACGCACAAATTTATCGATTGGTACTGCTATTAAGTGCTATCTGTCAAGCTTGTCGAGGAATGAACCTCAAAGGGCAGCTTAAGGTTATCGTTAAAAAAATTTGGGGACAGTGAATGTCGTGTAAATATCTACTTTGGTTTTGGTGTAGGTCATTTTGAAATAAAATCAACAGCATATTAATATGCCTTTACGGGAATTAACAATGATAAAGATATGCAAGAGCAACTAAATGTTTTATCGTTTGGTGAGCCTTTTAATAACCACCTGTTTCATGTTAATATTTTCTTTCGTTTTAATTGGACTATTTCTAATAAATTCATCAGCTCCCTATTTACACACATAAAGAAATAAAACATTCTTTTCATAAACATTCAACTTATTTTTTAACAAAATATAGGAAAAGATACGAATAAATTTGAGGTAAGAATGAATGAATGAAATGGGGTTTAATGTCCTACTGTTATGCACTTAACCTGAGCTAATTGAAGACGGGCATACGCCATACAGGGTGCTATGAGGGTAATTTTGCCCGGGCAGCGGCACTACGGCCTACTCTTATAACGAATTCCAACTGCCAAGGGATCTTTTACGTGCACTCCAATGTGTACACGGGACCTCGGTTTTTCGTACCATCCGAACGACTAGGCAGCTGCCCTTGTCAGGCCCTCCTTCTGCATCACTGACAAGGGGAAATCATGCCGGAAAATCGAGAAAAACTTTCTCGGCCTATGCAGGGATCGAACACCCGACCTCCAGGCTAGCAAACCAGCGCCTTATCCACTTAGCCACCGTGATCCCCAATTTGAGGTAAGAAGTGAGGTACAAATGAACTAGGCACCATACCAAACATTTATTTTATTAAAGCTACAATTTCATATTCTTTAAATTATATCTTTAAAATGAAATGGGATTTAACGTCCTACGCTTTTGCACCTAACCTGGGCTAATTGAAGACGGGCATAAGTCATCTGAGGGAAATTTTGCCCGGGTAGCAACTGAATCCAACTGCTAAGGGATTTTATACGTGCACAGAAATGTGTACACGGGACCTTGTTTTTTTATCCCATCCGAATGACTAGGCATCTGTCCTTGTCAGGCCCTCCATCTACATCACTGCAAGGGAAACGCCGGAAGAAAATCGAATTCAACTTTCTTGGCCGATGCAGGGATAGAACACTTGATCTCCAGGCTAGCAAGCCAGCACCTGACCCACTAAGCCACGTGATCCCCGTATTAAAATAAAGCCTTAAAATCGATGGTATCTATAAACAATCCTACCCTGTTAAAAAAAATAATGCTTTAATTCACCATTGCAAGTTGAGAAAAAAAAGAATCATCCTGTCCCCAAAAAAGTGTGACTGGCAGACAGACCAACCCATTTTCTCTAAAACTTAAAGGTGGGGGACAACAAGGGAGGTAATTAGGAGGTAATTGTAACTTTCCAGTGTGAAAATTTTTTGAGTGTGAGAATGATAACTATGATCGTATAACCTATTTATTGAGCAAAAGGACATTGAAATAATGAAATTCTCGCTTAATACATTACCTTCCTGCTTCTAGTCCAGATTTTCCGGCTTCGAAGTCCAACCCAGATTTTGGGTTCTTATTCTTATTACTATTATTAGAATCACATACTTTTTAGGAACATTCTCTAATCTGACAGTGGAAAAGAGCCAAAGCCTATTTTCATATTGAGTTATTGCTGCTTGGCCTATATTATATTTTTATAGGCATCAAAGGATCAGTCAGTGGCCACCGTTGGTTCGATCAGAGGAGGAGACTATTCCTAAAGACTAACTGAACTACGAGTGTAGTATTATACTAGAGGAATTGTTGAAAATAAAAATAATCTATATGCAGAATGCGACATTCCACTCTGAGTCTTCTAAGGTTATGAAACTAGCTATGCTAGTCACTAGTTTTTAAGAAATTAAGGCAATGAAATAAACACATAGATGATAGATAGACATTTACAACTCAGAACTCTTCAGTCTTCAACTAAACTCTAAAAAGTCTCTCGTAAATTAGAGTTGGATATAAGAAATCAAAAAAAATTATACCGCTGGTGATTCTGCTTCCTGATCCATACTTTCAGCTTCTGATTCAGACATTTTGTGAAGGTATATCTACACGAAAAATACAAACTATAGATTCTTTGTGCTTATGTTCATTAGACATTCAGCAGATTGGCGCGGTGTGCCGAAACCGGATATAGATTTCGCGCATGCGTTTGCAATATATTTTTGTTTTTCCATTTGACGAATAAATGAATAAATAAATGTATTTGCTTGTACCCACTATTATAATAGCTAGGATTTTATCATTTTCATACAACTCATTTGCAAATTTAAGAAAATTTCCCTGAGGGTAGGAATTTTTGACCATTGACATTTTATTAGACAATGTCAATGATCGATGTCAACGCGGTTCGTAAAGTTTATAAGGTATGGAGTATTATGGCCGCCAAAAAGCAGTTGAAACCCATTGATTGCATTAACGGGGCATAAACTCAAACTATAGCAGTAGTAGCCTACTTGTGGGCTATGGACAAAACGGCCTAACATTTTTAATAAACTGTAACATTGAGAGTAAACAGAATTAAAATCTTTATATTGCATACACACTGTGTCAAAACCTCGTGTTGGTGGGGAGATACCACAAGCTACAAATAACTGTTGTAAGATGCCATGTCTCTCAGCTCAATTCATTGTGGGAGGATCCATTGTTAGAATGTAATTTTCATTACTTACTGTTCATTTATATACCATACAGGTGTGTGTGTGTGTGTGTGGGGGGGGTGTGACAGAATCGTTAGCACTGCATCATAATGTCTGTCATTGAGTCAACTGGGGTGGTTTCAAATCCCCGGTTGTACGTGACAAACAGTAGGGTCACCTGCCTTACCTCGTGGGTTTATCCTCCCACTACTAAAGACCCCTACGTGCAAGCGAATTAATTATGGAAATAACATTGAACCATGTGTTAATCAAGAAATTACCTAGTTTGTGTTGATTGGACGCTACCCCCCCCCCCTCTCTCTCTCTCTCTCTGTGGGGATATGCCACAAGCTACAAACAACTGTTGTTAGATGCCTTGTCTCTCAGCTCAATTCGTTGTGGGAGGTTCCATTTTTCAGAATCTATTTTTTATTACTTACTGTCCATTTACCGTATATACTGAATGGCTGAATGGTTAGCACTGTGCGCTGTATCATAAAGTCTGTTACTGAGTCAACTGGCGTGGTTTCAAATCCCCCATTGTATGTCACTAGGAGTAGGGTCACCTGTCCAACCTCGTGGGTTTTCTCCCGGTACTCCGGTTTTCTCCCAATGCAAGACCCTTACGCGCAAGCGAATTGTGGAAATAAAATTGAACCATGTGTTAGTCCCGTAATGACCTAGTTGATGTCGATTGGATGTTAAACCCATCTCTCTCTCTCTCTCTCTCTCTCTATCTCTCTCTCTTAATCGCACACTCTTTTAACCTTGACTAGTACAGCTAGTCGGATAACCATAAATGGTTAGAGGTGGAGGGTTACACGGTTCGAATTGAACAGTATAGAGTTGTGTCCCATTATATTCCCCTTTTTTAAAAAAAACTTTGTGCGAGTAATGCCTTTTAGGCGAGTTAAGTATGCGCGCGAGTAATGACTCGCACCACCTGACAAGTTGTTTTTTTATGTTGAAAATTGATAACAGCAGTTAATAGCGGTTAATAGCGATGTTAGCAGTGAATATTGGCTAGGCCGCTATAGTCACTGGTAAGGGTGACATCGATGCGACTTAATGAGTTCCCAATATTACCCTTTTCCCTTCGACAAAAAAAACTCTTTGTTAAATGTGCCATTGACTGGAAACCCCAAAGGGCCCCAGAATTAACCGAGAAGCTGTATATGTGTGTGGATTTTCAATTAATAAATTTAAGATCTACCCTGTATTTTTTCTGGAGATTATGAACTTTGTGGTTGCTATAAAGCATAATATTATATTCTGCTTCTGAACAAAAGTGGCGCAAACTTTCTTAAAGACTCGAAAAGGAAGTGCGACGAAGAAGAAAATATTTGTTCATCAAACAAAAAAATTTGTGTAGTAAAGAAAGAAAAATTACCAGCCAAAAAATCCCATCAAACTAAAAGGCGTAGAAGTGTTTGTACTGATAGAAGATAGGACTAAAATGTTATTTATTTATAACCAGTAGCTGAAACCATGGGTGTTGTGGATTTAGGGGGGACGGGGGGACAGGTCCCTCTCCCTTAGAATCGGAAGGGGAGACGAATATGTCTTTGTCCCCCCCCCCCCCTGATTTCGATCGCGAGGACATTTTTTTACTTGACAAAATAAAGTGCCAGAAATCTAATAAAACACCAATTGTACGGACTGGAATAGTTCCTTTTTTGGAACTATTAAACAGTGGCTTGTATAGTTGGCCAAAGACAACTATAAAAGCCACTGTTAAATAGTTCCAAAAGGAACTAGGGCAGTAACACACTTTTGCGGTCATCAAACATTCCAAAATTTTCTTGCGTGTTACATACAAGGTCAGCTCCTCTTCTTCGCCCCTCAAAGAAAACTGTGTGTAAACCTGAATTGTTTTCGGGCATTTCTTTTACTTCCCTACCTGTCATCGAACCCTAATAAAACACTAATTTTACTTTTCTTTTAATTGATTACCACGAATTTGTACTGATTTAAGGATTTAAACAGTTTGTATGAAGCCACTCTATTTTGTGCGACATTTTTCGGGCATCCATTATTATTTGTGAATGCAGCTGCAATAGTCTGATTGGATGGTTGGAATTCATAGTGGGATTTCGGTTACAAAACCATTGGATACTTTTAGAGTTGCTTACACAGGCTAAAATAGAAGAAAATGCATTTGCGGTGGTTAAATTTTCCCCGGGAGGGTGAGGCCCCCCATATACCGCTACAATTGATTGGTTGTTTGGAATTCGGGTCAGCTATATTGAACCAAATTGAAGTTGCTGTATTCACAGGTATTCACAGGCTGGATAGCAGAAAAACGTGTTTGCGGCAGTTAAATTTTCAAAATTTTCTCCCAACGGCCCCGTCTTCGTGGACTGAAAACGACTGATTAGAATTGGAATCAGCCACCTAACTAGGGTATATTTGCACTTTAAAGTTGCTTTGTTCACGGCCTAAAATAGCAGGAAAGCGCATTTGCAGCCGTCAAATATTTCAAAATCTTCTTGTGGGGAATCCATACAAGCATGGACCTTATAAGGTCCATGATACAAGGTAAGCGTCGCTGTCTGTAAACCCGAATTTTTTTTTTTGGGGGGGGGGGGCATTTCAGGTTCTGCCCCTCTAACTGTTATCGACTAACAGTGATAAACTGTTCGTATAATTATCATTTTTTGGTTTGGTAATGAAAGGTTCCAGGTTTCGGTCGTCCCCCCCCCCCCAAAAAAAAAAGTTATGACAAATCCACGCCCTTGGCTGAAACAATCGTGATGCATTTGCCCTTCAATATCTAAATTGTAGTTTTGTCCTTCTGTATTCTTTAAAATATATATGAATATTTTTCGACAGTTGTTATACGTGATTAGCAGTAGCACGGCTAATACAGAATGATTAATTCAAAGATCTTAAATATTACATAATGAGTAATAATGGGAAAGACTCCTTAAGGGATTAATCTCCTTCCTTTAAAGAAAAGTGCTTGCAATTTTTCTGGGTGGCAATCATACTCAAAATTGTTATTTTTATCAAATGAATGAGTTATATATATAGTTTCCCCCCCACTCGAAAAAAAAGAAAATGGTTAGTCAAACGATTTTCAGTAAATATTTTCAGAGTTTCTTCTTTGGGTGGCATTTAGCTATTGACACACTAAACCATAATATGGAACACAATTACTGTTTTAATTAAATCAACGTTTTCGAGCCAGTGATGATTTCAACAATTTTGGATAGTAACTCTGGCAACTATATAATGACCTGATAAGGTGTAACCCGAAGCCTTACTCGAAACTCTTAACTTTGTATAAAATCTGTATACATGTAGCTGATAATAATATGTTTAATATTTACGGTTATATGCGTTTTGGGCACGGGTTTTGGATTACACATTTTAGGATCTCGGAATAATTTAAAAATGTCATAATTCTTATGTGAGATCATCTCAATTTTTATGGTGAATTTTAGAATAATACTCAAATACAACTTTGCCATATGTTAGTCCCATAATTACCTAGTCTGTGTTTTAGTGGACATTGGTACGTCATTTGAGTGTTTTATTGTATATGTACTGAAAATAATGTAAAAATTAAGGTTGCTGTATCACTAATACAAAAAAGGTAGGGATATGGTTACCTCAGAAAAAATTTGTGGACAAATTCTGTAATCGTTTCTAATAAGAAATATATAAGAATGTCACGCGGCCAATGAAGAAATTGGACACAGATTTTTCTCCTTTTTTTTAATTTAGTTTAAAAACAAAGTATTTATTTTAGTTTTGGCGGGTAGATTGTTCCATTTAAATTGTAGTAAATGTTTACAGAGGGCGCTTCATTCTTGACGTCGTACGTCAAATACGATAATGAGAACATGTTTTGAGGTCAGACATACCCTGTCGAGATTAAATTGTACAGGATTATTTTGTAGATAATAAGAAATTGGACTGATAATGGAGTTCTACCATTAAAAGGATACCTGCTTCCTTATCGTGGATTTTGTAACCGCCATCAAAGCATCGAAGTATGGAAGTTTATAGCTGGCGGTGTGGGCACGGACTGTGGTGCTTCGCTCAATCAAAATGGTGGACAAATATATTGTTTTTTGTCATCATTCTCATTTTGTCAGTGAAACAAGTTTGTTGTGATGATTATCATGTATCTCGAAATGACCATGGTATCAGATACTACGAAGCTATAGTTAATGTATCACACAAAAGCAATGGAGAGGGGCTGGGCCTATCTAAATTAATGGATGGTAGATATGGACCTTATGGTTTAGCAGATCCAATAACTGGACAGGTTTTTCTTGTTCGTTCTAAGAATAATGAAACAAACGGGTGTACAGACTATGATATGAAAATCCCAACAGTTCAATGGATAGCTTTAATAAGGAGAGGCAAATGCCTATTTGGTGAAAAGATTAATAGAGCTGCAAAAAAGTACAATGCTTCAGCAGTTGTGATATTTAATAATCAAAGCGAGAGGTCATCACTCTTATTGATGCATCAACGTGAAGAAGGTAATCTGTGCTTTATTAAGACATGGTCTTGATAGGTAACACGGTTTGACAATGTGAAATGGTTCCTGGTAGTGTGATTCCCGTTAAGGGCATGCACAGAACGTAGGAGTCAGTTCACACCGTTATGGACACAGGGTGCAATTGACCCTCTGTGATAGGATTTCCCATAAAATTTTCTTACGGTTAAATATGTTTCTAATTCTTCACTATTATTTGCCAATATCACATTTTACAGTATTACTATATAAGGAGTTTGTTTCTTTCAAAAAAAAATGTAGACACACAAATTGACTAAGGCGTGGATTCACCGAATACCAGACCACTCGGACCAAAGACCACTCGGACCAAAGACCACTTGGGTCGGACCAACGATAGACCACTCGGACCAAAACAAAAAGACTACTCGGACCAATCAAAAAGACTACTTGGACCAAGCTAAAAGACTACTCGGACCAAGCTTAAAGTCTACTCGGACCAATCAATATTGTGTTAATAATGTGTTTTTTTTTTAGAAATTGAGATTGAACAAAACTTGTGTTTGTTTTAATATTTATGACTCCTCGGACCTATGATTAATTCTTGTTTTAATAAATTATGTTTGTTTTAATATGAAAATGCTAAGTGTTATGTACTCACCCGTGTTATTTGCTGATAAGGAAGCCCATCAAATAAGATTAATTAACCTGAGTAGTGATTAAAATACTTCGTTTTTTTTTCTTTCTCAAATAGTAAACGAGTTTGATTGACCGATGACTGCTAATGTTTTTTCGTGAATTAAACGGGATAATTGCAATCAACCCACGATCTTATATTTTCCTGAAAAAAAACCCTTGCTTTGTTGAACGCACTATAATTTATCGATTGGTATTGCCATCTAGCTACGACCAGATTGTCGAGGAATGTGACAACGCACAGCTTACGGATTATCTAGGGGCTTGTTTTTGTGTATGTCATTTTCAAATAAATTCATTAGTATATTATTCGTTTTTAACAAATTTATACAACTTTTATGGTAAACTATGATTATCAAAGAACCGTCCGTAAACCCAACTGATGTTTTATCGTTTGGTTGGGCCTTTTACGAACCACGTGTAAGTCATGTTAATAAATATTTTATTCAAACGTAACTAAGGTGACGAAATTTATGACGTAGCTGGCTTTTTTTTTTCGCACGTACACAGTGACTGGCCATTTTGCGCAGTAATCCCAGCCAGAATTTGGCTATTTTGTTAAAATTGCTATAAAAATTAAAAATTTTGTTTAGAACTGAAATAAATTAACTATTAGTCAATCCCTACACTAAAAACATTAAAATAATTGATTGTGTATATCTGAAATAGACCCGACTGAAACACAAAATAATTCCAAGATGTCAGCGCCCATGAGCGAAAAGTTTCCGGACGCTATACATTTTCAAAGTCGAAGTTAGGAGTTACAAACTTAAATTTCTACATAAATTCTTAGAAGTCCCAACTGTCGTTTATGTCGAGTACCGAGTCCCAAATAATAATTATTTAGCTTGGTCCGAGTGGTCTTTTAGCTTGGTCCGAGTGGTCTTTTTACTTGGTCCGAGTGGTCTATCAATTGGTCCGAGTGGTCTTTTTTGTGGTCCGAGTGGTCTGGATACCGATTCACCATTAAATTTAAAGTGAGCCGTAACAATTCGCGTTGATGGAAAATCTCCGATCGGGTCATGTCAGAGCAATATTTACCCATGAGTGTCTCTCGTGTATATAAACGGTAAATTCCCTTACATTTCGAATCTTCGTAGATATTGAAAATGATATTAAACTATGACAACACAATTGCAATAAAAATAATATTAATTGATAAAATAGTAGTAATTCAGAATCGTAGATTGAAGCTGGCTATATTTCAGTCACAGCTGGCTGTCCGATTTCATGCTAAAGTCACATGACCTGAAACCCCTATTGATAATGAGTAATAAAACAGATAGGCTATATTGTGAAGTGGTAACAATATTAATAAGAAGAACAAAATTAAAATAATATAATGATACAGAGTAATTCAATCAACAAAATAGTTACCGTAATTATTGATCGTGTAACTACTGATCACTAAAATATCAGCTAATCATGATAACATGTATGTTTATTATTGACAAAACTCTACCCAAATATATACAATGTAATGCTTTTTTCCTGAACTGACCAGGAATCATCTCACAATGCAGGAGGTAGATATAGCAACAGTTTTGGACATGCGCAAGTTCTCAGGAGCATTTGAACACACACCTGGAGTCAATTCAAACTGTGCGGTTTAGGACCTAGGGTTAGGTTTTTCTGGTATTTAGGGTTAACAGTGTTTTTCTGGTATTCAGTATAACATGGTGTTTTACAGTTGTTTTCTGGTATATAATATAGTTATAGCCCATTTAAGTCTGAATATTAGTAGTACAGTACAAAAACAATTAAAACATTCTAATTTCTTAGAACATCATATTAAAAGTGCTTTTTCCAACTGGGAAATTACACGTGTAGCAACCCTTTCAGTTCAACCGACCTGTGTTTTTGATGTACATGTAGGCTACATGTAAATTGATAAGACAATTTACCTAGATCCTACAATATGTCAATTCATCATATGCTCCAACTGTAACCTGTAAGGTTCAGGAACCGCCCTTTTGAATCCTTGTTGAAAAAGAATCAGCACCCAGTCAATTTTACTGGGCAACTTTTTGCCGCTAAGTGGTCGTGTGTCAATCTGTGAACACCTGAAACTAAAAATAAGACCTTGCTTACCGGTACCTCATTAGAGTCAGTATGTGCAACACAACATGTTGTTAAAAATATGTCCCCTTCTGCTTAGCGGATTTGCAGAAGCCATTGAAATTGACTTTCTGTATGTCCGGAAAAGCTTGTGAACACGACGATAGACATCAGATTTCTTGAAGGCAAATGATGATATTAAATTGATCAACATCCAACTTTGCATTTCTATACTAAGCTGAGCACTTTCTATGGCTGTCGTTTTATACTCCCACATTTTCATGTGTATGTTTTATGCTGTCATCCCTGTCCGTCCACAATTTGTTTGTAGACAATCTACAGACTACATGTAGGTCACAATTTTTATTTTTGAAATATGTAGGCCCTTGGTGACCCTAGGTCTATCTCCCAAATTAGACTGACCCTCTAGTGGCTACTGTTTATTGTATGATTTGAAATTTATGCAGTGTTTATGGTTATAGAATGAAGAAGTCTGTTTAAAAACTGAGGATAGAGGCCAATCAAATTTGAACTTTTTCTGATAATTACTTCATGGGCTGTTCCTCTAAATGGAGCTAAATCGCTAACATTTGGGACCTAGAAATTCACAAAAGTGGTTCGCAACGCATATAATACTAAATACTATAATATGAATGTACATGTATATAAAAGGATGTACATTCAATGGTTTCGGTTTTACTTTAATTTCAAATCAGTTACCGTATTTTTGGCGAAATAAGCCAGCAATGTGCAAAAGTCGAGCTTCTAGTTATTCCAGTCTACATAACTCCGTTTGACTTGGTGCAATGTGTTTAGTCTCGTCCCTCAAGTCTCTCAATACCACTGGGGCTGAAGCGCATTATGGTACACGATTCGTGTACCAATGTTTAAAAAAAAAAATTTATCTTAAAGTGCACATTAAGACGACAAATTGAAACTCGGCGTAGTGATGGACAGTGGTTATTATATGCACATTACGGAAAGTTAACATCAATCTGATTAAAAATAAATCAGCTATCTTCACTCAAAGTCGCAAATATAGACCTCTCGTAAAAACGACTTGGCCAATTATCGAAAACACTCTTAATCCCCTCAGTCCCTAGTGACGTCACAGTGTACAAATGCATATTCGGAATGTTTATTCCTTAATTACCTATATACAGTCGGTGTGTGTATTCATTAACGCTTGACCGATTCCTTAATCCTTGACTACGGAATAATTTGTTTTACTAAATGCCATTCAAAGAATAAAGAATAAATTTGTTTCGTAATTTAGAATTTGTTTTATAAAGCCGGTTGCTGTAGCCATATTCCCCACGTCTTTTTAATCAGAATAAGCACACCGTAAACCAAAAATGTAGCTTACATGGGACCGGTTATCGTCCAGATTTTACGAAAAAAGGAAATAAACTTACCTTACCACCCAGAATCTAATACACGTATCCAGTTAATAGATTGACGTCTAGAATATGTTAAATGCCGCCAAGATTTATCAAAAACCGCCCAGTTTGTGTGCTACCATGTAGATTAAAAAACATCGTTTTGTTATCGGTCGTCTACTTCACGACCGTTCAGTTTCTCGGGGTGATTTTAAAAATGAACACTACCATTTAGATTTGAAGGAGTTTATTTTTAGACAAGACATTTATTTTCCCGGACGTTGTGGAGAAATGAACAGTGTTTAAAAGATTTTACGTCAAATTACGTTTTATTCTTTCTGTTATTCATATCCCATTACCTCGTGCACCAACAACGATAATTAATTTTTCATTGGGTAGGACCATCTAAACGCGGAAAAATTTACAGTAGCTATTGGCTAACAGCATGTAGGAAAGGCGGGGAAATATCACACGGGTTACGTATGACTGAAATGAAAGATGAAAGCGAGGATTTCCCTTTCATGTCACGTGATTCCGATAAGAATTGAGAGTAATAATTTAGTGATTTGCATTGTTATGCTAGGCTACTTTAAAAATTAGACATAATTCGTATCAACAAATAATAACTTATAAACTTATAATATAGAACATAGTTTATTAATATTACTATAATCTCTACTTCATTCATTAATGATTCGGCATTACACGAAGTTCATAATAAATGGAGTATATTTGTGATTGCGTAGGAACCGTGACCCAAATTTATTACTTCAAAAAGACGTTCTCAGAGGTAAAATAGTACCACGCGTTTAACGACTAATAAAGACAAATATCTACGTAGATCATCATGCAATTCGAGACATTTTAATGTGTAATATTTGTATATCCACCATCATCGGGCTCTCTGATTGGTCAATCTCTTAACGGTGATTGACAGGTCGGAACAATGATATTAACAGATCAAAGAATAAATTTGCACGTAGCCACAAATACTAGGTCAGTATTAAAGCAAAGCATGCAGTGTCCACCTTACAACATATTTCATTGATTTATGATTTATTTTATAAAATATTACACAGTGTAGACCACAATGTGTTACGATTCGCATTTTGGTATTCTAAATTGATTCTTATACGGAATTCTTAAATTTGGAACCTTTTAGTTCCATTTCGTGTATGGAAATTACATCAACGATTAGTTTTTAAATTATTTATGATGCCGAAATAATATCAATCTAATTTGTCTTATCTAAAAGGGCTCCGGCGCAATTTAACTAATTACTGGGTAAATAAAGTATGTATTCACTTGTCACTATATTATTTTAATTATAGTGCCGAAATAATATCAATCTAATTTGTCTTATCTAAAAGTGACCTCGGCGCTATTTATAGTTGATTATTTAATTATTAGGCGTTCAGTCCGAGATGTATTTTGGCGAGTGATTTAGATGGCAATATGTAGCCTACTTGTAAAATAAACCATGTCTGTCATCATAAACTAATCTTATCACAAACATTTATCCATCGAATAATTTATATTCGGATTTCATATCAAGTCAATTAAATATTGTCTAAATATATTTTATTACAAAAAACATCGGTGAACTGATCTAATATCTAAAATCATATCGGCAATTAAATAACAATACGATTATACAGCGAGGAACTAATCTCGATTGTTACCGGTAATCACCAAAAATCAACGAGTAAAACTTATTTATTCCATTTAAATTTTAAATTGTGTACGATTCAAGTATTAGTTGTGGACGACTTAACCAATCAGTTGTTGTGTACGACTCTATTCAAGTATTAATTGTTTTGGACGACACCACCAATGCCTTGTGGACGACTTCGCTGTGGACGACTTCGCTTGTAGACGACTTGACTGGCACCCGGCCGGTATATGTTGCTGTCAATATCTGATATCGGTAAAACTTAATCTACACGGTAACACAAACTTGGCGGTTTTTATACGCCCACATTGAAATGTGGTCGTATATTGCCGTCGCCCCTGTCCGTCCATCCGTCCGTCGGTCCGTCCGTCTTTCCGTCGGTCCGGCGTCCACAATTGCTTGTGGACGCTCTAGAGGCCAAAGTTAATATTCGATTGACTTTAAATTTATACCCAGTGTTTAAGGTCATGAGACGAAGAAGCCTATTGATTTTCAGCGATTTCCGATAATAACTGTCTGAGTTATGGCCCTTGATCACTAAAAAAAATCTTGTGGACGCTCTAGAGGCCAAAGTTAATATCCGATTGACTTTAAATTTATATAAATTGTTGAAGGTCATGAGACGAACAAGTATATTGAGTTTCAATGAATTTAGATAACTTGAACAGCATGGAGGAGAACTTTATCAAAGCCAAACAA